>OY804575.1:23223425-23694153 GCA_963680875.1 Bathymodiolus brooksi | reverse complement strand
CAGTAAAATACTAGTAAATTGTCCCTCTAACAAGAGACAATGGATTAGATAGTAAAATACTACTAAATTGTCCCTCTAACAAGAGACAATGGATTAGATAGTAAAATACTACTAAATTGTCCCTCTAACAAGAGACAATGGATTAGATGGTAAAATACTACTAAATTGTCCCTCTAACAAGAGACAATGGATTAGATAGTAAAATACTACTAAATTGTCCCTCTAACAAGAGACAATGGATTAGATAGTAAAATACTACTAAATTGTCCCTCTAACAAGAGACAATGGATTAGATGGTAAAATACTACTAAATTGTCCCTCTAACAAGAGACAATGGATTAGATAGTAAAATACTAGTAAATTGTCCCTCTAACAAGAGACAATGGATTAGATAGTAAAATACTACTAAATTGTCCCTCTAACAAGAGACAATGGATTAGATAGTAAAATACTACTAAATTGTCCCTCTAACAAGAGACAATGGATTAGATAGTAAAATACTAGTAAATTGTCCCTCTAACAAGAGACAATGGATTAGATGGTAAAATACTAGTAAATTGTCCCTCTAACAAGAGACAATGGATTAGATGGTAAAATACTACTAAATTGTCCCTCTAACAAGAGACAATGGATTAGATAGTAAAATACTAGTAAATTGTCCCTCTAACAAGAGACAATGGATTAGATAGTAAAATACTACTAAATTGTCCCTCTAACAAGAGACAATGGATTAGATAGTAAAATACTAGTAAATTGTCCCTCTAACAAGAGACAATGGATTAGATAGTAAAATACTAGTAAATTGTCCCTCTAACAAGAGACAATGGATTAGACAGTAAAATACTACTAAATTGTCCCTCTAACAAGAGACAATGGATTAGACAGTAAAATACTACTAAATTGTCCCTCTAACAAGAGACAATGGATTAGATAGTAAAATACTAGTAAATTGTCCCTCTAACAAGAGACAATGGATTAGATAGTAAAATACTAGTAAATTGTCCCTCTAACAAGAGACAATGGATTAGACAGTAAAATACTACTAAATTGTCCCTCTAACAAGAGACAATGGATTAGATAGTAAAATACTACTAAATTGTCCCTCTAACAAGAGACAATGGATTAGATAGTAAAATACTAGTAAATTGTCCCTCTAACAAGAGACAATGGATTAGATGGTAAAATACTACTAAATTGTCCCTCTAACAAGAGACATTGGATTAGATGGTAAAATACTACTAAATTGTCCCTCTAACAAGAGATAATGGATTAGATAGTAAAATACTAGTAAATTGTCCCTCTAACAAGAGACAATGGATTAGATAGTAAAATACTACTAAATTGTCCCTCTAACAAGAGATAATGGATTAGATAGTAAAATACTACTAAATTGTCCCTCTAACAAGAGATAATGGATTAGATAGTAAAATACTACTAAATTGTCCCTCTAACAAGAGACAATGGATTAGATAGTAAAATACTACTAAATTGTCCCTCTAACAAGAGACAATGGATTAGATGGTAAAATACTACTAAATTGTCCCTCTAACAAGAGATAATGGATTAGATAGTAAAATACTAGTAAATTGTCCCTCTAACAAGAGATAATGGATTAGACAGTAAAATACTAGTAAATTGTCCCTCTAACAAGAGACAATGGATTAGATAGTAAAATACTACTAAATTGTCCCTCTAACAAGAGATAATGGATTAGATAGTAAAATACTAGTAAATTGTCCCTCTAACAAGAGACAATGGATTAGATAGTAAAATACTAGTAAATTGTCCCTCTAACAAGAGACAATGGATTAGATAGTAAAATACTACTAAATTGTCCCTCTAACAAGAGACAATGGATTAGACAGTAAAATACTACTAAATTGTCCCTCTAACAAGAGATAATGGATTAGACAGTAAAATACTAGTAAATTGTCCCTCTAACAAGAGATAATGGATTAGATAGTAAAATACTAGTAAATTGTCCCTCTAACAAGAGATAATGGATTAGATAGTAAAATACTAGTAAATTGTCCCTCTAACAAGAGATAATGGATTAGATAGTAAAATACTACTAAATTGTCCCTCTAACAAGAGATAATGGATTAGATAGTAAAATACTAGTAAATTGTCCCTCTAACAAGAGACAATGGATTAGATAGTAAAATACTAGTAAATTGTCCCTCTAACAAGAGACAATGGATTAGACAGTAAAATACTAGTAAATTGTCCCTCTAACAAGAGACAATGGATTAGATGGTAAAATACTACTAAATTGTCCCTCTAACAAGAGACAATGGATTAGATGGTAAAATACTAGTAAATTGTCCCTCTAACAAGAGACAATGGATTAGATAGTAAAATACTAGTAAATTGTCCCTCTAACAAGAGATAATGGATTAGATAGTAAAATACTACTAAATTGTCCCTCTAACAAGAGACAATGGATTAGATAGTAAAATACTACTAAATTGTCCCTCTAACAAGAGACAATGGATTAGATGGTAAAATACTACTAAATTGTCCCTCTAACAAGAGACAATGGATTAGATAGTAAAATACTAGTAAATTGTCCCTCTAACAAGAGACAATGGATTAGATGGTAAAATACTACTAAATTGTCCCTCTAACAAGAGACAATGGATTAGATAGTAAAATACTAGTAAATTGTCCCTCTAACAAGAGACAATGGATTAGATAGTAAAATACTACTAAATTGTCCCTCTAACAAGAGACAATGGATTAGATAGTAAAATACTACTAAATTGTCCCTCTAACAAGAGACAATGGATTAGATAGTAAAATACTAGTAAATTGTCCCTCTAACAAGAGACAATGGATTAGATGGTAAAATACTACTAAATTGTCCCTCTAACAAGAGACATTGGATTAGATGGTAAAATACTACTAAATTGTCCCTCTAACAAGAGATAATGGATTAGATAGTAAAATACTAGTAAATTGTCCCTCTAACAAGAGACAATGGATTAGATAGTAAAATACTACTAAATTGTCCCTCTAACAAGAGATAATGGATTAGATAGTAAAATACTACTAAATTGTCCCTCTAACAAGAGATAATGGATTAGATAGTAAAATACTACTAAATTGTCCCTCTAACAAGAGACAATGGATTAGATAGTAAAATACTACTAAATTGTCCCTCTAACAAGAGACAATGGATTAGATGGTAAAATACTACTAAATTGTCCCTCTAACAAGAGATAATGGATTAGATAGTAAAATACTAGTAAATTGTCCCTCTAACAAGAGATAATGGATTAGACAGTAAAATACTAGTAAATTGTCCCTCTAACAAGAGACAATGGATTAGATAGTAAAATACTACTAAATTGTCCCTCTAACAAGAGATAATGGATTAGATAGTAAAATACTAGTAAATTGTCCCTCTAACAAGAGACAATGGATTAGATAGTAAAATACTAGTAAATTGTCCCTCTAACAAGAGACAATGGATTAGATAGTAAAATACTACTAAATTGTCCCTCTAACAAGAGACAATGGATTAGACAGTAAAATACTACTAAATTGTCCCTCTAACAAGAGATAATGGATTAGACAGTAAAATACTAGTAAATTGTCCCTCTAACAAGAGATAATGGATTAGATAGTAAAATACTAGTAAATTGTCCCTCTAACAAGAGATAATGGATTAGATAGTAAAATACTAGTAAATTGTCCCTCTAACAAGAGATAATGGATTAGATAGTAAAATACTACTAAATTGTCCCTCTAACAAGAGATAATGGATTAGATAGTAAAATACTAGTAAATTGTCCCTCTAACAAGAGACAATGGATTAGATAGTAAAATACTAGTAAATTGTCCCTCTAACAAGAGACAATGGATTAGACAGTAAAATACTAGTAAATTGTCCCTCTAACAAGAGACAATGGATTAGATGGTAAAATACTACTAAATTGTCCCTCTAACAAGAGACAATGGATTAGATGGTAAAATACTAGTAAATTGTCCCTCTAACAAGAGACAATGGATTAGATAGTAAAATACTAGTAAATTGTCCCTCTAACAAGAGATAATGGATTAGATAGTAAAATACTACTAAATTGTCCCTCTAACAAGAGACAATGGATTAGATAGTAAAATACTACTAAATTGTCCCTCTAACAAGAGACAATGGATTAGATGGTAAAATACTACTAAATTGTCCCTCTAACAAGAGACAATGGATTAGATAGTAAAATACTAGTAAATTGTCCCTCTAACAAGAGACAATGGATTAGATGGTAAAATACTACTAAATTGTCCCTCTAACAAGAGACAATGGATTAGATAGTAAAATACTAGTAAATTGTCCCTCTAACAAGAGACAATGGATTAGATAGTAAAATACTACTAAATTGTCCCTCTAACAAGAGACAATGGATTAGACAGTAAAATACTAGTAAATTGTCCCTCTAACAAGAGACAATGGATTAGATAGTAAAATACTAGTAAATTGTCCCTCTAACAAGAGATAATGGATTAGATAGTAAAATACTACTAAATTGTCCCTCTAACAAGAGACAATGGATTAGATAGTAAAATACTAGTAAATTGTCCCTCTAACAAGAGACAATGGATTAGATAGTAAAATACTAGTAAATTGTCCCTCTAACAAGAGACAATGGATTAGATGGTAAAATACTACTAAATTGTCCCTCTAACAAGAGACAATGGATTAGATAGTAAAATACTAGTAAATTGTCCCTCTAACAAGAGACAATGGATTAGATAGTAAAATACTACTAAATTGTCCCTCTAACAAGAGACAATGGATTAGACAGTAAAATACTAGTAAATTGTCCCTCTAACAAGAGACAATGGATTAGATAGTAAAATACTAGTAAATTGTCCCTCTAACAAGAGATAATGGATTAGATAGTAAAATACTACTAAATTGTCCCTCTAACAAGAGACAATGGATTAGATAGTAAAATACTAGTAAATTGTCCCTCTAACAAGAGACAATGGATTAGATAGTAAAATACTAGTAAATTGTCCCTCTAACAAGAGACAATGGATTAGATGGTAAAATACTACTAAATTGTCCCTCTAACAAGAGACAATGGATTAGATGGTAAAATACTACTAAATTGTCCCTCTAACAAGAGACAATGGATTAGATGGTAAAATACTAGTAAATTGTCCCTCTAACAAGAGACAATGGATTAGATAGTAAAATACTAGTAAATTGTCCCTCTAACAAGAGATAATGGATTAGATAGTAAAATACTAGTAAATTGTCCCTCTAACAAGAGACAATGGATTAGATAGTAAAATACTAGTAAATTGTCCCTCTAACAAGAGATAATGGATTAGATAGTAAAATACTAGTAAATTGTCCCTCTAACAAGAGACAATGGATTAGATAGTAAAATACTAGTAAATTGTCCCTCTAACAAGAGATAATGGATTAGATAGTAAAATACTACTAAATTGTCCCTCTAACAAGAGACAATGGATTAGATAGTAAAATACTAGTAAATTGTCCCTCTAACAAGAGACAATGGATTAGATAGTAAAATACTAGTAAATTGTCCCTCTAACAAGAGACAATGGATTAGATAGTAAAATACTAGTAAATTGTCCCTCTAACAAGAGATAATGGATTAGATAGTAAAATACTAGTAAATTGTCCCTCTAACAAGAGATAATGGATTAGATAGTAAAATACTACTAAATTGTCCCTCTAACAAGAGATAATGGATTAGATGGTAAAATACTACTAAATTGTCCCTCTAACAAGAGACAATGGATTAGATGGTAAAATACTACTAAATTGTCCCTCTAACAAGAGACAATGGATTAGATGGTAAAATACTAGTAAATTGTCCCTCTAACAAGAGACAATGGATTAGATAGTAAAATACTAGTAAATTGTCCCTCTAACAAGAGATAATGGATTAGATAGTAAAATACTACTAAATTGTCCCTCTAACAAGAGACAATGGATTAGATAGTAAAATACTACTAAATTGTCCCTCTAACAAGAGACAATGGATTAGATGGTAAAATACTACTAAATTGTCCCTCTAACAAGAGACAATGGATTAGATAGTAAAATACTAGTAAATTGTCCCTCTAACAAGAGACAATGGATTAGATGGTAAAATACTACTAAATTGTCCCTCTAACAAGAGACAATGGATTAGATAGTAAAATACTAGTAAATTGTCCCTCTAACAAGAGACAATGGATTAGATGGTAAAATACTACTAAATTGTCCCTCTAACAAGAGACAATGGATTAGATGGTAAAATACTACTAAATTGTCCCTCTAACAAGAGACAATGGATTAGATGGTAAAATACTAGTAAATTGTCCCTCTAACAAGAGACAATGGATTAGATAGTAAAATACTAGTAAATTGTCCCTCTAACAAGAGATAATGGATTAGATAGTAAAATACTACTAAATTGTCCCTCTAACAAGAGACAATGGATTAGATAGTAAAATACTAGTAAATTGTCCCTCTAACAAGAGACAATGGATTAGATAGTAAAATACTAGTAAATTGTCCCTCTAACAAGAGACAATGGATTAGATAGTAAAATACTAGTAAATTGTCCCTCTAACAAGAGACAATGGATTAGATAGTAAAATACTAGTAAATTGTCCCTCTAACAAGAGATAATGGATTAGATAGTAAAATACTACTAAATTGTCCCTCTAACAAGAGATAATGGATTAGATAGTAAAATACTACTAAATTGTCCCTCTAACAAGAGACAATGGATTAGATAGTAAAATACTAGTAAATTGTCCCTCTAACAAGAGATAATGGATTAGATAGTAAAATACTAGTAAATTGTCCCTCTAACAAGAGACAATGGATTAGATAGTAAAATACTAGTAAATTGTCCCTCTAACAAGAGACAATGGATTAGATAGTAAAATACTAGTAAATTGTCCCTCTAACAAGAGACAATGGATTAGATAGTAAAATACTAGTAAATTGTCCCTCTAACAAGAGATAATGGATTAGATAGTAAAATACTACTAAATTGTCCCTCTAACAAGAGACAATGGATTAGATAGTAAAATACTACTAAATTGTCCCTCTAACAAGAGACAATGGATTAGATGGTAAAATACTAGTAAATTGTCCCTCTAACAAGAGACAATGGATTAGATAGTAAAATACTACTAAATTGTCCCTCTAACAAGAGACAATGGATTAGATAGTAAAATACTACTAAATTGTCCCTCTAACAAGAGACAATGGATTAGATGGTAAAATACTAGTAAATTGTCCCTCTAACAAGAGACAATGGATTAGATAGTAAAATACTACTAAATTGTCCCTCTAACAAGAGACAATGGATTAGATAGTAAAATACTACTAAATTGTCCCTCTAACAAGAGACAATGGATTAGATGGTAAAATACTAGTAAATTGTCCCTCTAACAAGAGACAATGGATTAGATAGTAAAATACTACTAAATTGTCCCTCTAACAAGAGACAATGGATTAGATAGTAAAATACTAGTAAATTGTCCCTCTAACAAGAGACAATGGATTAGATAGTAAAATACTAGTAAATTGTCCCTCTAACAAGAGACAATGGATTAGATAGTAAAATACTAGTAAATTGTCCCTCTAACAAGAGACAATGGATTAGATAGTAAAATACTAGTAAATTGTCCCTCTAACAAGAGACAATGGATTAGATAGTAAAATACTAGTAAATTGTCCCTCTAACAAGAGACAATGGATTAGATAGTAAAATACTAGTAAATTGTCCCTCTAACAAGAGATAATGGATTAGATAGTAAAATACTACTAAATTGTCCCTCTAACAAGAGATAATGGATTAGATAGTAAAATACTAGTAAATTGTCCCTCTAACAAGAGATAATGGATTAGACAGTAAAATACTAGTAAATTGTCCCTCTAACAAGAGATAATGGATTAGATAGTAAAATACTAGTAAATTGTCCCTCTAACAAGAGACAATGGATTAGATAGTAAAATACTACTAAATTGTCCCTCTAACAAGAGATAATGGATTAGATAGTAAAATACTACTAAATTGTCCCTCTAACAAGAGACAATGGATTAGATAGTAAAATACTAGTAAATTGTCCCTCTAACAAGAGACAATGGATTAGATAGTAAAATACTACTAAATTGTCCCTCTAACAAGAGACAATGGATTAGATAGTAAAATACTACTAAATTGTCCCTCTAACAAGAGACAATGGATTAGATAGTAAAATACTACTAAATTGTCCCTCTAACAAGAGACAATGGATTAGATAGTAAAATACTACTAAATTGTCCCTCTAACAAGAGATAATGGATTAGATAGTAAAATACTAGTAAATTGTCCCTCTAACAAGAGACAATGGATTAGATAGTAAAATACTACTAAATTGTCCCTCTAACAAGAGACAATGGATTAGATAGTAAAATACTAGTAAATTGTCCCTCTAACAAGAGACAATGGATTAGATAGTAAAATACTAGTAAATTGTCCCTCTAACAAGAGACAATGGATTAGATAGTAAAATACTACTAAATTGTCCCTCTAACAAGAGACAATGGATTAGATAGTAAAATACTACTAAATTGTCCCTCTAACAAGAGACAATGGATTAGATAGTAAAATACTAGTAAATTGTCCCTCTAACAAGAGACAATGGATTAGATAGTAAAATACTACTAAATTGTCCCTCTAACAAGAGACAATGGATTAGATAGTAAAATACTACTAAATTGTCCCTCTAACAAGAGACAATGGATTAGATAGTAAAATACTAGTAAATTGTCCCTCTAACAAGAGACAATGGATTAGATAGTAAAATACTACTAAATTGTCCCTCTAACAAGAGATAATGGATTAGATAGTAAAATACTAGTAAATTGTCCCTCTAACAAGAGACAATGGATTAGATGGTAAAATACTACTAAATTGTCCCTCTAACAAGAGACAATGGATTAGATAGTAAAATACTAGTAAATTGTCCCTCTAACAAGAGACAATGGATTAGATAGTAAAATACTACTAAATTGTCCCTCTAACAAGAGACAATGGATTAGATGGTAAAATACTAGTAAATTGTCCCTCTAACAAGAGACAATGGATTAGATAGTAAAATACTACTAAATTGTCCCTCTAACAAGAGACAATGGATTAGATGGTAAAATACTAGTAAATTGTCCCTCTAACAAGAGACAATGGATTAGATAGTAAAATACTAGTAAATTGTCCCTCTAACAAGAGACAATGGATTAGATAGTAAAATACTAGTAAATTGTCCCTCTAACAAGAGACAATGGATTAGATAGTAAAATACTAGTAAATTGTCCCTCTAACAAGAGACAATGGATTAGATAGTAAAATACTAGTAAATTGTCCCTCTAACAAGAGACAATGGATTAGATAGTAAAATACTAGTAAATTGTCCCTCTAACAAGAGATAATGGATTAGATAGTAAAATACTAGTAAATTGTCCCTCTAACAAGAGATAATGGATTAGATAGTAAAATACTAGTAAATTGTCCCTCTAACAAGAGATAATGGATTAGACAGTAAAATACTAGTAAATTGTCCCTCTAACAAGAGATAATGGATTAGATAGTAAAATACTAGTAAATTGTCCCTCTAACAAGAGATAATGGATTAGATAGTAAAATACTAGTAAATTGTCCCTCTAACAAGAGATAATGGATTAGATAGTAAAATACTAGTAAATTGTCCCTCTAACAAGAGACAATGGATTAGATAGTAAAATACTAGTAAATTGTCCCTCTAACAAGAGACAATGGATTAGATAGTAAAATACTAGTAAATTGTCCCTCTAACAAGAGATAATGGATTAGATAGTAAAATACTAGTAAATTGTCCCTCTAACAAGAGATAATGGATTAGATAGTAAAATACTACTAAATTGTCCCTCTAACAAGAGACAATGGATTAGATAGTAAAATACTAGTAAATTGTCCCTCTAACAAGAGACAATGGATTAGATAGTAAAATACTAGTAAATTGTCCCTCTAACAAGAGACAATGGATTAGATAGTAAAATACTAGTAAATTGTCCCTCTAACAAGAGATAATGGATTAGATAGTAAAATACTAGTAAATTGTCCCTCTAACAAGAGACAATGGATTAGATAGTAAAATACTAGTAAATTGTCCCTCTAACAAGAGATAATGGATTAGATAGTAAAATACTAGTAAATTGTCCCTCTAACAAGAGACAATGGATTAGATAGTAAAATACTAGTAAATTGTCCCTCTAACAAGAGACAATGGATTAGATAGTAAAATACTAGTAAATTGTCCCTCTAACAAGAGATAATGGATTAGATAGTAAAATACTAGTAAATTGTCCCTCTAACAAGAGACAATGGATTAGATAGTAAAATACTAGTAAATTGTCCCTCTAACAAGAGACAATGGATTAGATAGTAAAATACTAGTAAATTGTCCCTCTAACAAGAGATAATGGATTAGATAGTAAAATACTACTAAATTGTCCCTCTAACAAGAGATAATGGATTAGATAGTAAAATACTAGTAAATTGTCCCTCTAACAAGAGACAATGGATTAGATAGTAAAATACTACTAAATTGTCCCTCTAACAAGAGACAATGGATTAGATAGTAAAATACTACTAAATTGTCCCTCTAACAAGAGACAATGGATTAGATGGTAAAATACTACTAAATTGTCCCTCTAACAAGAGATAATGGATTAGATAGTAAAATACTACTAAATTGTCCCTCTAACAAGAGACAATGGATTAGATAGTAAAATACTAGTAAATTGTCCCTCTAACAAGAGACAATGGATTAGATGGTAAAATACTAGTAAATTGTCCCTCTAACAAGAGATAATGGATTAGATAGTAAAATACTACTAAATTGTCCCTCTAACAAGAGACAATGGATTAGATGGTAAAATACTACTAAATTGTCCCTCTAACAAGAGATAATGGATTAGATAGTAAAATACTACTAAATTGTCCCTCTAACAAGAGATAATGGATTAGATAGTAAAATACTACTAAATTGTCCCTCTAACAAGAGACAATGGATTAGATGGTAAAATACTAGTAAATTGTCCCTCTAACAAGAGATAATGGATTAGATAGTAAAATACTACTAAATTGTCCCTCTAACAAGAGACAATGGATTAGATGGTAAAATACTACTAAATTGTCCCTCTAACAAGAGATAATGGATTAGATAGTAAAATACTACTAAATTGTCCCTCTAACAAGAGATAATGGATTAGATAGTAAAATACTAGTAAATTGTCCCTCTAACAAGAGACAATGGATTAGATAGTAAAATACTACTAAATTGTCCCTCTAACAAGAGACAATGGATTAGATAGTAAAATACTACTAAATTGTCCCTCTAACAAGAGACAATGGATTAGATAGTAAAATACTACTAAATTGTCCCTCTAACAAGAGACAATGGATTAGATAGTAAAATACTACTAAATTGTCCCTCTAACAAGAGATAATGGATTAGATAGTAAAATACTACTAAATTGTCCCTCTAACAAGAGACAATGGATTAGATAGTAAAATACTACTAAATTGTCCCTCTAACAAGAGACAATGGATTAGATAGTAAAATACTAGTAAATTGTCCCTCTAACAAGAGACAATGGATTAGATAGTAAAATACTAGTAAATTGTCCCTCTAACAAGAGACAATGGATTAGATAGTAAAATACTACTAAATTGTCCCTCTAACAAGAGATAATGGATTAGATAGTAAAATACTACTAAATTGTCCCTCTAACAAGAGATAATGGATTAGACAGTAAAATACTAGTACATTGTCCCTCTAACAAGAGACAATGGATTAGATAGTAAAATACTACTAAATTGTCCCTCTAACAAGAGACAATGGATTAGATAGTAAAATACTAGTAAATTGTCCCTCTAACAAGAGACAATGGATTAGATAGTAAAATACTACTAAATTGTCCCTCTAACAAGAGACAATGGATTAGATAGTAAAATACTACTAAATTGTCCCTCTAACAAGAGATAATGGATTAGATAGTAAAATACTAGTAAATTGTCCCTCTAACAAGAGACAATGGATTAGATGGTAAAATACTACTAAATTGTCCCTCTAACAAGAGATAATGGATTAGATAGTAAAATACTAGTAAATTGTCCCTCTAACAAGAGATAATGGATTAGATAGTAAAATACTACTAAATTGTCCCTCTAACAAGAGACAATGGATTAGATAGTAAAATACTACTAAATTGTCCCTCTAACAAGAGACAATGGATTAGATAGTAAAATACTACTAAATTGTCCCTCTAACAAGAGACAATGGATTAGATAGTAAAATACTAGTAAATTGTCCCTCTAACAAGAGACAATGGATTAGACAGTAAAATACTAGTAAATTGTCCCTCTAACAAGAGATAATGGATTAGATAGTAAAATACTAGTAAATTGTCCCTCTAACAAGAGATAATGGATTAGACAGTAAAATACTAGTAAATTGTCCCTCTAACAAGAGACAATGGATTAGATAGTAAAATACTAGTAAATTGTCCCTCTAACAAGAGATAATGGATTAGATAGTAAAATACTAGTAAATTGTCCCTCTAACAAGAGATAATGGATTAGATAGTAAAATACTAGTAAATTGTCCCTCTAACAAGAGACAATGGATTAGACAGTAAAATACTAGTAAATTGTCCCTCTAACAAGAGATAATGGATTAGATAGTAAAATACTAGTAAATTGTCCCTCTAACAAGAGACAATGGATTAGATAGTAAAATACTAGTAAATTGTCCCTCTAACAAGAGACAATGGATTAGACAGTAAAATACTACTAAATTGTCCCTCTAACAAGAGATAATGGATTAGATAGTAAAATACTACTAAATTGTCCCTCTAACAAGAGATAATGGATTAGATAGTAAAATACTAGTAAATTGTCCCTCTAACAAGAGACAATGGATTAGACAGTAAAATACTACTAAATTGTCCCTCTAACAAGAGACAATGGATTAGATAGTAAAATACTACTAAATTGTCCCTCTAACAAGAGATAATGGATTAGATAGTAAAATACTAGTAAATTGTCCCTCTAACAAGAGACAATGGATTAGATAGTAAAATACTACTAAATTGTCCCTCTAACAAGAGACAATGGATTAGATAGTAAAATACTACTAAATTGTCCCTCTAACAAGAGATAATGGATTAGATAGTAAAATACTAGTAAATTGTCCCTCTAACAAGAGACAATGGATTAGACAGTAAAATACTAGTAAATTGTCCCTCTAACAAGAGACAATGGATTAGATAGTAAAATACTAGTAAATTGTCCCTCTAACAAGAGACAATGGATTAGACAGTAAAATACTAGTAAATTGTCCCTCTAACAAGAGATAATGGATTAGATAGTAAAATACTACTAAATTGTCCCTCTAACAAGAGATAATGGATTAGATAGTAAAATACTACTAAATTGTCCCTCTAACAAGAGACAATGGATTAGATAGTAAAATACTACTAAATTGTCCCTCTAACAAGAGACAATGGATTAGATAGTAAAATACTAGTAAATTGTCCCTCTAACAAGAGACAATGGATTAGATAGTAAAATACTAGTAAATTGTCCCTCTAACAAGAGACAATGGATTAGATTGTAAAATACTAGTAAATTGTCCCTCTAACAAGAGACAATGGATTAGATAGTAAAATACTAGTAAATTGTCCCTCTAACAAGAGACAATGGATTAGATGGTAAAATACTACTAAATTGTCCCTCTAACAAGAGACAATGGATTAGATAGTAAAATACTAGTAAATTGTCCCTCTAACAAGAGACAATGGATTAGATGGTAAAATACTACTAAATTGTCCCTCTAACAAGAGACAATGGATTAGATAGTAAAATACTAGTAAATTGTCCCTCTAACAAGAGACAATGGATTAGATAGTAAAATACTAGTAAATTGTCCCTCTAACAAGAGATAATGGATTAGATAGTAAAATACTACTAAATTGTCCCTCTAACAAGAGACAATGGATTAGATAGTAAAATACTAGTAAATTGTCCCTCTAACAAGAGACAATGGATTAGACAGTAAAATACTAGTAAATTGTCCCTCTAACAAGAGACAATGGATTAGATAGTAAAATACTAGTAAATTGTCCCTCTAACAAGAGATAATGGATTAGATAGTAAAATACTAGTAAATTGTCCCTCTAACAAGAGATAATGGATTAGATAGTAAAATACTACTAAATTGTCCCTCTAACAAGAGACAATGGATTAGATAGTAAAATACTAGTAAATTGTCCCTCTAACAAGAGATAATGGATTAGATAGTAAAATACTACTAAATTGTCCCTCTAACAAGAGACAATGGATTAGATAGTAAAATACTAGTAAATTGTCCCTCTAACAAGAGATAATGGATTAGATAGTAAAATACTACTAAATTGTCCCTCTAACAAGAGACAATGGATTAGATAGTAAAATACTAGTAAATTGTCCCTCTAACAAGAGACAATGGATTAGACAGTAAAATACTAGTAAATTGTCCCTCTAACAAGAGATAATGGATTAGACAGTAAAATACTAGTAAATTGTCCCTCTAACAAGAGATAATGGATTAGATAGTAAAATACTAGTAAATTGTCCCTCTAACAAGAGATAATGGATTAGATAGTAAAATACTAGTAAATTGTCCCTCTAACAAGAGACAATGGATTAGACAGTAAAATACTAGTAAATTGTCCCTCTAACAAGAGACAATGGATTAGATAGTAAAATACTAGTAAATTGTCCCTCTAACAAGAGACAATGGATTAGACAGTAAAATACTACTAAATTGTCCCTCTAACAAGAGATAATGGATTAGATAGTAAAATACTACTAAATTGTCCCTCTAACAAGAGATAATGGATTAGATAGTAAAATACTAGTAAATTGTCCCTCTAACAAGAGACAATGGATTAGATAGTAAAATACTAGTAAATTGTCCCTCTAACAAGAGACAATGGATTAGATAGTAAAATACTACTAAATTGTCCCTCTAACAAGAGATAATGGATTAGATAGTAAAATACTACTAAATTGTCCCTCTAACAAGAGATAATGGATTAGATAGTAAAATACTAGTAAATTGTCCCTCTAACAAGAGACATTGGATTAGATAGTAAAATACTAGTAAATTGTCCCTCTAACAAGAGACATTGGATTAGATAGTAAAATACTACTAAATTGTCCCTCTAACAAGAGACAATGGATTAGATAGTAAAATACTAGTAAATTGTCCCTCTAACAAGAGACAATGGATTAGACAGTAAAATACTAGTAAATTGTCCCTCTAACAAGAGATAATGGATTAGATAGTAAAATACTACTAAATTGTCCCTCTAACAAGAGATAATGGATTAGATAGTAAAATACTAGTAAATTGTCCCTCTAACAAGAGATAATGGATTAGATAGTAAAATACTAGTAAATTGTCCCTCTAACAAGAGACAATGGATTAGATAGTAAAATACTAGTAAATTGTCCCTCTAACAAGAGACAATGGATTAGATAGTAAAATACTACTAAATTGTCCCTCTAACAAGAGATAATGGATTAGATAGTAAAATACTACTAAATTGTCCCTCTAACAAGAGATAATGGATTAGATAGTAAAATACTAGTAAATTGTCCCTCTAACAAGAGACAATGGATTAGATAGTAAAATACTACTAAATTGTCCCTCTAACAAGAGATAATGGATTAGATAGTAAAATACTAGTAAATTGTCCCTCTAACAAGAGACAATGGATTAGATAGTAAAATACTAGTAAATTGTCCCTCTAACAAGAGATAATGGATTAGATAGTAAAATACTACTAAATTGTCCCTCTAACAAGAGACAATGGATTAGATAGTAAAATACTACTAAATTGTCCCTCTAACAAGAGATAATGGATTAGATAGTAAAATACTAGTAAATTGTCCCTCTAACAAGAGATAATGGATTAGATAGTAAAATACTAGTAAATTGTCCCTCTAACAAGAGACAATGGATTAGATAGTAAAATACTACTAAATTGTCCCTCTAACAAGAGACAATGGATTAGATAGTAAAATACTAGTAAATTGTCCCTCTAACAAGAGACAATGGATTAGATAGTAAAATACTACTAAATTGTCCCTCTAACAAGAGATAATGGATTAGATAGTAAAATACTACTAAATTGTCCCTCTAACAAGAGATAATGGATTAGATAGTAAAATACTAGTAAATTGTCCCTCTAACAAGAGACAATGGATTAGATAGTAAAATACTACTAAATTGTCCCTCTAACAAGAGATAATGGATTAGATAGTAAAATACTAGTAAATTGTCCCTCTAACAAGAGACAATGGATTAGATAGTAAAATACTACTAAATTGTCCCTCTAACAAGAGATAATGGATTAGATAGTAAAATACTAGTAAATTGTCCCTCTAACAAGAGACAATGGATTAGATAGTAAAATACTAGTAAATTGTCCCTCTAACAAGAGATAATGGATTAGATAGTAAAATACTACTAAATTGTCCCTCTAACAAGAGATAATGGATTAGATAGTAAAATACTACTAAATTGTCCCTCTAACAAGAGATAATGGATTAGATAGTAAAATACTAGTAAATTGTCCCTCTAACAAGAGATAATGGATTAGATAGTAAAATACTACTAAATTGTCCCTCTAACAAGAGATAATGGATTAGATAGTAAAATACTAGTAAATTGTCCCTCTAACAAGAGACAATGGATTAGATAGTAAAATACTAGTAAATTGTCCCTCTAACAAGAGACAATGGATTAGATGGTAAAATACTACTAAATTGTCCCTCTAACAAGAGATAATGGATTAGATAGTAAAATACTAGTAAATTGTCCCTCTAACAAGAGACAATGGATTAGATAGTAAAATACTAGTAAATTGTCCCTCTAACAAGAGACAATGGATTAGACAGTAAAATACTAGTAAATTGTCCCTCTAACAAGAGACAATGGATTAGATAGTAAAATACTAATAAATTGTCCCTCTAACAAGAGATAATGGATTAGATAGTAAAATACTAGTAAATTGTCCCTCTAACAAGAGACAATGGATTAGATAGTAAAATACTACTAAATTGTCCCTCTAACAAGAGACAATGGATTAGATAGTAAAATACTACTAAATTGTCCCTCTAACAAGAGATAATGGATTAGATAGTAAAATACTAGTAAATTGTCCCTCTAACAAGAGACAATGGATTAGATAGTAAAATACTAGTAAATTGTCCCTCTAACAAGAGACAATGGATTAGATAGTAAAATACTAGTAAATTGTCCCTCTAACAAGAGACAATGGATTAGATAGTAAAATACTAGTAAATTGTCCCTCTAACAAGAGACAATGGATTAGATAGTAAAATACTAGTAAATTGTCCCTCTAACAAGAGACAATGGATTAGATAGTAAAATACTAGTAAATTGTCCCTCTAACAAGAGACAATGGATTAGATAGTAAAATACTAGTAAATTGTCCCTCTAACAAGAGACAATGGATTAGATAGTAAAATACTAGTAAATTGTCCCTCTAACAAGAGACAATGGATTAGATAGTAAAATACTAGTAAATTGTCCCTCTAACAAGAGACAATGGATTAGACAGTAAAATACTAGTAAATTGTCCCTCTAACAAGAGACAATGGATTAGATAGTAAAATACTAATAAATTGTCCCTCTAACAAGAGATAATGGATTAGATAGTAAAATACTAGTAAATTGTCCCTCTAACAAGAGACAATGGATTAGATAGTAAAATACTAGTAAATTGTCCCTCTAACAAGAGACAATGGATTAGACAGTAAAATACTAGTAAATTGTCCCTCTAACAAGAGACAATGGATTAGATAGTAAAATACTACTAAATTGTCCCTCTAACAAGAGATAATGGATTAGATAGTAAAATACTACTAAATTGTCCCTCTAACAAGAGACAATGGATTAGATAGTAAAATACTAGTAAATTGTCCCTCTAACAAGAGATAATGGATTAGATAGTAAAATACTAGTAAATTGTCCCTCTAACAAGAGATAATGGATTAGATAGTAAAATACTACTAAATTGTCCCTCTAACAAGAGATAATGGATTAGATAGTAAAATACTACTAAATTGTCCCTCTAACAAGAGATAATGGATTAGATAGTAAAATACTACTAAATTGTCCCTCTAACAAGAGACAATGGATAAGACAGTAAAATACTAGTAAATTGTCCCTCTAACAAGAGACAATGGATTAGATAGTAAAATACTAGTAAATTGTCCCTCTAACAAGAGACAATGGATTAGACAGTAAAATACTAGTAAATTGTCCCTCTAACAAGAGATAATGGATTAGATAGTAAAATACTACTAAATTGTCCCTCTAACAAGAGATAATGGATTAGATAGTAAAATACTAGTAAATTGTCCCTCTAACAAGAGATAATGGATTAGATAGTAAAATACTACTAAATTGTCCCTCTAACAAGAGATAATGGATTAGATAGTAAAATACTACTAAATTGTCCCTCTAACAAGAGATAATGGATTAGATAGTAAAATACTAGTAAATTGTCCCTCTAACAAGAGACAATGGATTAGATAGTAAAATACTAGTAAATTGTCCCTCTAACAAGAGACAATGGATTAGATAGTAAAATACTAGTAAATTGTCCCTCTAACAAGAGACAATGGATTAGATAGTAAAATACTAGTAAATTGTCCCTCTAACAAGAGATAATGGATTAGACAGTAAAATACTAGTAAATTGTCCCTCTAACAAGAGATAATGGATTAGATAGTAAAATACTAGTAAATTGTCCCTCTAACAAGAGACAATGGATTAGATAGTAAAATACTAGTAAATTGTCCCTCTAACAAGAGATAATGGATTAGATAGTAAAATACTAGTAAATTGTCCCTCTAACAAGAGATAATGGATTAGATAGTAAAATACTACTAAATTGTCCCTCTAACAAGAGACAATGGATTAGATAGTAAAATACTAGTAAATTGTCCCTCTAACAAGAGACAATGGATTAGATAGTAAAATACTAGTAAATTGTCCCTCTAACAAGAGACAATGGATTAGATAGTAAAATACTAGTAAATTGTCCCTCTAACAAGAGATAATGGATTAGACAGTAAAATACTAGTAAATTGTCCCTCTAACAAGAGATAATGGATTAGATAGTAAAATACTAGTAAATTGTCCCTCTAACAAGAGACAATGGATTAGATAGTAAAATACTAGTAAATTGTCCCTCTAACAAGAGATAATGGATTAGATAGTAAAATACTAGTAAATTGTCCCTCTAACAAGAGATAATGGATTAGATAGTAAAATACTACTAAATTGTCCCTCTAACAAGAGACAATGGATTAGATAGTAAAATACTAGTAAATTGTCCCTCTAACAAGAGATAATGGATTAGATGGTAAAATACTACTAAATTGTCCCTCTAACAAGAGACAATGGATTAGATGGTAAAATACTACTAAATTGTCCCTCTAACAAGAGATAATGGATTAGATAGTAAGATACTAGTAAATTGTCCTTTCATTACTGAAGGATTGGCCTTACAAGAAAAGGACTACTACAATAATAATTGATAAATTATAAAATGCTGTACATTCATATTTTTATAATTTTCTATTGCTGATTGTTACACACAGTTCCAGAAAACATATGATTTTGCATTTAATTCACAGTGAATGTTTTTTTTGTAGGACAAATGTAGGAAATTGGATAATAGGACATAAAGTCTCAACAAATATACATGTTAAGAATATTTCTACCACTGTAGTTAACCTTAAACCTTACACTACCAATCAGTTGAGGATTGTTGCTGTCAATAGTATAGGTCATAGTATACCTAGTGATGCCAGTCTTTTCTTTGTAACTCCAGAAGAAGGTTAGTAGTAATTTAAAACATACTTAACCTATGAACTTTCACACATACATGTACATGTACTTAACCTGTGATTTTTTACACATACTTAATTTATTAACTTTCACACATACTTAACCTATGAACAGTCACACATACTTAACCTATGAACATTCACATATACATGTAATTTATCTATGAACTTTCACACATACTTAAGCTATGAACTTTTAAATATACTCAACCTATGAACTTCCACGCATACTCAACCTATGAACTTCCACGCATACTCAACCTATGAACTTCCATGCATTATTAAACTATGAACTTTCACTACTAGTCATTTAGAAAACATGGCATCACAGGGTTAGCACAACTCTGGTGGTTCTAATATCAAAATCCTTTTACTTTGGAAAGGGAGAATAGTAAATTGAATCATACTTTAATGAAGCTAAATGAATTTCATATTTCATTTGGCTGGAGACCCTATATCTCCAATTACCCAATCTTGCCAACATGCATGAATTACACCATCACACAAGAATTTTCATGCATTTGATATAATTTATGATGTAACAGCATTATCTCCAGTCCGTTAAAATATCTCACAAAATGTGTGCGATATTGCGATTATACCGTTTTGGTGACATAGGGTTGACAACCAGTAGAATGAATGCACTTAGACTCATGAATATAATTGACTTATTTATACTGTTCAGGGGTGTGGAATTGCCATGCCCAACTCGTCTGACTCATACATAGAAACTGGCTAGCTTGTCCGGGGACAAGTAAAGATCAACAAATAAAAATAATTTCTGATTAAAGTACTCTGGAAAGACAATTCCTCAAATGATAATATATCGTAAATATTGACAGTTATAGAGATAAATGTTTTGTGTTTTTTTTTATTGGAAGCGATCGCGTCAGTGGTGTTCCGAAAGCAGCTAAAAATAACCAGAATTGTACATGTTCTAAGTGTGAGTATTACGACCCGATTGCAATGATAATTGTACTGCATTTACTTAGCGATAACCGGGACCGTGTAACAGGTTTTTATTGGAGTTCCGAATGTGACGTTTCCTTGCAGGTCCATAGCTTTTCGTAAACACACATGGCCTAACATCCGTGAACATATAATACAAATCGGGTTGCAGTCGCTACAATGGACAAATATTTAATAATAAAAAAGACTGAGAAAGATTCTGACCACAATGAACATCACGAGAAAATTAACAAAGGCCAAACTCTAGTGGAAAAGGACACATAATTTGAGGAAAAACACCCAACGGACTGTTCAATCCAAGGGGCTAGCCGATTTCTCATGTTTACTGCTGGATTCTGATAGTGTCTCATATTGCAATATCTGCAGAAATCATTAATGTTTATTGGCAAAATTGTGGACAGAATGAATACTTATCATCCCACCAGGCAAAAAAAAAATCAAAGCAAAGTATGAAGATGCCACTAAAACTAAATATGTGGCTGGTTTAATGGATAAAGCCATTACCAAGGTTAATCAAATTCAAAATGAACTTTATTGATATGAGAATATTTTTCAACACAGCATATTCTGTATCTAATAACAACTGGCTATTCTCTGACTGCGCATTCCTATCTGAAATCCAAATTTAAAATGGCCTTCATTTGGGCAGTGATCACTTAGGCAGGGATGTTTGTGTTAACCTTATTATCCCCTCGCCAACAAAGTTGCGAAGGTATATAGTAACGCTACCGTCCGTCCTTCTGTAACATCCTTGTGAACACTCTAGGATCAACATCCTTCAATGAATTTTGACCAAACTTGGTACATGTTTAATTCTTAAGAGAATCTGGAACCCTATTGATTTTCAAGGTCAAAGGTCAAGGTCACCGAGTCAAATTTTTACTGCATAACATCCTTGTGAACACTGTAGAATCAACATCCTTCAATGGATTTTGACTAAACTTGGTCCATACTTAGTCCTTAGAAGAGTCTGGAACCCTATTGATTTTCCAGGTCAAAGGTCAAGGTCACTGGGTAAATTTTTTACCGTGTAACATCCTTGTGAACACTCTAGAATCAACATCCTTCAATGGATTTTGACCAAACTTGGTACACACATAGTCCTTAGGAGAGTCTGGAACCCTATTGATTTTCAAAGTCAAAGGTCAAGGGGTCAAATTTTTACCGCATAACATCCTTGTGAACACTCTAGAATCAACATCCTTCAATGGATTTTGACCAAACTTGGTACATACTTAGACCTTAAGAGAATCTGGAACCCTATTGATTTTCAAGGTCAACGGTCAAGGTCACAGGGTCTAATTTTTAGGCGAGGGGATACGCCACGCTTTGCGTTGCCCTTGTTAAAACTATATTTCAAATTTTATGCAATGATGTAATAGACAATATAAACAAGTTCAATTTAGCAACTGTGTTTGCAAGTATCAAATGTTTTTACAAAAAAACCCAGGACAAGTAGGATTTTGTCTGGACAAGTAACTTTTTTCAGATTACTTGCCCCAGGACAAGTAGAACATTTCAGTATTTCCACACCCCTGTTGTTGTTTAAACATACAAGACATTCAATTCAGTTCTTTATTAACCAATTTCATACAACATATAGGTATACATATATTCAATATTTACAATTATACTGATCATAAATAAGATAAAGCACATACAAAATATCACAAAAAATATATATATATATCATGAAAGTAACCAATTGAAAAATGTCATCTAAGATTGATCAAGTTATTGTTTATATGTAAGTCTTAAGTTGTACTAAGAAATGCCATGTATTATACATTTTTGATATACTGAAATTCTATTGCATATACACAGCCTGGTTGGACAAGTTACTACACTTAAAAAGGCACACGATTGTGGGTCAAACCAAGGACTATAAAATGGTATTAGCTGCTTCTCCACTAATCACAGAGCAGTAAGAGCAAAGACTGTCTGAGTCAGGATAATGTGTCAGATTGGAGTGACAGGTTTATCTGCTGACTGTTGTTAGCTAGCACTATAAAAATCTAAGTGTGTTGGTCTAGTACAAAGCAGACATGATCATCTCATGAAATGTAACTTGTACTCGACATGATCTAGCTGAAAAATTGCTCATTTGACATTAAACATGCAAAAAATTTTCAGTATCTCTTTATCTTATCGGAAGTTAAAGTTAGACTGTTTGCAGTGCATGATGTTGAATTTTTTTGATTTGTTATTTTAAATATTGTAGTTCCTGAAGCACCACCACAGAATCTTCTAGCTATCAGTAACAACAGTTCTGTTATACACATCACATGGGATGCTCCTCCAGACGATACTATCAATGGAGAGTTGAAAAGTTATGAGATTTTGTACTGTAAAGCAGACGCCAAAATCTTCAGTGTTATTACATTTGAACTTTCTGTAAGTTCATGGCTGTCAGAATTTGATAGTTATGTCACAGAAATATGACTCAAAATGAAAGGATCTAGACATATTTTCAAAACAGGAGATGGTTTTATAAATATGAATTCATTGGTCATTTAAATATTGCAGCAGCAAATATTTCATGCATTTTCAAGATGAGCATTTGAACATATTTACTATAAAAAAAAAAATTAAATTAAAATTCATAATATTTAATGCTATAAATAATTGATATTCAGCTGAAAAAGAATAAGTCTATATATATTTATACAAAACGTTATGTGGAATTAAACTAGTATGATGACATGACAAAGAAATAGAATGTTGAATTCATGGCTGTCACTGTCTTATCAGAGTATTGAATTACTACACTTTTATCTTTGTTGTCTTAAGGAAGATGTAGTTGACAACAGATTTGTTATAGTATAGAAATGATATTTAATTTAGTACTACTTCACACAACTATAAATACTACTAAATACATGTCACATGATGACTACACAACTATAGATACTACTAAATACATGTCACATGATCACTACACAACTATAGATACTACTAAATACATGTCACATGATGACTACACAACTATAAATACTACTAAATGCATGTCACATGATGACTACACAACTATAGATACTACTAAATACATGTCACATGATGACTATTGACCTATGTCAACAATTGAAACTGTATACAACTTTGACTTGATTTATCTGGGTACTCGATACAACATTATGTGATAATGTTTGTCAGTTACTTGCGACAGGTAGGTTGTTTTCTCCAGGTACTCCGGTTAATTCCACCAATAAAACTGACCGCCACAATATAACTGAAATATTGTTGAAAGTGGAGTTAAGCACAATAAACCAACCATCTGAGCATCGTAACTACTTATAATTGTGTTTTGTTATAGTCAAAATGTTTATTGAGAGTGTTCTCACCCCCGTTTTTATCAATTTTGAGTGCTTTTATGTAAAAATATCTTCTGTGCAAAAAGATAATGATATTGGGTATTTCATTTTCTACGCTCTGTCGCAGCTTGATTGATTCATAGAGAAAATAATAAAGAACATCATTTAAATATTTTTGTGTACATCTATGTTTTTTTCAGTCTGATGTTTCTCAGAAGTTGGACATACCAGGTGTAAAACCATACACAGAGTACATTATCCAAATAGCAGCCATGAATAATCAGGGAACAGGGCCTGTAGCCAAAACAGTTGTAGTCACTGCTGAAGGAAGTATGTTAAAAAAAACCCATTTCTTTGTAACCTCATATATGTATGTAAATTCTTGGCTTTAGGTGTAAAGCTTAAATTAAAAAAGTAAATCCAGTCACTTTTTATCATTTTTGAGTTATTACAGTGAACTTCAAAAATTGGATTAAAACCAGGCAAAATATTAATGTTTCAAATTCTCATAGTGATCTCCATCACAGCTGAGTTTCCAACTAGAATGTTGTAGGTTGGTTGCTTAACGTTCAGTGGCAAATAGTTTAGGCATATTCAGGATGGCCGACTTTATTGGAGAAAAAGAGTATGACCCAATATAGAATGTTGTTAGATGTTAGTTTATTACAGTGCAAAAATAATATCTAACAAACAGTCTATTTTAGTAAGTTTGATGAAAATCATATTTGTCACTAGTTAGTACTATCACATAGCTTTTCAATGCCATTATATAGCAATTCATATATGACCAAGCAGGCTGTTACAAGTGTAGAGAACTTTTATGTAATCTTCAGAATCTGTTATAATCCAGATGTTTCTTTTTATGCTCCTGTTGCTTGGTATCTGGGACATTAAGTTTTGCCAATTTCTGTTCATACTCAGCCCATTTGGTTTCCACACAACAACTTAGTTCCTGTTAAGAAAATCATTTGAAATTTATACACAAAAGGTCAAGGGCCATAAAAAGCCGGCTAAATTTGATTTGGACTTTGCAACATTTTCCTTTATTTTTCCATTCTTTACCTGGAAGCAGAGGCATCTATATCCAATAGACACATTTGTTCATTTGTTCATTTGTTCATTTTGTAAATACTCTCTTTTATCTTCATTTGATTGACATGTTAAGTATTATCTTGATGAAATAAAACAGTTTGATGAACTCATGATGATTAACTAAATGATTTTGTATTTTGATTACTTTTTACAGGACCATCTAAGCCAAAGATTACCCATGTGTCTGATCACACACCTAGAACAGTAATGGTACACTGGGTAGAGCCAAAGGAGATGAACGGAAGGTTACAACGCTACCAGTTACAGTGGATTCACATGGTTACTGGGCTAGTCAAAACGAAAGTTATTCGTGGTGCACTGAAGTATAAAATGAGTGAAAATATCACAAACCTAGGTATACATAATGAAAGAGCAAAGATAACTAGGTTTTAGTTTTCAAAGAAAATTGAAAAATGACAGAAAATTTGTGATCCATTCATTGTATGAGTTTTACAAATAAGAAAGGGAATATTGAACTAAAGAGTAGTGTTCTCAATAGATATTGTACCAATTGATATATCAGATTATTGAATAATTAACTCATTAACCATCAATCATTTCAAAAACACTGTTTTCAAAAAATTATCCTCCGGTAACAGTATTATGTGAATCATAATGAACTGGAACTGACAATCCGGATCAGCCGATCCTAAATAAGCAATCATTTTTCCTTTGTCACAAAGGTGACAGTTGAATATTAGTTTGTATGTACATACATGTACCCTGGTGTACATTCTTCTAACCTGGTTAATTCAATTCCTTTGATGTTTACTTCAGTTGACAACTTGATTAAGGGGGCCTTCATGGTCATGAATGTATGGTAGTTGGATTTACAACTAACTGTGCAATCAGTGCCTATCACCACTACATTGTGAATTTGAAACCCGCTCAGGCGAGGTGTACTCGATACAACATTATGTAATAAAGTTTGTTAGTGACTAACGGCAGGTCAGTGGTTTTCTTCTCTGAGTACTCTGGTTTCCTCCACCAATAAAACTGACCGCCACGATATAACTAAAATATTGTTGAAAGTGGCGTTGAGCACCATAGCCCCCTCCAACCCCGACAACTTGATTGACTTGATAGGACTTTGTGTTTAGTTATCTATGTTATCTATATATATATTTACAGAACCCTATACATCATATCAGATACGTGTTAGAGCTGTGACAGGCGGTGGTGAAGGTGAATTTAGTGACAGGTATCCAGCAATGACAGATGTCTCAGGTGAGTAATTACAAAACTTACATTCACACATTTTCATTAGAAATCTCATGATGAACAAATATTTTAATTTTATTTCTGTTTAGTTCAAAAATTAAAATTGAAGTCTTAAATTAACGGTCACTAAAGTAAACGGCCAGTTTTATCACCTAACTGTATTTATGTGTTATTTTAGCTCAAATAAGAGGTAATTCATAGTTTATCCCTCTGATACTAACATTACACCACTGAGATGGTTTGATTTTATTGAAGAACATGTAGAGACAAGAGATATAACTGTTTAAAATGTCTTGTATTTTTGTCTTGCAAGTAAGTGTATATTTTTGCCATCAATACAGCATTCAAAAATTCAAACAAAAGAAAAACACTAGCTTCCTCATTGATGTAAACATTATACCTACTACTACATATTAATTTTGATAATAATTTCCAGATTGTTTTCTGTCTTGTTTGAGTCTACAACTTTTGAAAAAATATAGAAATTGTGATCACTTGATTTTATACAGCATGAATCTGACTTGCTGACAGCAAATGAGATACTAAGATATGAGAACCTCTGATCATTTTTATCCTTTGAAAGTTTTCTTTTATTTGTACATATAACAAGTATGTTTTATTTCTAATAAACTTGTAGGTGTCTAAGTTAATATAACATAAAATTTGTTCATGCCACAATATAGCTGAAATACTTCCAAGATTGGCATTAAACACTAATCAATCAATCAACTGACCATTTTTTTTTAATTGTAGCTGCTGGACCACCGAGCATCCTTAATGTAACAACTACTGGGACAAATGAGATATTTCTTAGTTGGCAATCACCTGAAAAGTTGTATCGTGAAATTGATGAATACCAGATAGAGATTGCTGATCAAGACTCCTACTTCATTAGAACAGAAACCATTTCTTCAACCAAGTTACAGGTAAATACTGATGTATTATTATTCTATTATAGATTTCTCAAGAGAGAACTGACTGCCCCCCCAAGGGTTATGGTTATAGTGTTTAACACCATTTCAACAATATTTCAGTTATATTGTGGCGGTCAGTTTAATTGATGTAGGAAACCGGAGTACCCAGAGAAAACCACCAACTTGCTGCAAGTCACTGACAAACTTTATCACATAGTTGTTGTCTTGAGTGCACTTCGCCATAGTGGGGTTCGAACTCACAACTTTAGTTGCCCCCAAGGAAGAAATCTGTGATATTTTTAGTTCATAACATTATTATTATTATTGTAATAAAAATGAAACAGGACAACAGTGCAAACCTTGCTTAATAAATTACCTGTATAAAGGTTCATGTTAAATGCACAGGTGAATTAAATATTCCAAATGTTTCCTTGTCAGGCACCATATATGGTATAGTTCTGTCATTAAGACACATGTCTTATACTGTTTATATGTAGTTCATGGTAATTGTCTAATATCAATTAAGTATTTTTATGTTATGAAGTAAAATTTTATTATCTTCCATGACAATATTTTATATAGGATACATATTATAAAGGGCATGAGTGGTTAAGGTTGTGATTTCTGACAACAAGAATCTCAGAAAGTCATATAACAATCTTACTATGCACAAGAAATTAGTAAGGCTATGTAATTCAGTTATTTTTGATTATTTAAAGGATGGTAGAATATGCACTCAAAATTTAGGTAACCCCAACTTAGGTAAATTTGATGAAAATTAGATTTTTTGATATAAAAGTCAGATTTACAAAAAAAAACCCATAAAACATTAGTAATACTCTGCAGAAAAGTAGAATTTTAGCTTTTACATCTTGTGGTAAATTTGCAAAATTACAAAACATTACGAATATTTTAACAATTGTCCTAAGTTTCCATAACCAAATCATCTATGATACAGTAATAACTTAAATCAGCTTCTTCTTTCATTCCTATTCACTGTATCATTGTCTTACAATATCTATGTTCCATTTCAGCTAATGAAAAAGGACGATTTAGAGTTTTATGAAACAACTGTGAAAGATCTATTCACCAATCGACGCTATTCAATCAGGATAGCTGGCCTTACACAGAGTTTGTTTAATGCCTATCAGTATGTAGGAAATTATTCCATCCCTGATTATTTCCAGTTACAAGGTAGGTTTTTTTTGGGGGGGGGGGGGGGGATATCATTTACAATGTATTTTTAAATAATTTAGTATTATCACACAATAACTGCATATATACATAAATGCCAAACCTTTTAATTTAGATAATAAGCAGTAAACCTTAATCGGCATAGTACCAAAACATATATTTCAGGTGCATAATAATTCCTTACAGAATTAATGTAGAAAAGAACAAACTTTAATAACTGGATTAAATTTAAAGTACAAAAGAACCTTGTTGTGACAGGATAAAAAGGAACCTGCTATTTTAGTTTGAAATAACCAGTTATTTGAGTTATCCATGCAAATTTAGATAACAATTACTATAAACGGACGATATTCCTTCATTGAATTATTTGAGAAAACGACTTATCTGAGTTCTAGATAACAATTTTCTTCAATATTTGATGACTTTACCCAGTTCTAGATAACAATTTTCCACGGTACTTGATTCTGATAGTTCATCAACTTTAAAGTTGTTGTCTACCATTGTGTTGACAAACATTTCTGTTTTAACACACATTTTGTAGGGTTACACTATTGTAGTTTATAACTGTATTATTGGTATTTCTCCTCAAGGTTTGGTTGAAAGGGTACTCTTGACTATTCATCGTATATAATTTTGTTTGTAATATAGCATACATATGGAGGACATCATTTAGACTTCATTATGACTATAATTGTTAAATGTTATGATGCTAGTCATTGAAAATGAGAAATGGGATTTAAAAAGGGGTTAAGAAGAACTGATACTTCAAACTATTGATGCTATGCTTACTAGAATAAACTGTTGCAGCAATCAGTCAGGTTATGCAGACTTGCTAAAAATTGAAATCATACATTCTACAAAGATCCCTTTATTGACTTTTAAATAGAAAGTATTTACTATGTTTGTTTTTTCTGTTTGATATTAGATGGGTTTTCTTCAACTTGTAAGACGTGCAATACATAACTAAACTGTAAAGTCTGTCTTAGCGATGCAGCTTTAGGACCTACATTATCATTTGAATAGATTGATTTAATGTTTACACAAGATTCTAGTTTGTCAGGATTCTTGTTTCTTTATGCTTCAGTTTGCATAGCATTTTCATGTCTCCTGGAGTTCATTTTAGATTTTCACTGTATGTGAAAAGCATAGCAACTGGAAATAATAACGTTTTCGCAAAATTAATCCCCACTCAAATAATTTGTTTAACACAAATCGCAGAATTAACCATGCATACAATATAATAATTACCTCTATTGAACTTTTATGTTTCAATGATCACAATAACATAGTGAAGTAAAAGTTTGTATAAATTACAGGAGAATCAGATTTGTCAGTGACCACTAAAGGTGATTATCTTCCCTTTCTTGTAACAGTGTGCTTTCACTTGGTTTCAACCATGCATGCAAAATATATCCAGCTAAACTTAAGATTTTGTGAGAAAAAAAAATAATTGTCTCTCTGTAGAAAACTATTGAATACAGATTAATACAATGTATTTATATTCATTTTCACCAAAATTATTAAATTTTTTGAAGATAAATATGTGAATAAAATTATTGCTGTTCAGTGATATATCTGTTGCTTGCTACAGTTAATGGACATAAATATTCATCACGTCCGATTTTTCCCTGTGAATTTCATATAAAACCATATTTTTCAAATACATTCTCTTGAAGTCATATTTATGTAGATTCACATAATTTTTTATGCACAAAGAATAATTATGTACTGTTTGTCATGACATTTTTCACATCATTTTTTTTTTATTCATAGTTTTCATTTTTGAACGATTTAGACACAGTCTTCAATTATTGATGTTCAAAAGTACTTTAATTATTATTTTGTTTCTGACATTCAAATTAAGATTTATGTCTTACCTGTAAATTTGTGGAAACCTTATATCACAAAATGATTTGAAAATTATGAAGAAAAACGTTAAAACAATTTGCATTTGAGTGAAAATTTCAGCAAAATTGGTCAAGAAATAACCACTGTATATATTTCAAGATTTTGGTCTTATATGATATATATAGGGAATGATTGTATGATAAACATTTTAAATCAGTGCACCAAATGCACATTTCTCACATAACTTTTACAGTGGTGCGGTTGAACAAATCTAAATATTGAAGAATAATTATTCTAATTTCGAGTAATGAAAATCAAATTTTCTTTTTTTTTTCTTTTTTTCTTTTCTTCAAAATTGATGAATTGCTGTTGTACAACAGGAAGTTTTTGTTTGTCATTTATTGTTTTCCTGTAGATTTCTGTGTAATGATGACACAAATTTGTGAAATGATGCAAGTAATTGCATGTGCTTTCTGTTTTAAGCAAAAAGCATGAATTTTATAAAATAATATACGAACATTTTTATATTATAGATGTAAGATACATGTAATTTGATCCGGTATAAATAAAATATAGCAGGACGTAAATTCTAATAATAGCTTGTCAGCTTTTTTTAAGTTAGAATATACAAGTACATGTAGTATGAGATTTACATGTATTTATTGGTATAACATTTAATACAGTATTATGTATAGCACGCTTAAATTTTAAACTTTGAATTAAATTATTATTAAATCACACATTCTTATACTGGATTGGTTCTTATCTTAATGTTGTGTTTGATAGTGTTGACCTTTAATTTCACATTTCACTCCAGGTGATAACGAGACTAGCACACCTGAACCTGAGTCCAACTTTACCAATATAATTGTAGCAGGTGAACACTGTTGTAATAGTGTATTAATTTTCACTCCACATTTAGGTTGTGTCCACAGTTTTACAATATAAAAATGGCCCTAGAGGATTAAGGCATTATCTCACTATATGTCTATGTCAACATTTCTAATAAACAAATTATCCATATTCTATCTCACCTCACTTTAAAGTAAACTACACCTGATTCAGTTTATTGTCAGATTATACAGTGTACGAAGAAGACGGTGCAATGTGTGAGGTTAAAGTTAAATAAAATAGATTGATATCTCAATACAAATCAATCTATTTTTGAAGCCTGTTCAATAACAAAAATATCATATGACAAGAAATTAATCTTTCAACAGGAGATTTTTTATATGTAAAACTGTGGTTGGGTCGCATGTAATTTTGTACCACATTTGTAGCCAACACAACAAAAATCTCTTGATTTTAATTCTTTTTGTTTCATTTTGCCTTAGTTTTTGTTGGCAATAGTCTGCTACAGTTTGTATGTTTTTTTAAATTATTTTGAAATGATAAGAAAATAAAGTGTTTCTGTTTTTTTCTTCTCAAGGTTGGATAGATAATAGTTCTGCAGAAACTAGGGTGTAGAGAAATAAGACGGGATATAAATCAGAACCTCATGTTTTTAGAATGTTATGCTCTTTGCATGTTAAAGACAACTCGTAGCAGCTCCAGATGAGCAGTAGTTTGTTAGGAGTGGACGTGTATGGCCTAATTCAATGCAAAATTTCCTGTCCCATTTTCTAGTGGCCATCAAAACATCTGTCAATAGACCCATTCCTGTGCCTACTGTTATGTTTTTAAATATAAACATCAGTCAATCAATCACAATGAACTGCTAGCTTGATGTCAAGCAACGATCAATTATCCAATGTCAGAAAGATAACTGAAATGTGTTTTGTGTTCTTTTATCTTTAAGGGGCCATCATGGTCGTGATTGTATTGTAGTTGGAATTACAACTACATGTGCAATCAGTGCCTATCACACTAATGTTGTGAGTTCAAATCCTGTTCAGGCGAGGTGTACTCGATACAACATTATGTGATCAAGTTTGTCTGTGACTTGCGACAGGTGGGTGGTTTTTTCCGGTTTCCTCCCAATAAATCTGACTGCCACGATATAACTGAAATATTGTTGAAATTGGCGTTAAACACCATAACCCTAACCCTCTTTCATCTTTCTTTTTCTTTTTTTTTTTTATAACAATGGAATCATTTTGGGAGAGATACCGTGTAGATTGGTATTATTTTGGTATAGGGAACTTTTATGCATGCTTTAAGATCCTAATTTGACCTAATTACTGTCTGTTTTATTTAACAGTAATAACAACTGTATTGGGTTTAGGATACATTAACTGTTAAATGAAAAAAATGGGGAAATATATAGAAAATTACAGTTTTCATCAAAGTTATAACAAATGGTGTAATTACATATATGTTTTTTTATGTTTTTATATACAAGACTGTAGGATATTTGTATCATTTTACTGTACTTTCCCGTTGTGAGTTCAAATCCCACTTGATACAACATTATGTGATGAAGTTTGTCAGTGATTTGCAGCAGGTCTTTCTCCTGGTACTCCGGTTTCCTTCACCAATAAAACTGACCGCCACGATATAACTGAAATATTGTTGAATGTGGTGTTAAACACCATAACCCTAACCCTGCTGTACAATCATTTCTTTTCACAATGTAGTGAATTTTGTTTTCAATATTGTTTTTTTTATCATTTTCTTGTGATACAAACTTACCTGTTATTGAATTCAGACTTGTCAGGGGGATTAATTCAGGGTATTGTTTTCTGCAAATGAAATGACAGTTCTTTCTAAGAAGAAATTATAGTATTTAACAGTACATTTCATTATAACATGTAGTCTCATATAAAGTCATGAAGATTGAACTGTGTGTAAAGAATTTTACATCTGTACAAGTTATTTAATGCTTCATTTTGTATACAGTATCAGTGTTGCTTGTTTGCTTTAATTGTTTGTAAACATTTTATATGTACATATATGTATGTATACCACAATTTTGTAAACATTTTATATGTACATATATGTATGTATACCACAATTTTGTAAACATTTTATATGTACATATATGTATGTATACCACAATTTTGTAAACATTTTATATGTACATATATGTATGTATACCACAATTTTGTAAACATTTTATATGTACATATATGTATGTATACCACAATTTTGTAAACATTTTATATGTACATATATGTATGTACCGTATACCACAATTTTGTAAACATTTTATATGTACATATATGTATGTATACCACAATTTTGTAAACATTTTATATGTACATATATGTATGTATACCACAATTTTGTAAACATTTTATATGTACATATATGTATGTATACCACAATTTCAAAAATGCAATCAGAATACTTGGGTAAAAGATATAGATCAGGACTTTCAGTCAAGTCTATCAGTACGTCACTAATTACAGGCAGTACTTTGTATTAAGATTTGAACAATTTTTATGAATATCGTATACAACGCTCTTTAAAATCAGGAGGTACCAAAGACCATTTTAGGGGGGTAAAAGTACCTGGTACTGCCCCTTCTTAAAAGGCCTGATAGATGTTTAGTGGTTTAATACGATTGGGTGATAATTTCAGTTTAAATCTACAAATAGTTTTTGAAATTGTGGAATAAAAGTTAGTGTTAAAATACATTTACATAATCATGCTCGCTCATTTATTTGTAAAACCATATTCATTCATGTAACATACAAATTCTGTGTTTTAAGACATCTGATGTCTGATCTTGGAGGAATCAATTAAAACTATGACGTGTTAATTGTATATTGGTCTATTTTTAGATCCCCGAGCTATAGAAGCTGCAAAAGAGGAGATTATGTCTGCTGGTATAGTAGCTGGCATAGTTTGTGGTATATTAGTAGTGTTGTTTGCCTCCTTGATATTTATTGGTTGTAGGTAAGTGTGGTTATATGGGATTTTGATAGATAAAGTTACCTCTCCTAGGGTATTGTAGGGGTTTAGAAGTATAATTTAGTTTCTTCTGCTTGTTGGACACTTCCCAACTGTTAAGGTTTCCAGAGACCTACCTATGACCAGGGGTTTCAGATATTTATTATCGGCCAGGCTTTTCTCCTTCAATAAGTCTCATAATAAAGAGAAAGCTGAAAAATTGCTGAATGCTACACTAAGTACCATCACCCTATCATTACGACCAGGTCTTAAATTGTTTATAATTTATTGTCATTAATATAGATGAAATACCGCTATTAATGTTTGTGGTCCTATATTACACTTAAACATTACTTCAGAACAGGCTTGTTACTGGATCTTCAATATAAGGTGGTGTTGAACTAGTTTTATAGGTTCAAGCCTCCACTTGTAGTGAAATGAAGTAAGTGTTTCCACATTTGACTAAAACGATGATCATCACATATAAGTTCATGTAAAAACATTGCAAAGGCATTAAGAAACTATTTCAACTTGTGAGAAATTGTCATCTAAATTAATCTGTAAATAACATAAAAAGAGAATAAAATATTGTCTATTTGTTTGTTTCAGATCGTTAACTTGTAGAAAATACTACCAAGCAGCATATAATTACTTAGCAGTTCCAACCAATTCTAGCCATTTCCCTTCTACTGTTATAACTATTGCTGAACCTTTAGGTAAGTACAGTCAAATCTGCCTCAACAGTCACCTTGAATTAGCGGTCACCTGCTGTAGATAGCCAACCAACCGCCTATATGTGTTGTTTTAACTCAAGTTATTGGTCTCTCCTCTAACACAGTGCCATCATATCAGTTCACCGCTATTAAAAGACAATTTTTATTCTATTCTTCATCAATATTTAGCTTTTGAGATGTTCTCAGTAGCTATCAAATTATTGAATGATTAACTAATTAATTGTAAATAGTTACCAAAGCACAGCAGCATTACAAAGCGACTGCCATGTTTTCCAATTAATTACCTTTCAGCAACAGTAATGTGCAAATCGTTATGGACAAGAAATGAAGATCTTCTAGAGTTTATATTATATTTTGTTAGTAATATACATATATTTGACACATCAAAACTAGAACTTGATATCAGTGCAAAAGTAATTAACATTATTTTGGAATCATTGGTTCCATGTACAAAGTTGTATTTGTCTCAGTAAAAAAGATGTTATAATATGGTTGTTTCGAATCATTTCCATTCCATCAAATTTTGTTATTTTCGTCCGCCAGATCACGTGATTTCGATGGACTAATCGGCATTTAACTTCCGGTGTCAATGTACACAACAAAAACTCCAATCGATATGTGCCATTTTAACGTTCGATCCTCAACTTAAAAAAATCTTAACATTTTCTGTTAAAGACAGATATAAATTAAATTATTTTATTTGTATCAAAGACTTCAATGCAGAGACAAATACTTCTTTAAAATAAATTTGTTTTCTTTCTTTATTTGCGGCTGTCAGCATCACGAAAGGAAAACGATCTGTCTTTATGTATATATTTCTGATATCAGACAGATAGTGGGGTACCGAACACCAGTATTTATTCAGCGGTTTCCTTGGCGTCTCCATATTACAATTACTTATAATCTATCGCATCTACGACTATGATATGCTGACGTTGTCACAGTAATAGCGTAGACACCGGAAGTCGCCTGCCGATTTGTTCAGACGTCAAGAGAAGAAAAAGACGGAACCTGGTAGGAATTGACATGATTCGAAACAACCGTATTGTTTTATATTGTATTTTGTCACAGTGTAAAAGATGATACAATTGTTTTACATTGTATTTTGTTATAATTGTTTTATATTGTATTTTGCTACAATTGTTTCATATTGTATTTTGTAGAAGAGAAGACCTACCCTGTAGTAAAAGTTGAAGACTTTATTCAACATGTTAAAACTTTACATGCTGACACTGATGATAAATTCTCACAAGAGTTTAGTGTAAGTCACCTACATGCAAATAAAGCCAGTGTAGGATAAACATGTATAAACGCATTGTCAATAACCCAGTTGATTATACTTGTTTCCCTTCCATAACCCATTGGTCAATTTATGTGAAACCCATTGTTATGAGTTTGTTCAATAAGTCATCTGTATTTAATAGTTTATACCATAACAAGACTTTAAAAAGTATAGAAATTACTTTTAAATTATTATTTTTTTAAATGTTCGTCTATATGACATTCATTGAGGATGATGAAACACTATTTTTTTCTATATTTTAAATAGCGTATTTATATTTAATCTTTTATTTCAGGATGTCAATAAGAATACAAGAACAGATTTAAAATCAGATGTTTGTAACTATCCTGAAAACAAATCTAAAAATAGATATGTAAATATAACGGCCTGTAAGTAGAAGTTAAACATCAAAGAAGGTTATCGTTGGAAATTTAAGTAAAATGTACATGTAAATGTTTTTATATCCAAGTGGGATGATTGAAAAATTTAAAAGTCAGTATTAAAGCTAGGAACTTGATTGACAAAGTTGTTTTTTTTTGCTAGGTCACATTCTTAGTAATCACACATCCAAGATCTATCATTATGTGAATATGTTAGACATGCACATGTCACTTGACCTTGATCTCATTTTCACAGTTCATTGACTATGTAAAGTTTTTGTGATTATGTCAGTTTCTTAGTAACCATACATTTTTGGGTCAATCCTAATCAATCACATTTTTGTCTACATATTGATCTTGCAGTTTACATGTAAGGCAAGGATTGTCTCCCTAGCAATTTCTTGATCTTCATTTTTACATATTTGTAGCAGTTGGGCATTTTACAGAATTAATCATTCCTCTTATGAAAATTAGCCATGCAATTTCAAAGATGAACATGTTCAGAGAGATCTTTCACTATAATATAGAAAGTCAGATAGAAGTATTGGTACAATAATTGGTATATATAATACACGAATAAAAACATCAATTTGTGTCACTTTAAAAAAAACCACATGCTTGCTAATTTCTATTTCAAGAAAGGTTTGAAGATGCCAAAAGTGTAATCAGCTGTTATATTAACCAAAGGTGTAATCAGCCGTTATATTAACCATAGGTGTAATCAGCCGTTATATTAACCAAAGGTGTAATCAGCCGTTATATTAACCAAAGGTGTAATCAGCCGTTATATTAACCAAAGATGTAATCAGACGTTATATTAACCAAAGGTGTAATCAGCCGTTATATTAACCAAAGGTGTAATCAGCCGTTATATTAACCAAAGGTGTAATCAGCCGTTATATTAACCTAAGGTGTAATCATCAGTTATATTAACCAAAGGTGTAATCAGCCATTATATTAACCAAAGGTGTAATCAGACGTTATATTAACCAAAGGTGTAATCAGACGTTATATTAACCAAAGGTGTAATCAGCCGTTATATTAACCAAAGATGTAATCAGACGTTATATTAACCAAAGGTGTAATCAGCCGTTATATTAACCAAAGATGTAATCAGCCGTTATATTAACCAAAGGTGTAATCAGACGTTATATTAACCAAAGGTGTAATCAGCCGTTATATTAACCAAAGGTATAATCAAATGTTATATTAACCAAAGGTGTAATCAGATGTTATATTAACCAAAGGTGTAATCAGACGTTATATTAACCAAAGGTGTAATCAGATGTTATATTAACCAAAGGTGTAATCAGCCGTTATATTAACCAAAGGTATAATCAGACGTTATATTAACCAAAGGTGTAATCAGATGTTATATTAACCAAAGGTGTAATCAGACGTTATATTAACCAAAGGTGTAATCAGACGTTATATTAACCAAAGGTGTAATCAGCCGTTATATTAACCAAAGGTGTAATCAGCCGTTATATTAACCAAAGGTGTAATCAGCCGTTATATTAACCAAAGGTATAATCAGCCGTTATATTAACCAAAGGTATAATCAGCCGTTATATTAACCAAAGATATAATCAGCAGTTATATTAACCAAAGGTGTAATCAGCCGTTATATTAACCAAAGGTATAATCAGTCGTTATATTAACCAAAGGTGTAATCAGCCGTTATATGAACATTTTATATATATATTGTATTTTTTAAATATATATTTTGTGTATAAATTATGTATCTTTTTTGTTATTGTTTTTTTCAGTTGACCATTCCAGAGTGTTTTTATTAAAACTTCCTCTAAATGATCGAATTAAACAGTCTGATTATATAAATGCTAATTATGTTGATGTAAGTTTTAAAAAGATACAAAGATTATTTTCCTCTACTTGTAATTTCTTTTAAACACAGTCATTATTTAGATTATGTGTGGTTAGTGCCACTTTCAACCACATATTTCAGTTATATTGTGGCAGTCAGCTATAATGTTGGAGTACATGAGTACCTTCAGAAAACCTAAACATTGACAAAGGTTACTGACAAACTTTATCCTATAAACCTGTATTGATACACATTACCATGAGTGGCAATCAAATCCACAACTTTATCTGTGATAGGAACTGATTACGTATGTACCATACAATCACTTCTACAATCAATCTTTAGATAACTAATTAACATAAGATATAACTATTACATATGTACCATACAATCACTTCTATAATCAATCTTTAGATAACTAATTAACATAAGATATAACTATTACATATGTACCATACAATCACTTCCACAATGAATCTTTAGATAACTAATTAACATAAGATATAACTATTACATATGTACCATACAATCACTTCTACAATCAATCTAGATAACTAATTAACATAAGATATAACTATTACATATGTACCATACAATCACTTCTACAATCAATCTTTAGATAGCTAATTAACATAAGATATAACTATTACATATGTACCATACAATCACTTCTACAATCAATCTTTTGATAACTAATTAACATAAGATATAACTATTACATATGTACCATACAATCACTTCTACAATCAATCTTTAGATAACTAATTAACATAAGATATAACTATTACATATGTACCATACAATCACTTCTACAATCAATCTTTAGATAACTAATTAACATAAGATATAACTATTACATATGTACCATACAATCACTTCTACAATCAATCTTTAGATAACTAATTAACATAAGATATAACTATTACATATGTACCATACAATCACTTCTACAATCAATCTAGATAACTAATTAACATAAGATATAACTATTACATATGTACCATACAATCACTTCTACAATCAATCTAGATAACTAATTAACATAAGATATAACTATTACATATGTACCATACAATCACTTCTACAATCAATCTAGATAACTAATTAACATAAGATATAACTATTACATATGTACCATACAATCACTTCCACAATCAATCTAGATAACTAATTAACATAAGATATAACTATTACATATGTACCATACAATCACTTCTACAATCAATCTTTAGATAGCTAATTAACATAAGATATAACTATTACATATGTACCATACAATCACTTCTACAATCAATCTTTAGATAACTAATTAACATAAGATATAACTATTACATATGTACCATACAATCACTTCCACAATCAATCTTTAGATAACTAATTAACATAAGATATAACTATTACATATGTACCATACAATCACTTCTACAATCAATCTTTAGATAGCTAATTAACATAAGATATAACTATTACATATGTACCATACAATCACTTCTACAATGAATCTTTAGATAACTAATTAACATAAGATATAACTATTACATATGTACCATACAATCACTTCCACAATGAATCTTTAGATAACTAATTAACATAAGATATAACTATTACATATGTACCATACAATCACTTCCACAATCAATCTTTAGATAACTAATTAACATAAGATATAACTATTACATATGTACCATACAATCACTTCTACAATCAATCTTTAGATAACTAATTAACATAAGATATAACTATTACATATGTACCATACAATCACTTCCACAATGAATCTTTAGATAACTAATTAACATAAGATATAACTATTACATATGTACCATACAATCACTTCCACAATCAATCTTTAGATAGCTAATTAACATAAGATATAACTATTACATATGTACCATACAATCACTTCTACAATCAATCTTTAGATAACTAATTAACATAAGATATAACTTTATTACATATGTACCATACAATCACTTCCACAATCAATCTTTAGATAACTAATTAACATAAGATATAACTATTACATATGTACCATACAATCACTTCCACAATGAATCTTTAGATAACTAATTAACATAAGATATAACTATTACATATGTACCATACAATCACTTCCACAATCAATCTTTAGATAACTAATTAACATAAGATATAACTATTACATATGTACCATACAATCACTTCCACAATCAATCTTTAGATAACTAATTAACATAAGATATAACTTTATTACATATGTACCATACAATCACTTCTACAATCAATCTTTAGATAACTAATTAACATAAGATATAACTTTATTACATATGTACCATACAATCACTTCCACAATCAATCTTTAGATAACTAATTAACATAAGATATAACTATTACATATGTACCATACAATCACTTCCACAATCAATCTTTAGATAACTAATTAACATAAGATATAACTTTATTACATATGTACCATACAATCACTTCCACAATCAATCTTTAGATAACTAATTAACATAAGATATAACTTTATTACATATGTACCATACAATCACTTCCACAATCAATCTTTAGATAACTAATTAACATAAGATATAACTATTACATATGTACCATACAATCACTTCCACAATGAATCTTTAGATAACTAATTAACATAAGATATAACTATTACATATGTACCATACAATCACTTCTACAATCAATCTTTAGATAACTAATTAACATAAGATATAACTATTACATATGTACTATACAATCACTTCCACAATCAATCTTTAGATAACTAATTAACATAAGATATAACTATTACATATGTACCATACAATCACTTCCACAATCAATCTTTAGATAACTAATTAACATAAGATATAACTATTACATATGTACCATACAATCACTTCCACAATCAATCTTTAGATAGCTAATTAACATAAGATATAACTATTACATATGTACCATACAATCACTTCCACAATCAATCTTTAGATAACTAATTAACATAAGATATAACTATTACATATGTACCATACAATCACTTCTACAATCAATCTTTAGATAACTAATTAACATAAGATATAACTATTACATATGTACCATACAATCACTTCTACAATCAATCTTTAGATAACTAATTAACATAAGATATAACTATTACATATGTACCATACAATCACTTCCACAATCAATCTTTAGATAACTAATTAACATAAGATATAACTATTACATATGTACCATACAATCACTTCTACAATGAATCTTTAGATAACTAATTAACATAAGATATAACTATTACATATGTACCATACAATCACTTCTACAATGAATCTTTAGATAACTAATTAACATAAGATATAACTATTACATATGTACCATACAATCACTTCTACAATCAATCTTTAGATAACTAATTAACATAAGATATAACTATTACATATGTACCATACAATCACTTCTACAATCAATCTTTAGATAACTAATTAACATAAGATATAACTATTACATATGTACCATACAATCACTTCTACAATGAATCTTTAGATAACTAATTAACATAAGATATAACTATTACATATGTACCATACAATCACTTCTACAATCAATCTTTAGATAACTAATTAACATAAGATATAACTATTACATATGTACCATACAATCACTTCTACAATCAATCTTTAGATAACTAATTAACATAAGATATAACTATTACATATGTACCATACAATCACTTCTACAATCAATCTTTAGATAACTAATTAACATAAGATATAACTATTACATATGTACCATACAATCACTTCCACAATCAATCTTTAGATAACTAATTAACATAAGATATAACTATTACATATGTACCATACAATCACTTCTACAATCAATCTTTAGATAACTAATTAACATAAGATATAACTTTATTACATATGTACCATACAATCACTTCTACAATCAATCTTTAGATAGCTAATTAACATAAGATATATAACTATTACATATGTACCATACAATCACTTCTACAATCAATCTTTAGATAACTAATTAACATAAGATATAACTATTACATATGTACCATACAATCACTTCTACAATCAATCTTTAGATAACTAATTAACATAAGATATAACTATTACATATGTACCATACAATCACTTCTACAATCAATCTTTAGATAACTAATTAACATAAGATATAACTATTACATATGTACCATACAATCACTTCTACAATCAATCTTTAGATAACTAATTAACATAAGATATAACTATTACATATGTACCATACAATCACTTCCACAATCAATCTTTAGATAACTAATTAACATAAGATATAACTATTACATATGTACCATACAATCACTTCTACAATCAATCTTTAGATAACTAATTAACATAAGATATAACTATTACATATGTACCATACAATCACTTCCACAATTAATCTTTAGATAACTAATTAACATAAGATATAACTTTATTACATATGTACCATGCAATCACTTCCACAATCAATCTTTAGATAACTAATTAACATAAGATATAACTATTACATATGTACCATACAATCACTTCCACAATCAATCTTTAGATACCTAATTAACATAAGATATAACTATTACATATGTACCATACAATCACTTCTACAATGAATCTTTAGATAACTAATTAACATAAGATATAACTATTACATATGTACCATACAATCACTTCCACAATGAATCTTTAGATAACTAATTAACATAAGATATAACTATTACATATGTACCATACAATCACTTCTACAATCAATCTTTAGATAACTAATTAACATAAGATATAACTTTATTACATATGTACCATACAATCACTTCTACAATCAATCTTTAGATAGCTAATTAACATAAGATATATAACTATTACATATGTACCATACAATCACTTCTACAATCAATCTTTAGATAACTAATTAACATAAGATATAACTTTATTACATATGTACCATACAATCACTTCTACAATCAATCTTTAGATAACTAATTAACATAAGATATAACTATTACATATGTACCATACAATCACTTCCACAATCAATCTTTAGATAACTAATTAACATAAGATATAACTATTACATATGTACTATACAATCACTTCCACAATCAATCTTTAGATAACTAATTAACATAAGATATAACTATTACATATGTACCATACAATCACTTCTACAATCAATCTTTAGATAACTAATTAACATAAGATATAACTATTACATATGTACCATACAATCACTTCCACAATCAATCTTTAGATAACTAATTAACATAAGATATAACTATTACATATGTACCATACAATCACTTCTACAATGAATCTTTAGATAACTAATTAACATAAGATATAACTATTACATATGTACCATACAATCACTTCTACAATCAATCTTTAGATAACTAATTAACATAAGATATAACTATTACATATGTACCATACAATCACTTCTACAATGAATCTTTAGATAACTAATTAACATAAGATATAACTATTACATATGTACCATACAATCACTTCTACAATGAATCTTTAGATAACTAATTAACATAAGATATAACTATTACATATGTACCATACAATCACTTCTACAATGAATCTTTAGATAACTAATTAACATAAGATATAACTATTACATATGTACCATACAATCACTTCTACAATGAATCTTTAGATAACTAATTAACATAAGATATAACTATTACATATGTACCATACAATCACTTCTACAATGAATCTTTAGATAACTAATTAACATAAGATATAACTATTACATATGTACCATACAATCACTTCTACAATCAATCTTTAGATAACTAATTAACATAAGATATAACTATTACATATGTACCATACAATCACTTCTACAATCAATCTTTAGATAGCTAATTAACATAAGATATAACTATTACATATGTACCATACAATCACTTCCACAATGAATCTTTAGATAACTAATTAACATAAGATATAACTATTACATATGTACCATACAATCACTTCTACAATCAATCTTTAGATAGCTAATTAACATAAGATATAACTATTACATATGTACCATACAATCACTTCCACAATCAATCTTTAGATAACTAATTAACATAAGATATAACTATTACATATGTACCATACAATCACTTCTACAATCAATCTTTAGATAGCTAATTAACATAAGATATAACTATTACATATGTACCATACAATCACTTCTACAATCAATCTTTAGATAACTAATTAACATAAGATATATAACTATTACATATGTACCATACAATCACTTCCACAATCAATCTTTAGATAACTAATTAACATAAGATATAACTTTATTACATATGTACCATACAATCACTTCTACAATCAATCTTTAGATAACTAATTAACATAAGATATAACTATTACATATGTACCATACAATCACTTCTACAATCAATCTTTAGATAGCTAATTAACATAAGATATAACTATTACATATGTACCATACAATCACTTCTACAATGAATCTTTAGATAACTAATTAACATAAGATATAACTATTACATATGTACCATACAATCACTTCTACAATCAATCTTTAGATAGCTAATTAACATAAGATATATAACTATTACATATGTACCATACAATCACTTCTACAATGAATCTTTAGATAACTAATTAACATAAGATATAACTATTACATATGTACCATACAATCACTTCTACAATCAATCTTTAGATAGCTAATTAACATAAGATATATAACTATTACATATGTACCATACAATCACTTCCACAATCAATCTTTAGATAGCTAATTAACATAAGATATATAACTATTACATATGTACCATACAATCACTTCTACAATGAATCTTTAGATAACTAATTAACATAAGATATAACTATTACATATGTACCATACAATCACTTCTACAATCAATCTTTAGATAGCTAATTAACATAAGATATAACTATTACATATGTACCATACAATCACTTCTACAATCAATCTTTAGATAACTAATTAACATAAGATATAACTATTACATATGTACCATACAATCACTTCTACAATCAATCTTTAGATAACTAATTAACATAAGATATAACTATTACATATGTACCATACAATCACTTCTACAATCAATCTTTAGATAGCTAATTAACATAAGATATAACTATTACATATGTACCATACAATCACTTCCACAATGAATCTTTAGATAACTAATTAACATAAGATATAACTATTACATATGTACCATACAATCACTTCTACAATCAATCTTTAGATAGCTAATTAACATAAGATATAACTATTACATATGTACCATACAATCACTTCCACAATCAATCTTTAGATAACTAATTAACATAAGATATAACTATTACATATGTACCATACAATCACTTCCACAATGAATCTTTAGATAACTAATTAACATAAGATATAACTTTATTACGTATGTACCATACAATCACTTCCACAATCAATCTTTAGATAACTAATTAACATAAGATATAACTATTACATATGTACCATACAATCACTTCCACAATCAATCTTTAGATAACTAATTAACATAAGATATAACTTTTATAGGAACTGATTACATATGTACCATACAATCACTTCTACAATCAATCTTTAGATAGCTAATGAACGGGAGCAGGACAATAGCCCCCCGGACAATTGCCCCCTAGGATAATTGCCCCCCACAATTTTTTTTTAGTTTTATATTTAGTTTCTGATTACCCCTTTCTGACTCTATGAACTCCATTGAACTACTATACTTTCACTTCAAAATACACTCCTATTTAAGCCAGTTCTAAGCTTGTACTTAGCTTGCAATCATTTTTTCTCAAAATTCTTTTTAATTATTAACCTTTGTACTTAGCTTTGATCATTGTTTAATCAAATTCCTTTTTATAATTTTTCTTTGAAGACCAATTTTGTAAGGTAATTAAACTTAATTGGGAAATCATTAAACTCTATCTAAAAATAAAATATCTATAAATAATAACACACATTAAAACAAAACATTTCTTCATGGAGATTATAATTTATACATTTAAACAAAGTGTTGCAAAAATTTTCGACGGCACGACCATCTTCGTCAGTTGCAAAACATAAACTGCTTAGAGATACAAAAAAACAACAAGACGTCATAACATCTAATCGTGTTATTATGACGTCGTAAAATTTTTTTACTAAAAATAATCCTGAACATTATGAATAAATAAAATACACAAAGCTCAAGATCAAACTTTGTGTAATCTAAGACCTGTTAGACTAATTATTTTCTTTTGTTTATACCCTCTTGTTGAGTGTTACACATTTTAATAAACAGTGATTCACGGGTCTGTCTATATATTGTGTTATTTTTTCTTGAAATTTCTATTCCTGCGTATCTGAAATCGTCGATGGAATGGTCTTTTGAATTAAAATGTATTGAAACCGGCTTGTCATATTTTTTAAATGTTCTGATATCAGAAAGATGATTTTGTATCCGATCCTTTAACATTGTTTCTGTTTCACCAACATAAACTATGTGCTTACATTTTTTACAGTGCACCGCATAAACTACATTTGATGTTCTGCAGTTTATTTTCTTATTGATCTTAATATCGGAAAAATTCTTAGTAGTCACCAAAAGATAATAAAGAAATCACCCCAACTAAGAAAAATATTTAAGGATCAGCCTCTTTGTTCATTTAGAAGGGATAACAATCTTGCCGATATCATGGTCCACCAAAAGACTGCAAAAGTATTAAAGAAGAACCCATTGCCAGAATCAAGACTACAAGGAAAATGTGGACGAAAATGTGTCATCTGTGAAAAAAGTTTTAGGGGAGAATTGAAAAACAAGATCCGGAAGAGTTATTAAGATCAATAAGAAAATAAACTGCAGAACATCAAATGTAGTTTATGCGGTGCACTGTAAAAAATGTAAGCACATAGTTTATGTTGGTGAAACAGAAACAATGTTAAAGGATCGGATACAAAATTATCTTTCTGATATCAGAACATTTAAAAAATATGACAAGCCGGTTTCAATACATTTTAATTCAAAAGACCATTCCATCGACGATTTCAGATACGCAGGAATAGAAATTTCAAGAAAAAATAACACAATATATAGACAGACCCGTGAATCACTGTTTATTAAAATGTGTAACACTCAACAAGAGGGTATAAACAAAAGAAAATAATTAGTCTAACAGGTCTTAGATTACACAAAGTTTGATCTTGAGCTTTGTGTATTTTATTTATTCATAATGTTCAGGATTATTTTTAGTAAAAAAAAATTACGACGTCATAATAACACGATTAGATGTTATGACGTCTTGTTGTTTTTTTGTATCTCTAAGCAGTTTATGTTTTGCAACTGACGAAGATGGTCGTGCCGTCGAAAATTTTTGCAACACTTTGTTTAAATGTATAAATAATAAGAGAAAGTTATTTTTATCATAGCTTGTCCAAGCTGTATAATCCTTTTGATGATTAATATCACAGGGGCTTGAATCGCTTTCATAGAGGTCACACAGCCTATATACCATATATAGCTTGAATCGCTTTCATAGAGGTCAGGTGGCCTATATACCATATATACTAACATTAGTAATATATATATGGTATATAGGCCGTGTGACCTCTATGAAAGCGATTCAAGACCCTGTGATTAATATACAAAGAAGAAAATCCAACTTAAAAGTAATTTGAATAATTTAATCTGAGCTTATGCATATTTATTTCTCATTTAAAAAATAAATAAAAATTAAATAAAAAAATTGGGAGATGGGGGGGCAATTGACCGGGGGGCTATTGTCCTAGGGGGGCAATTGTCCGGGGGGCTATTGTCCAGGGGGCTATTGTCCAGGGGGCAATTGTCCGGGGGGCTAATTAACATAACACATTTAAACAAAGTATCACCACAGGTTTGAATTAAAATATTGTATTTGAATTAAAAAATAAGTGTTTATTTAAATTTTGTTCAAATAAAATAAGTTTATGTTTCTTGATTGTGATGATTAAAATCTCTCCTATTACAAGAATGTTGACCACTTCAATTGTTTACCTATTTGATTAGAGATATTCTATTATTGACATTTTTTATGCAGGGATATCAGAAGTCTAAAGCCTATATAGCCACACAGGGACCAATGCCTTCTACATTTGGTGACTTCTGGAGAATGGTTTGGGAGCAGAAATCTGTAGTCATAGTTATGATAACTAAATTAATGGAGAAAGGACGGGTAAGAACTTAAAATATAAATAAAATGTTACAGAACATGTGTGATAATTACTCCTTCCTTTAATCTGATCTCTGATTTCCATATTCCTTTGTCCTGTCTATAAACCCTCATCTCCTAGTCACCCTAATACCTGCTGTTCTTATTTGAGATTGAAAGATATTATTTCAATGTTATTTTTTCAGAGAAAATGTGACAAATATTGGCCAGAAGAAGGTTTAGAACAACATGGTCATATTGCAGTCAAACACCTCAATACATTCTCTAGAGCTCATTATACAGTCAGAATGTTCTCACTAAAAGACACAAAGGCTAAAAAGGTAAGTCCACACTTTGTTTTATTATCACATTACAAATATTTGTTACTGACTGTAACACAATCTTAGAGCCACTTTGCTTAATTATTGTCTTATTTCAGCATCTGTATAGTTTAATTATGGAACATTTAAAAATCTAATATGACAACCTCAGACCACCATATTGGAAAACTTATATAAGTTAGGCCAAATAAAATAAAAGTTCTGGTTCTCGGACAACGCCGCCCCCTCAAAGTTTCGGCCGATGGGACGTTTTTATTGCCGTACAGAAAAAAAATCGTAGCCACACCGTATTTTTGAAGAAAAACAAAATTCAAATTTACCCCCAAATTTAAGTTTTCAAGCGTGCCGGTGACGTGGATGAGTTTTGACAAACGTTTGAATGACTGATCAATCGAAAACGGAAGTAAAAATTCAGCATGGCTACGAGTGAAAACACTGTCCTCATCAGTTTTAATCAGACTTGCCTACCCCTTTTTGTTAAAAATCATAAGATGCTTGAAAAAAAAATAGTAAGTTGAGATAATAGTAAGGCTCTTTTTTTGGTCACAAAATGCAATTTTAAGCACAAAAACTACACATATTGTGAATGGCACATGATATAACCACATAATGTTAACATTTTAAATCGATTTTGGGTTTATTATCAAAATTTTGACGTTTTGACATCGTTTTTTTAATAACCGGAAATGCCGATACGATCTATAATATACGGAACCGCAATGAAATGACGGACCGGAACCGAAAACTTTCCGGAAATACAGCAAATTTGCCGAATCGTAAGGAAATTGACAACAAACGTAAGGGCGTAAGATAGCCTAAAAAATCGTGAGCCTTATGCCAAAATCGTAACGGTAGGCAAGTCTGTTTAATGTACAGTTATGTTCCAAACAAATAGTTCCGTGGACTATCCTGCCTGTTGACAGTAAGCACTATTGTGTTGTTTGTTTGCCAAAATAGTAGAATTGAACTGGTTTGCTTTATGTTTTTAAACTGCTGAAAATAAAAACAAAATATAAAAACCCTTCCCATGTTGGATTGGAAATAAAAACAAAAAAATAAAAACCCTACCTACCTTGCCCTTTTTTTTTAATCCATTGTCTGAGAACCAGAACATCTTTTTTAGATGGCCTTATCATATCTATAGATAGTGAAAACATTTTCTTCATTTTTTGCAGCAATCATCAGAAAGAATTGTTTATCAGTTTCATTATACAGAATGGCCAGATCATGGAGTGCCAGATTTTACTTTACCAGTGCTCAAGTTTGTACAGAAATCAGCATTTGCCAACCCCCCAGGGGCAGGTCCTATTGTTGTTCACTGCAGGTAAAATTTATTTCTTCACTGAAATACAGTCACCTAGATGCAATTTTTGTGAAGTTTATGATACGTAATTTGGGTAATTTCCAATGGTGAAATTTTCCTTCATTACGGCAATAGCAATAGGACCTATAAATATTTTGCAGAAAATGTAGTAACTGACATTTGTACATGCTTTTAATAGGTCATTTATATTGATGTCTATGATAGTGTTTGGGTAGCATGTTAAAGACCTTTTTTGTAGATTTAAAGTATAAGTGCATAGTAGTTGCTACAAAAAGCTAAATATTTCGTTCTTGCCCAACTCTCCATAATTTTTCCAGTGGCAGTCAAAAGTCAGTGTCTGAGTTGTCCCATCACTCCCTCATTTCTGTACAGTCTTGATATACTTGTCCCGAATGTGCATGAAATATTTGCCACTGAACGTTAAGAAATCAACAATCATTGTATTATTTTGCTAGAATAAAATCAAGATGTATTCTTTTACTTGACTGAGAGTAGTAATACATATTGTCTGTTACAGTGCTGGAGTAGGTAGAACTGGTACCTATATTCTGATTGACACTATGATAGAACAAATTAAAGACAAAGGAACAATTAATATACCACAGTTTCTCTTAAAAATCAGACAACAAAGAAATTTCCTAGTACAAACAGAGGTAAGTACATTGTATCTAATAAAAATATATTTATAGACACAATGTAATGCTCTAAAGGTGTATGGCTTTGTAGACTACAGAAGCACTTCAAAGCATAAAGAATATATATGTTTGGTTAATCATGAAGCCACAGACTATTGGTTAAAATTTTGGCAAAAAACTTTCAATGTTGACACATTTGAATTTACATATTACAATCTAATGTCATAACAAGATTTTTCTAGACATCTATAATTATATTTTCTTTAACCACTTCTTGGTTGTTGCAAGAAAATGGTTTAACAATTAACTATTGATATACCGGTAACAGTGGTATATTAATCAATGGAATGTCACAGATCTCTTTATTTGTTGTTAAACTACTGCTGTGAAATATCCTGAGTGGTGTTGGGGGTGGGAAATTTTATTTGCTTATTTAAAGTAAAATAACTGTAAAATAGAACCAAAGTCAATTTATTATAAAATGTGTTTTTCAAAGATTTTAAATAATTTAATGTAGAAAAAAAGGAAACCTTTTCCTTAATGGTCGTACAGTGAAAGACATAAAATGTTTTTCTATTATTCAGGAACAGTACATGTTAATACATGATGCCTTAGTGGAAAGACATAAAATGTTTTTCTGTTATTCAGGAACAGTACATGTTAATACATGATGCCTTAGTGGAATGACATAAAATGTTTTTCTATTATTCAGGAACAGTACATGTTAATACATGATGCCTTAGTGGAATGACATAAAATGTTTTTCTATTATTCAGGAACAGTACATGTTAATACATGATGCCTTAGTGGAATGACATAAAATGTTTTTCTATTATTCAGGAACAGTACATGTTAATTCATGATGCCTTAGTGGAATGACATAAAATATTTTTCTATTATTCAGGAACAGTACATGTTAATACATGATGCCTTAGTGGAATGACATAAAATGTTTTTCTATTATTCAGGAACAGTACATGTTAATTCATGATGCCTTAGTGGAATGACATAAAATATTTTTCTATTATTCAGGAACAGTACATGTTAATACATGATGCCTTAGTGGAAAGACATAAAATGTTTTTCTATTATTCAGGAACAGTACATGTTAATACATGATGCTTTAGTGGAAAGGCATAACATGTTTTTTCTATTATTCAGGAACAGTACATGTTAATACATGATGCCTTAGTGGAAAGACATAAAATGTTTTTCTATTATTCAGGAACAGTACATGTTAATACATGATGCCTTAGTGGAATGACATAAAATGTTTTTCTATTATTCAGGAACAGTACATGTTAATACACGATGCCTTAGTGGAATGACATAAAATGTTTTTCTATTATTCAGGAACAGTACATGTTAATTCACGATGCCTTAGTGGAATGACATAAAATGTTTTTCTATTATTCAGGAACAGTACATGTTAATACATGATGCCTTAGTGGAATGACATAAAATGTTTTTCTATTATTCAGGAACAGTACATGTTAATTCATGATGCCTTAGTGGAATGACATAAAATGTTTTTCTATTATTCAGGAACAGTACATGTTAATACATGATGCCTTAGTGGAATGACATAAAATGTTTTTCTATTATTCAGGAACAGTACATGTTAATTCATGATGCCTTAGTGGAATGACATAAAATATTTTTCTATTATTCAGGAACAGTACATGTTAATACATGATGCCTTAGTGGAATATTTACTGAGTCATGATACAGAAGTAAGGAATGGAGAAATCAACAAATATATACAGAATCTTTGTAAGATACCAGACGATAAAACTTCACTACTCAAAAAACAATATGAGGTAATTATCAACTTTCACATTATTGTCCCTTTTTGACTTTTTTCATGGGAATTCCTTGCCACTTTTCATTTATTACCATATGGAGATATGCATATTGTTTTGGCACGGTGGTAGAACTGTCGCGGAATAGAAGTTCCATCATAATATTTATTCCAAAGATATTTTATCATGTAACATAAGTTCCAGTTGGAATTTATTTTATGTAATATAAATTCCATTAGCATAATAAAAATACCAATTCATTGGAATATGTATTACATAAAATAAATTCCAACTGGAACCTATGTTACATGATAAAATATCTTTGGAATAAATATTATGATGGAACTTCTATTCCATGACAGCAGCTGCTGTATAAATGTTATATAATATTTATTCTGATCGGTATAACTTTTATATAATATTTATTCTGGCCATTTCATGTTTTTATATCTTACAATACAAATGTGTTATGTTTATACTGTATGATACTTTTATTAGATACACATTTGTTTTGAAAATAAGTTTTCTCAATTCTATTTTACATATTTAATTTGATATAAAACAATATTCTAATTATACCAATTTTATTATCACAAATTCATCCAAGATTGAAATACAACTGAATTAAATAATTTCTTACCTTCAATATATGTACCATCGTTAATGAAAGTAAATATTTTTTCATATTCCTCTGCCTCCATGTCTGTACACACAGGTATTGTGTACAGGTAAACACATCTCATTCATAAAAGTCTTTCTTTATAGATTTTAATTATCACCAGGTAAAACACTTGTTTGATGTAGACAGAAATCAATAAAGGGAAACAAATCACCCGATTGTCAAGAATAAAAGTTATATTCATCAACTTACAATATAAGTTCTCCTTACAAGTGGAATAATTGTAATGGATATGGAAAAAATATTCCATGAAAAAAAGTTCTGAAGAAAAAATATTGCCAGAATATTTTTTTTCCATCTGGAACAAATATTCTTAGGAACAAATATACATTGACAGAACCACTTATCAATGAGTTATTGGCCTCTTTGAATATATCATTAAAAAAATAAGACATAGCTGAAGAATATGGGGGGAGACATGTTTTGTGACAAAAACAATTTGATTTTTAAAGGTTTCCGTTTGCTAGTACGAGTAAGGCTTTTCTTAATTTTCTTAACTTTGTTATTTTACATGTCTGTGTGGAACAGGCAACATACTTCTTTTGAGAGACTCAGCAATATTTATTGTTAGATTATCTATCTCCAATATTGAATAGAATGTTTTTTCACTTTACATTTTTTATTAGTTACATTCACTTACATGTATAATTAATTTAATTTTTTTAGTTGGTGACAGCTTATAACCCCAAGGAAATAGACAAATTTCCAGCTTTTGAAGAATTTAATGTGCCAAAGAATCGTCTGGAAGATTTGATACCAATGACAACCAAGAGAGTACCTCTGCCCACAAAACCAGGGATACAAGGCTCAGATTATATAAATGCAACCTACTTACAGGTAATACTAGTTAAATATCTACATGTACAACTGGTGCCTATTGCCTCTAAAGTTTGAGGTAGAATCACACTCATGACAAGGTGTACTTGATGCAAATTTTTCAGTGACTTAACCTTATTTATTATTATAGTTTTTATTGGATAGTTTATAATAGAAAATAAAATTTTATTTCAAAATTAAAAAAAAAATCTACCAATAAAAATGTAACAATGGAGATTTCAATAATAATGATAATTTAATAATAATACCTTAGACAGTATACTTATAGAATTATAAAACATTAGTTCTGTATTATAATAGAGGCTGTTGTAGTCATGATCATATGATTGTACTACCTGTGTAATCAGTTCCTATCATCACTAAAGTTGTGAGTTTGGACTCCGTTCATGTCGAGGTGTACTCGATACAACATTATGTGAGAAAATTTGTCAGTGACTTGCGACAGGTCAGTCGTTTTCTCTGGGTACTCCTATTTCCTCCACCAATAAAACTGATCGCAACGATATAAGTGAAATATTGTTGAAAGTGAGGTTAAACACCATATACCAACCAAATGTCTACAGCACTATAATGATCAAACTAAGCAGGTTAGTACAATTTGGACATCATTATGATCAAACTAAGCAGGTTAGTCTAGTACAATGTGGACATCATCATCATCTCATTGAAATGCAACTTGTTCTCACCATGATATAACTGAAAAATCGCTCATTTGGAGTTAGACGACAATCACTCACTCACTCTAATTGTACCCACCATATAAAAATATTTCAAAATTAATACTTATGAATGCTGGTGTATTTACTATCTGTCTTTAATTCAGGGATATACAAGAACAAATGAGTTTATTTTAACACAGCATCCTATAGAATCAACTGTAGAAGATTTCTGGAGGATGGTATGGGATCAAAATAGTTCTGTTATAGTGCTATTGTCTGATGTACTTGATGAAGTGAGTATTTCTTTCAGTCCCTCAACACATTATGATATCCGTTAATTATTGGTATATATTTTTATATGCTCGTCTCGAGACGGCCCGTATTATGTGATTGGATATGGTTCGGGCGTCCACACAATAACTTTAGTTCTGTATATCGGATCTTTACCAAACTTGGCCACATGATTCTCCTGTGGAAGGGGAAGAACCCTATTTATTTTGGGGTCATTAGGTCAAAGGTCAAGGTCACCATTACTATAAATAGAATATTTGACAACAGGGACGTTTCTGCATGATAACTTTAGTTCTGTATATTGAATCTTTACCAAACTTGACCACATGATACCCCTGTGGAAGGGGAAGAACCCTATTTATTTTGGGGTCATTAGGTCAAAGGTCAAGGTCACTGTTACTATAAATATAATTTTTGACAACAGGGTCGTTTCCACACGATAACTTTAGTTCTTAATATTGGATCTTTAACAAACTTGGCCACATGATTCCCCTGTGGAAGGGGAAGAACCCTATTTATTTTGGGTCATTAGGTCAAAGGTCAAGGTCACCGTTACTATAAATATAATTTTTGACAGCAGGATCGTTTCCGCACGATAACTTTAGTTCTGTATATTGGATCTTTACCAAACTTGGCCACATGATTCTCCTCTGGAAGGGGAAGAACCCTATTTATTTTGGGGTCATTACCATTATACCGTTTGATAATTTATATAGATGGGTGTATTTTGTGATGCACACATTTCCTGTTTTAGATGTTATTGGATCAAAATAATCATTATAATCGGTAATTTGGATCTTTTTCCTTTGAACTCAACGAGTGATATTGTCAGTATCAATGAACTTACTCTGGTTCTCAAAATTATTGGTCGGTGTGACGTCAAACACACTATGCAATGGTTTGTGTGCAATAACTATAGTTCTAGTTGACTGATTCTTCTGAAATTTTAGCACAATGATCATTGGCACAAAATAATGGTTGGGATTGATTTGGGATATTATAACCTTACCCATTTCCAAACTAGACAATTGACAATTTATCCAGTTTAGCAAACTGAAGGTAACTATTAACCACTTTAGGTATTCCAGACTCCATAAAATCTCTGTTTTAGTTATGCCGGTTTTTAAAACTAGTGATAGACATTTTCATTTTTTTCAACAGGAATTTATCAAGTTTTGGCCAGAAGAAGATCAGCCATTAAACATTGACACAGGAATGTTTAAGCTTGGTTTCAGGGAAGAGGAGACAGGCTCATTATATACTACTAGAGATTTCTTATTAGAATCCACACAGGTTTGCATAACAGTTATACGATTACTGATAATTAAAGATGTGTATTTTTGACTTGCAATGTATCAGTTGCCTCTGACTCTTGTTGACATCAATAGATAGAATGATACAACTGAAAATTTGTTGCAAAGCAAACATTCAGTCAATAATTTTAAGGCAATGCAATATGTTCTATTTGTCGTAGTCACAATCTTGTCATTTCCACGTTCTTGATTTATCACCAGATTTATAATGTGCAACATGACGGGTTATACTAGTGAAGCAGGAACTGTATATCTTTGCGAGCATCTGAGTTCACCTCTAACTTCAATCGAGTTCATACTGTTGAATTTTTAGTCTTCTGCGTAGTTTTTGAACATTTGGAAGGTAAGCACAATTTTTCTTCTCTTCATGCATGTTTTTCTTCGAATTGGTTTTGACAAGTGCTTCATGTAGTATTCCAACAGATTTCCTCTAGCAGTTATGATTTTCAAGTAAATTTAATTGCATTAAAACTGGTGCAGGGGGGGAAGCCCGTGATGTAAAATTATACTGCATCTGGCATATCCCTTAATAGTCTTTTCATTTGTAGGATGATTATGTGCTTATGACCAAGATGATATCATGTTCCAACTGGCCAAACCCAGAACAATCATTAGCCAAAGCTTTTGATCTGATAGATACAGTTAGAGATATACATAGACAAAATGATATTGGTCCTGTCATTTTTGTGGATAGGTAATTATATAGATACAGTTAGAGATATACATAGACAAAATGATATTGGTCCTGTCATTTTTGTGGATAGATAATTATATAGATACAGTTAGAGATATACATAGACAAAATGATATTGGTCCTGTCATTTTTGTGGATAGATAATTATATAGATACAGTTAGAGATATACATAGACAAAATGATATTGGTCCTGTCATTGTTGTGGATAGATAATTATATAGATACAGTTGGAGATATACATAGACAAAATGATATTGGTCCTGTCATTTTTGTGGATAGGTAATTATATAGATACAGTTAGAGATATACATAGACAAAATGATATTGGTCCTGTCATTGTTGTGGATAGGTAATTATATAGATACAGTTAGAGATATACATAGACAAAATGATATTGGTCCTGTCATTGTTGTGGATAGATGATTATATAGATACAGTTAGAGATATACATAGACAAAATGATATTGGTCCTGTCATTGTTGTGGATAGGTAATTATATAGATACAGTTAAAGATATACAATGTACATAGACAAAATGATATTGGTCCTGTCATTGTTGTGGATAGGTAATTATATAGATACAGTTAGAGATATACATAGACAAAATGATATTGGTCCTGTCATTGTTGTGGATAGATAATTATATAGATACAGTTAGAGATATACATAGACAAAATGATATTGGTCCTGTCATTGTTGTGGATAGGTAATTATATAGATACAGTTAAAGATATACAATGTACATAGACAAAATGATATTGGTCCTGTCATTGTTGTGGATAGGTAATTATATAGATACAGTTAGAGATATACATAGACAAAATGATATTGGTCCTGTCATTGTTGTGGATAGATAATTATATAGATACAGTTAGAGATATACATAGACAAAATGATATTGGTCCTGTCATTGTTGTGGATAGATGATTATATAGATACAGTTAGAGATATACATAGACAAAATGATATTGGTCCTGTCATTGTTGTGGATAGATAATTATATAGATACAGTTAGAGATATACATAGACAAAATGATATTGGTCCTGTCATTGTTGTGGATAGATAATTATATAGATACAGTTAGAGATATACATAGACAAAATGATATTGGTCCTGTCATTGTTGTGGATAGATGATTATATAGATACAGTTAGAGATATACATAGACAAAATGATATTGGTCCTGTCATTGTTGTGGATAGATAATTATATAGATACAGTTGGAGATATACATAGACAAAATGATATTGGTCCTGTCATTGTTGTGGATAGGTAATTATATAGATACAGTTAAAGATATACAATGTACATAGACAAAATGATATTGGTCCTGTCATTGTTGTGGATAGGTAATTATATAGATACAGTTAGAGATATACATAGACAAAATGATATTGGTCCTGTCATTGTTGTGGATAGGTGATTATATAGATACAGTTAGAGATATACATAGACAAAATGATATTGGTCCTGTCATTGTTGTGGATAGGTGATTATATAGATGCATTGACATAAGAAGAGTTTGAAGATACCAAAGAGGTAATCAGAATTCATAAATAGAGGAAGAACTGACAACACAATGGCCTAAATAAAAAATACAAAAGGACAAACAACGATCTACAAAATATACACATAATACATGAAATAATGGACAAATATAATATTAAGAAGAAAAAAATGAGTTGTTGAACCTTTAACGCTGAACTCATGAAAAATATTTCTGCTACAAGGTACTCTGTGCACCAGATAAAAAGGATATATTATAAGCATTTGGAATCAAAATATGGGTAATGTAACTACCATTTTCTGTTATGAGGCAACATGTGACTGCATCAAAACTAATGAAAGTAGAGTGACATGTGACTGCATATTATCTAAGGAAAGTGGAAACATGTCATCTAAATCAAAAGGGTTATGACATGTGCCTATTTTATCTAAAGAAAGTGTGGTGAAATGTGTATGTCATCTCAATAAAGGGTTATTACATTTTACTATGTCAAGTAAAGTAAATGTGGTGACATGAGACTGCATGTCAACTAAACAAAGTGTTAGACATGTTACTATGTCATCTAAAGTAAATGTGGTGACATGAGACTGCATGTCAACTAAGCAAAGTGTTAGGTGTGTGACTATGTCATCTAAACAAAATGTGGTGACATGTAACTCTATGTCAACTAAACAAAAGTGTTAGACATGTTACTATGTCATCTAAAGTAAATGTGGTGATATGTAACTCTATGTCAACTAAACAAAAGTGTTAGACATGTTACTATGTCATCTAAAGTATATGTGGTGACATGTAACTCTATGTCAACTAAACAAAAGTGTTAGACATGTTACTATGTCATCTAAAGTAAATGTGGTGACATGAGACTGCATGTCAACTAAACAAAAGTGTTAGACATGTTACTATGTCATCTAAAGTAAATGTGGTGACATGAGACTGCATGTCAACTAAACAAAAGTGTTAGACATGTTACTATGTCATCTAAAGTAAATGTGGTGACATGAGACTGCATGTCAACTAAACAAAAGTGTTAGACATGTTACTATGTCATCTAAAGTAAATGTGGTGACATGAGACTGCATGTCAACTAAACAAAAGTGTTAGACATGTCACTATGTCATCTAAAGTAAATGTGGTGACATGAGACTGCATGTCAACTAAACAAAAGTGTTAGATGTGTTACTATGTCATCTAAAGTAAATGTGGTGACATGAGACTGCATGTCAACTAAACAAAAATGTTAGACATGTTACTATGTCATCTAAGCAAAGTGTGGTTATATGAGACTGCATGTCATCATTTACGAAGTATGGAGACATGTGACAGTATGTCAACTAAAGAAAGTGTGATTACAGAACATATAGCTTGTATAAATACAAGATTGTTGTTAATTCATTGAATGGGTACTGGTCTTTTGTAGATTAAATCTAATCCCTATTTTTTGTTTGGGTGGCTATTGACTGTTTATAAAAGGCTTTATGATATGTTCATCCTCTGATATTTTGTATTTTTCTTTAGGTATGGTGGTGTTACAGGATGTCAATTCTGTGCCCTTTGGTCCTCTCTTGATCAGTTACAACATGATAAAACTATAGACATTTATCACTTGTGTAAGTTGTATCACCAGAAAAGACCAGGAATAATTGGAGCTCAGGTGAGATCAATTTTTATCAATAATTTGTTAATTTTTCTTTGATCTTTTACTTTGATAAATATTCTTTCTCAACATCAATCAAATTCATTTTGACTCATGTTAGAAATTCATTTTGTCCAATTAACATATCAGAAATGTAGTAAACGATTAGCTCTGTGCCAACTTTTTCTCTCACATGAAGTTAATATACCGTTTTATCAGAGAACGTTAATTAGGGAGTCAGCTAATAGAAATAAAGCTAAACAAGATGCCATTTAATAAAATTGGATATTAAAATAAACTTTTTCTGTAAAACATACCCTATACTCTTAGCAGAACTTTATGTAAAACATACCCTATACTCTTAGCAGAACTTTATGTAAAACATACCCTATACTCTTAGCAGAACTTTATGTAAAACTTACCCTATACTCTTAGCAGAACTTTATGTAAAACATACCCTATACTCTTAGCAGAACTTTATGTAAAACTTACCCTATACTCTTAGCAGAACTTTATGTAAAACATACCCTATGCTCTTAGCAGAACTTTATGTAAAACTTACCCTATACTCTTAGCAGAACTTTATGTAAAACATACCCTATACTCTTAGCAGAACTTTATGTAAAACATACCCTATACTCTTAGCAGAACTTTATGTAAAACATACCCTATACACTTAGCAGAACTTTATGTAAAACATACCCTATACTCTTAGCAGAACTTTATGTAAAACTTACCCTATGCTCTTAGCAGAACTTTATGTAAAACATACCCTATACTCTTAGCAGAACTTTATGTAAAACATACCCTATACTCTTAGCAGAACTTTGTGTAAAACATACCCTATACTCTTAGCAGAACTTTATGTAAAACATACCCTATACTCTTAGCAGAACTTTATGTAAAACATACCCTATACTCTTAGCAGAACTTTATGTAAAACATACCCTATACTCTTAGCAGAACTTTATGTAAAACATACCCTATACTCTTAGCAGAACTTTATGTAAAACATACCCTATACTTTTAGCAGAACTTTATGTAAAACATACCCTATGCTCTTAGCAGAACTTTATGTAAAACATACCCTATGCTCTTAGCAGAACTTTATGTAAAACATACCCTATACACTTAGCAGAACTTTATGTAAAACTTACCCTATACACTTAGCAGAACTTTATGTAAAACTTACCCTATACTCTTAGCAGAACTTTATGTAAAACTTACCCTATGCTCTTAGCAGAACATTATGTAAAACATACCCTATACACTTAGCAGAACTTTATGTAAAACATACCCTATACTCTTAGCAGAACTTTATGTAAAACTTACCCTATACACTTAGCAGAACTTTATGTAAAACATACCCTATACACTTAGCAGAACTTTATGTAAAACTTACCCTATACACTTAGCAGAACTTTATGTAAAACTTACCCTATACACTTAGCAGAACTTTATGTAAAACATACCCTATACACTTAGCAGAACTTTATGTAAAACATACCCTATACTCTTAGCAGAACTTTATGTAAAACTTACCCTATACACTTAGCAGAACTTTATGTAAAACTTACCCTATACACTTAGCAGAACTTTATGTAAAACTTACCCTATACACTTAGCAGAACTTTATGTAAAACATACCCTATACACTTAGCAGAACTTTATGTAAAACATACCCTATACTCTTAGCAGAACTTTATGTAAAACTTACCCTATACTCTTAGCAGAACTTTATGTAAAACATACCCTATGCTCTTAGCAGAACTTTATGTAAAACATACCCTATACTCTTAGCAGAACTTTATGTAAAACATACCCTATACTCTTAGCAGAACTTTATGTAAAACATACCCTATACTCTTAGCAGAACTTTATGTAAAACTTACCCTATACACTTAGCAGAACTTTATGTAAAACATACCCTATACACTTAGCAGAACTTTATGTAAAACATACCCTATACTCTTAGCAGAACTTTATGTAAAACTTACCCTATACTCTTAGCAGAACTTTATGTAAAACATACCCTATACTCTTAGCAGAACTTTATGTAAAACATACCCTATACTCTTAGCAGAACTTTATGTAAAACATACCCTATACTCTTAGCAGAACTTTATGTAAAACATACCCTATGCTCTTAGCAGAACTTTATGTAAAACATACCCTATACTCTTAGCAGAACTTTATGTAAAACATACCCTATACACTTAGCAGAACTTTATGTAAAACATACCCTATACACTTAGCAGAACTTTATGTAAAACATACCCTATACTCTTAGCAGAACTTTATGTAAAACATACCCTATACTCTTAGCAGAACTTTATGTAAAACATACCCTATACTCTTAGCAGAACTTTATGTAAAACATACCCTATACTCTTAGCAGAACTTTATGTAAAACATACCCTATACTCTTAGCAGAACTTTATGTAAAACATACCCTATACTCTTAGCAGAACTTTATGTAAAACATACCCTATACACTTAGCAGAACTTTATGTAAAACATACCCTATACTCTTAGCAGAACTTTATGTAAAACTTACCCTATACTCTTAGCAGAACTTTATGTAAAACATACCCTATACTCTTAGCAGAACTTTATGTAAAACATACCCTATGCTCTTAGCAGAACTTTGTGTAAAACATACCCTATGCTCTTAGCAGAACTTTATGTAAAACATACCCTATACTCTTAGCAGAACTTTATGTAAAACATACCCTATACTCTTAGCAGAACTTTATGTAAAACATACCCTATACTCTTAGCAGAACTTTATGTAAAACATACCCTATACTCTTAGCAGAACTTTATGTAAAACATACCCTATACTCTTAGCAGAAATTTATGTAAAACATACCCTATGCTCTTAGCAGAACTTTATGTAAAACATACCCTATGCTCTTAGCAGAACTTTATGTAAAACATACCCTATACACTTAGCAGAACTTTATGTAAAACTTACCCTATGCTCTTAGCAGAACTTTATGTAAAACATACCCTATGCTCTTAGCAGAACTTTATGTAAAACATACCCTATACACTTAGCAGAACTTTATGTAAAACTTACCCTATGCACTTAGCAGAACTTTATGTAAAACTTACCCTATACTCTTAGCAGAACTTTATGTAAAACTTACCCTATACTCTTAGCAGAACTTTATGTAAAACATACCCTATACTCTTAGCAGAACTTTATGAAATATATTTACTAGTACAAGTTATTTAAATATATATTTACGTCTAGTTATACTCTAATATGTAATATTTAATACCCTAATTATTATATTTTAGGAGGACTATTTATTCCTATATAGTGCTGTAGAAGGCTATTGCAATGATCAAAATGAGAAAGACTCTGCCATTATGTCAAATCATTTGATTTTACGATCTTCAAAGAGAAATGGAACTCTTCCAAGGAGTCCGTCAGTCCAAAATAAAATTCCAAGAAGTCCATCCTTACAAAACCATCATTACAATTCTATTAAAGGAGATCACAATTCTATTAAAGGAGATCATAATTCTAGTAAAGTAGAAACAAATGTATGACACAACTAAAGACCACAAAACCAAAGAGCATCAAAATGTTCTTCTTCGATTATGTGTTCAAATTGTTCTCCACAGATGTAAAAAAAAAACTAAGTGCTATGAATTGATATCCAAGTAGATTATTTAGAAGTGGTACTGTGTGTTAATCTTTTTTTAGCCCACGTAGATATGCAGAAACATTATAGAATGTTATAAATCATGTATATGATAGTGTATTTTAGATCAAGATTTATCTCATTGCATTCGTTTGTATCTGCAAACCTTGCTTTGCTTCATAATTATTATTTTGGTCTCACTGTTGAAAATACCTACTTTAGTGAAGCCATGATGAAATTTCAGTTGTAGTTATTTTTTGTTTTGCATTTAATGATACTTAACAATATTACTAAACAAATACAAACATATCATTTACTATCAGACCAAACTCATGGATTCCATTATAAAGTCAAACTTCATGATACGTCGTTAACAATGCACTTAAAAACTTGTTACCTCCAACCATTATAAGACATTTTCTGTACAGTCTGTTTGTACAGACATCCAAACAGGTATTTGTTACTGTAATTGTTGTATTATATTTCATTTAAAATCACAACTTTTCATAAAGTTATTCCGAAACCAATTTTTTTTCGATTTTGATAATATTTTAATCTGAAAACCGTAGCAGAGCTGAGCATACCATAATTTTATAATATAAGAATTTTAAGAGTTTGTGAGTTAACCACAAGTTGGAAATTAGATTATAAAAACACACTACAATGATAGTAATTTTGAAGACAAATAATTTACATTTGTCTTTAAATCATGAATATTTGAAACCATGCTTCAAATATTTGTTGAAAATAACTACAAAAAACTAGATACATTTTTGTTTTTGTTGATATAGATTTTACTTAAATCAGACAAGAATTAACCTCGAGATATTTTTTTTAATTGTGAATTTCAGTGAAATAATAATAAAGAATTATGGTGACAAATACTTTTTACATGTCTCTCAGTGATTGTATTATTGAAGATATCTTACAGGGTTAATAGTATGTCAAATCCACTTTTGATGCTACAATATTTGACTGTACCGTTAAAGTATATTTGACTGTACATATAAAACATATTTGACTGTACAATTAAAGCATATTTGACTGTACAGCTAAAGCATATTTGACTACAGTTAAAACATATTTGACTGTACAGCTAAACATATTTGACTGTACAGCTAAAGCATATTTGACTATAGCTAAAGCATATTTGACTGTACAGCTAAAGCATATTTGACTGTACAGCTAAAACATATTTGACTACAGTTAAAGCATATTTGACTGTACAGCTAAAGCATATTTGACTGTACATTGAAGCATATTTGACTACAACTAAAGCATATTTGACTACAGCTAAAGCATATTTGACTGTACAGCTAAAGCATATTTGACTACAGCTAAAGCATATATGACTGTACAGCTAAAGCATATTTGACTGTACAGTTAAAACATATTTGACTGTACAGCTAAAGCATATTTGACTGTACATTGAAGCATATTTGACTACAGCTAAAGCATATTTGACTACAGTTAAAGCATGTTTGACTGTACAGCTAAAGCATATTTGACTGTACAGTCAAAGCATGTTTGACTGTACAGTTAAAGCATATTTGACTGTACAGTTAAAGCATGTTTGACTGTACAGTTACAACATATTTGACTGCAGTTAAATCATATTTTGACTGTACAGTTAAAGCATATTTGACTGTATAGTTAAAGCATATTTGACTCTACAGTTAAAGCATATTTGACTGTATAGTTAAAGCATATTTGACTACAGTTAAAGCATATTTGACTGTATAGTTAAAGCATATTTGACTCTTACAGCTAAAGCATATTTGACTGTATAGTTAAAGCATATTTGACAGTACAGTTACTGCATATTAGACTGTACAGTTAAAGCATATTTGACTGTACAGTTAAAGCATATTTGACTACAGTTAAAGCATATTTTACTTTAAATAATTTAACTAACATGTCTATGAGAAGATTATAATCCTTTGGTAACTATGATTTTTAATAGAAAGAAATTTGTATTTTATATTGAAACTGCTGAAATCATTTACTAATAACCATTTAATCAATCTGTTTATCAATTGCCCTGCTTATCATTTTTTGTGTAGCAAGTTAGCTATTACATAAGACATTTCATGGATGTGATAGTTATACTGAACTTTATTTTGAATGGTCCCATTTATCTGTTAAATACCTCAGTCAAACTTGACAGTTTGAACATGTGACATTCCAGTTTTACTGTTAAGTACTTTGTAGATTCTATCCATTACCGGTTAATTTTTCCTATAATGTTTTGTGGAAAGTCAGTTTTTACTTCATAAATGATTTATCTTTTTGTACAACCAAGTATTAAGAACAGCCTGTAAACAGCACAACCTTTTTTATTTTAATGGGATTAATCACTTTATTATACTATAAGATCATATTCATGGCACAATTCAGTAGTAAAATGTTGTCCCATCCAAAAGACCTTCACAAGGCCATTTTATCTCTGTAAAAGGGAAGGCTATATATAAAGGGAACTACTTCTCTTTCTTCTTTCTTCTTAATTATTTCCACATTTATTTAACTTTTTCTGCATTTTAAAAACAGATTGTCATATTTAACATGTGATCCATCTTTTATTAAACCTTTTACTGATGAAGCAGACGGCATTTGATGTTGTGTATTGCTGTTGTTTTATACCCTTTGTTATATTATGTTTTATATGTATAATATTGTTTGTTTATTTTGCACATGTTGTCTTATTTGATACTCTATTTTACTGTGTATATATAACTATGTCCATACTCTATTTACAAAGTATCGCTTGAAATACTGGTACTATTACTTGTTGTGTAAGTATGGTAATCTTCGGCTTGCGAGAGAGGTTTTTTTAGTGTTTCAAAGAAATTTGTTGGGTTTTTAGCTCACCTGGCCATAGGCCATGTGAGCTTTTGTCATGGGTAAGCGTCCATCGGCCGTCCGTCCGTTAGCTTTTCACATTTAAATCTTCTTCTCTGAAACCGCTGAACAGAAATCAGCCAAACTTGCCAGAAATGTTCACTGGATGGTCCTCTACCAGATTGTGTTTTTGGTGCTGATTTGAAATCCAACATGGCTGCCAGGGTCCATAATGTGTTCTCATTGGCTGAAATTTTAAAAATCTTCTTGTCAGAAACCACTAAGTCAATTGAATTGTGACTTTGCAGGAATGATCATTGGGTGGTCCTGTACTAAAATTGTGAATCGTTTGCCAATCGGAAATTCAAGATGGCCGCCATGACTCGACTTAGTTTAACATTGGACCTTATGGGAATTTCACATTTTCATCTTTTTTTCTGAAACCACAAAACAGATTTGAACCAAACTTGGCAGAAATGTTCATTGGATGGTCATATACAAGATTTTTGTTTTTGGCGCTGATTGGAAATCCAACATGGCTGCCAGGGCCCATAATGTGTTCTGATTGGTCGAAATTTTTAAAATCTTCTTGTTAGAAACCACTAAGCCAATTGAATTGTGACTTTGCAGGAATGATCATTGGGTGGTCCTGTACTAAAATTGTGAATCGTTTGCCAATCGGAAATTCAAGATGGCCGCCATGACTCGACTTAGTTTAACATTGGACCTTATGGGAATTTCACATTTTCATCTTTTTTTCTGAAACCACAAAACAGATTTGAATCAAACTTGGCAGAAATGTTCATTGGATGGTCATATACAAGATTTTTGTTTTTGGCACTAATCGGAAATCCAACATGGCTGCCAGGGCCCATAATGTGTTCTGATTGGTTGAAATTTTAAAAATCTTCTTGTTAGAAACCACTAAGCCAATTGAATTGTGACTTTGCAGGAATGATCATTGGGTGGTCCTGTACTAAACTTGTGAATCGTTTGCCGATCGGAAATTCAAGATGGCCACCATGACTCGACTTAGTTTAACATTGGACCCTATGGGAATTTCACATTTTCATCTTTTTTTCTGAAACCACAAAACAGATTTGAATCAAACTTGGCAGAAATGTTCATTGGATGGTCATATACAAGATTTGTGTTTTTGGTGCTGATCGGAAATCCAACATGGCTGCCAGGGCCTATAATGTGTTCTGATTGGTTGAAATTTAAAAAATCTTCTTGTTAGAAACCACTAAGCCAATTGAATTGTGGCTTTGCAGGAATGATCATTGGGTGGTCCTGTATTAAACTTGTGAATCGTTTGCTGATCGGAAATTCAAGATGGCCGCCATGACTCGACTTAATTTTAACATAGGACCCTATGGAAAAAATGTTTAAAAGTCTTCTCCTCTGAAACCAGTAAGTCAGTTTAAAGCAAACATGGGATGAATGGTCCTTAGGTGGTCAACTTTCAAAATTATGTCCTGTGACCCCGACCTCCATCCAAGATGGCAACCATCAGCGAACATAGTTTTAACATAGGACCCTATGGGAAATATATTTAAAAATCTTCTTCTCTGAAACCAGTAAGCCAATTTAAAGCAAACATGGCATGGATGGTCCTTAAGTGGTCAATTTTCAAAATTGTGTCCAGTGACCCTGACCTCCATCCAAGATGGCCACCTTCAGCAGACATACTGTAGTTTTAACATAGGACCCTATGGGAAAAAATGTTTTAAAATCTTCTCCTCTGAAACTAGTAAGCCAATATAGCAAACATGTCATCGATGGTCCTTAGGTGGTCAACTTCCAAAATTGTGTTCAGTGATCCCGATCTCGGTTCAAAATGGCCACCATCAGCAGACATAGTTTTAACATAGGACCCTATGGGAAAATTGTTTAAAAGTCTTCTCTTCTGAAACCAGTCAGCCAATTTAAAGCAAACATGGCATGGATGGTCCTTGGGTAGTATACTTTCAAAATTGTGTCCGGTGACCACGACCTCCATCCAAGATGGCTGCCATGAGCAGACATAGTTTTAACATAGAACCCTATGGCAGTATGGGATTTGAATAGTAACTTAGATGTATTCAGCATGCAGACATTCTTAAGAGGACTTATTTATGTCAGGTGAGTGATACAGGCTCACCTGAGCCTCTAGTTTTATACTGTTTTGAACATGCCATAGGCATTATAACCCAATTAAAACCAAATGAAACTTTTAAACTCTGGGTTTTTTTTCTAGGAATGAACAATGCTGTATAAAAGGCCTTTTGGCATTGTAAAGATGTTTTGTATATTTTTTGCAGCTATTTTATATGTGTCTTGCCATAGGTAGATTTTGTAAATATAGGTTGTATATTTGTATGTATTCCATCATATTAAGCCTTTATGGTGCTAGTATTAAAATAAGGATGTAAGATTTGTTATAAATATACTTAATGTACATTCTATTAGGGGTCATCCATAATTGTCAACCATTTTCCAAGGTGTGCAAAAAGCACACTTTTCCAGACTCCCCACCCCCCTCAAAAAGTGTACATCAACCATTTTCAAATGCCCGGCATGAAGATAAATAATCAAGTTTTGGAGCATTTTAAGTACAGATACTGAGTTCTTAATATTGATTTCTTTTTTATAGGTGTCTTTGCCTATTTTGAAAGAAAAAATATTATAAATACGGTTTTGTTTTGGCAAAACATTCCCAAACAGGGTTGTTTGTCGAGCCATGCTTAAAGAAATAATCGGAGTTAGAATTAAGTATCACATCGGTGTTTGATTTCGCTTTATATTCAAACGCACAAAAGATATACACGCAAAACAACAATAAAATAAAAAAAAGCGTATGCTAAAATTGTTGATTTTTTCACCCCTTCCCCCTAGCATGCATTTTGCACACTTTGGAAAATGGTTGACAATTATGGATGTGTAAATGATTTCTATAAATAGCATAATGGAATCTGAAGAAAACAATGACTTGATGGGGTTATTATTATTGTGTCAACATATACTTTATACTTTTACTTTCCATTGTAAATTTTATGTATTCCAAAGCAGAATTTGTGATTATTATACTAAAACAAGGCAATAGCATCAATGCAAGACTGTCAGCTCGAGCCTCACAATTACGAAACTTTAGAGTGTTTCACACTCGTACTCCAAAATTGTCCAATCAGAACGCCATATTTATTGGATATGACATTCTAATTAGATCTTTTTTCGATAAAGAGTACAAAACTTGTATGACAGCAAAGCCTGAACATAATACTTTCAGTAAAGCCTGAACATAATACTTTCAGTAAAGCCTGAACATAATACTTTCAGTAAAGCCTGAACATAATACTTTCAGTAAAGCCTGAACATAATACTTTCAGTAAAGCCTGAACATAATATTTTCAGTAAAGTCTGAACATAATACTTTCAGTAAAGCCTGAACATAATACTTTCAGTAAAGCCTGAACATAATACTTTCAGTAAAGTCTGAACATAATACTTTCAGTAAAGCCTGAACATAATATTTTCAGTAAAGTCTGAACATAATACTTTCAGTAAAGCCTGAACATAATACTTTCAGTAAAGCCTGAACATAATACTTTCAGTAAAGCCTGAACATAATACTTTCAGTAAAGCCTGAACATAATACTTTCAGTAAAGTCTGAACATAATACTTTCAGTAAAGTCTGAACATAATACTTTCAGTAAAGCCTGAACATAATACTTTCAGTAAAGCCTGAACATAATACTTTCAGTAAAGTCTGAACATAATACTTTCAGTTTATATTCAAGTGACCAAATTATCTCTAATCTTTTTGTCAGGCCATTACTTGTTTAACATACACAAATACAATCGATTCAGGTTTAGTTCAAATAAAATCTGTTTTCTTTTAAATATATTTCTGGAAGCTTTGATTCAAAAAATGATTTTGTAATATTTGATGGTAACCATTAAAGGTGTCTGATAAAAGGAGAATTTTGGGCTTGTTTTCAAATTTCTTTTTCGTGTTGTGCTGTTACAAATAGAATTCTAATGAGAAATATATTACTGTGTCTAATGCGATGTGTTGTTTAAGACCAACAATATGTTTATTCTCTGTAGGAAATCTTGCATTCCTTATTTTTACATGACGGCTGTTCAATTTACACATAAACTGAACCTAAGGTTGGCACTTTGTAAATAGGGTGTCCAGTCATTTTGACTTTTTTTGCTACATTTCACACGAGATGATATTTGTATCCTTTCATAGAAAATTATTGCACGACTTGCACCATGGAGGTTGTAAAACAAATTATTTCTCTACTTGAACATGTTTTTCAAGATTGCAAGGAAATTTGTAGTATGACGAATAGAGCAATGACATCCATCAAAAGATTACCTTTTGGTTGTATTATAATAAGATATGAAACAAATACTGGCTTGGGGACCTTATCTTGTCAGTTACAGAATCTCACCAACATGTATGAATCAGGCTATGTAATCAGTGCCTTTCACTACTGAAGTTGTGAGTTCGAATCCCACTCAGGTGAGGTGTACTCGATTCAACGTTGTGTGATAAAGTTTGTCAGTGACTTGCGACAGGTCGATGGTTTTCTCCCGGCACTCCAGTTTCCTTCACCAATAAAATTGACCACCACGATATAACTGAAATATTGTTGAAAGTGGCGTTAAACACTACAACCCTATCCTACCCACCCTTTGTAGTTATCTCTTGTCTGTCAGAACAATGGACGAAATTTATTATCGTGATTCATGCTTGTTGGTAAGATTGGGTACTTGGCAAAAATCGGTCAGCCATTAGTCGAGTTCACAAATTGTAAAAATTAGAGCTATTTTTTATATTACCACTTGAAGCTATTCTTAAATATTTGAAAGATTCAATTTTATTTGTAAATTGTTGTATATCAACCAATTAATTTGCTGCTTTTGATCTAAATTTATGCAAAAATACAAAATGTTGTGGCATCTTTACACCATACTACATGTATGTAAAATTTTCATTCATGAAATTATTGAGGTAATTTTTTGATCACATTTACATTGTCATAATTCTGACATTCATAGACATCATTTATTTTAAGTTGACAATCATTGTTTTATTGGATTTAATGTTGGCTGTGAGCAGACGAATGTTTACAAGATTTCTCATGTATTTCATATCATTTATGCAACCAATGGCAGATACATAAAAAGTCTTGACTATTGTTTGTACTTGTGTGTAATTTTTTTTTCTTATATGCTCATGAATGTTTTTGCTGAAAGTAAGTAAACTTCCTCTGAACTGTCTTGTCTCATATTTCAACTGTCGGCATTATTAACGGTTGTGGTTCTATTATTTATCAAAGAAGATATTGTGACATTACCTCTATATAAGTTGAATGTGATGCATGTATATCTCTTTAACTACGTCATCTTGTTTTTCAATAATGATCAGGTTATAATATACCCAGATAACTTTCTACAAACAGCAGCATCTGCTTATTACACTTCTATGACAAATCTATTATTTCTCTACCACCCTGTAGTAGGAACCCACCCCCTTTTTCTATACTAGTGTGTGGTAGGTTATTTCTCTTAGAATTGTTCATAAATGACCAGATTAAGTCTATCTAGTCAGAATTTTCTATTCAGATTTGTATATAGATTTTTAGGATTTGGTAGAATTTGTGTGTAAAGTTTCTGATTAGTGTAAATTACATTTAATTAATAGGTATTTATTTTACACTAACATGACGGTGTTATAAAAAGAGTGTGCACGAGTATGATAAATGACTTAGATTAAAATGAAGTGCATTTTGATTTGCATTTTTTCATCTTCATCACATTATTGACACAGTCAACTGTTACCATCATTCTTGTATTGTTAGGAAGGACATTTTTGTGGAGTGAGTGTGAACGGTACCTTTTCACTTACATGTACTTCTTTAAAAGTGAAATTGGCATAAATATACAATGCATCTTTAGATTTATTTATTAACCATTAGTATATACAATTTTATTAATATGCTTCAGATCGTATATTTTTGTCCATATTAAATCATTGCTATAAGTTTATGTTCTTTTTAATCAGCATACAGTTTAACTTTTTCCTATTACAATACATTATAGAGAGTATATCAAGTATTTTTGAGTTACTACTCCTTTTCTCACATTAGATTTCCATGAAAATAAACAAGATAAAGTTTCAATATTTTGTCTAGACACAAGCTTTAGAGAAGAAGATGTATTAAATGTTACACTAACACAATCATCTGTGGTTAATAATGTATTTGTATGTGTAAACATCTGTCAGTCAGACTAAAAAACTTACATTTGATCTCTGTGAAGAAAGATTTATGCAAACTGGATAAATTGTCTTCAAATCAATACATGTATTTGGGCTCAAATGTATTTGATCTGCGTTATAGAAATGCTTTAATTAAAAAAAACTAGAATATTTTCATATTTTACAAAGTTAACAGAATTTGCTTTAATAGTTAAACATTATGAAATTTTATTTTTAGGGATTGTTGAAATAGTATGTATTATTTATATGATGTATGTATGGTTGTGCTATTGTAAATATTGTATTTTTATGTTGTACATGTTCTACACAGATACAGAGATGATCTGTGATGTCTTTTTATACAGCTGGTTTGTATTCCTGTTGATACAAATTTTGTACCAAATCATTTTCAGTTGGCATGTCATTTGTTTTTGTATGTTTCTGATTATTTTACTAATTATAGTAGTCAATTCATGTTTATAAAGCTTTGGCTGATTGCAGTATTTTGTTCCATTTTTAGAAATAATTTCCAAGAATATAAAGAATTTTTTTATGACTATTTTCATAATAAATGCCCCCCACCCCCCAAACATTATATTTTTCTTCATTGATTCATAATTTTTTTGGGTCACAACAATTTTTTATTGATAATTATTTCATTATACCCAAGCAAATATAAATTATTACAGCTGAATGCTTTATAGCAAACTACTTTCTCATATTAGTATTACATTCATACAGAAAGAGTTAATTTACTAAAACTAAAACTGACAATATATTACCCTCTAATCATTACATTTTCAGTAATAATAAATGGGTACTTATAAAGATTATCTTAATAACAAGCTCTCCTTGTAACTAATTCATGTAGAGAGAGAAGTAACAGTATGGCATCAATGGGGGAAGAGAATACCCATGAAAACAATTCTTATTTGACACTGCAGGATAAATACAATATATATACCACTGTGTACAAACCGACCCGGCAAAAAATGTTTGGACTTGTGCATATCTAATTCCAGAACAGAACCGGACTGTAAGAAGGCAAGAAGAAGGTAAGAATTCTGTTTATTTATTTGTTTTTTGCATGAACTTGGGGGAAATAAATGCTTTCAGATGAAACATTTTGGCTATGTCATCATATATTAATTGAGAAATAAGCGATAATGTGCTGCAAAATGATGATCAGTGTGACCCCAACCCCGAATTTCGTTCAGTTTCTCTTTGAATTGCTCACATTGAATGGAACGAAATGTATTGAAGGAACGATTGATGAATAAAGATGACAAAAATCGTCACTTTGTGCTTTTAATTATTGATATACGTAAGCACGGGGCAAAAGAAATGGGTCTGTCAAAATGGCAGGACTCGGTTTCATGAATGATGTTTACAGCATGATGACCCGGTTTGTTCCAAAAAAAAATTACCAACAAACAGGAACCGGTTTCGTCATATAAACATATGTGTTTTACTGATGTGCTAATCTAAAGAATTATGAACAATTTATACTAAGCATTTAAGAGAAACACAATGCCTATTAGGCGTCAAAAGTATACTTTTGATGCTTATCAGGCATTGTGTTTCTTGTCAAATTTAGTATCCAAAACTGTAATAAATTGGAACAAAACCGGGTCATCATGCTGTAAGCATCATTAATGAAACCATTTTGACATGACCCATTTCTTTCGCCCCGTGCTTACTTATATCAATAATTAAAAGCACAAAGTGACGATTCTTGTCTTCTTTATTCATCAATCGTTCCTTCAATACATTTCGTTCCATTCAATGTGAGCAATTCAAAGAGAAACTGAACGAAATTCGGGGTTGAGGTCACGCTGATCGTCATTTTGCAGCATTATTTCTCAATTAATATACGATGACATAGCCAAAATGTTTCATCTGACAGCAGGAAATGGTTAGTAAAGCATTTATTTCCCCAAGTTCATGCAAAAAACAAATAAATAAACAGAATTCTTACCTTCTTCTTGCCTTCTTACAGTCTGGTTCCGCTCCGGAATTAGATATGCACGAGTCCAAACATTTTTTGCCGGGTCAGTTTGTACACAGTGCATACATCATTGGTAAAAATTATAATTTATTTGCACTCATTGCAAAACAGGCTGGAAAAGCTTATCTGAACTTGTACAAATTCATTTGATATTTTCTGACAATGTACAAATATTGTATATTTCAGTGTTCCTACAAACATGGTTCTTTGTTATTTAGTACCATATAGTTAAAAACACCAATTGCAGTGAAACCTGTCTAAACAGAACCGTCTTAGGAACAATTTTTTGTGTTCGGAATAGACAGGTGTTTGGTTTTTGCATGTTAAATTAATGAAGATTTCCAACATTTGGACATTAGGGCAAGTTCTGTTTTTACAGGATTCTGGTTTATTCAAGGTTTGGTTTAAACATGTTTCACTGTATATGGTACAGTATATACATGGTACCAGTATGACACACTACAAAATGTTAAGATATACTTAATTTATAACCATCATTTGAATCATTGGACAAATGGATAAAACAAATTAACCTTCTTTTTATGTATTTTTCTAAATTCAGAAAAAAATTTGATTTAAGAAATAATATTTTCAATGCAAGAACAGCCTAAAAAATTATGATGCACCAATGTTGTATAATATAATTTAAATGAAGTTACCAACCTGATAAAATTCTTAAGTTATACAGTTGATATATTCTAGCAATTCATGTAAACAGTTGTTTTGTAACACATACTGTCTTTCTATCCTAGCTTAATAAACTACATTCAAATATTCATATTGTTTTTCATTTTACATGGTCAAATAGTTTTATGAGCTTTGTCATCACAACACTTGGTCCATCCGTCATCTATCAATTTTCACCTTTCAGCCTTTTGCTAAATCATTGGGCAGTTTGAACTAAAACTTTTCATGAATGATATACATGTATAGATAGTCATCAAAGATTTTTCTTTGTTTTGCTTTGATCCATCATCCAATATGAAGACATAATGGTGTTTGATTGCCTGCAATATGATAACCACCGATCCTTATGAGCCAAACCTTTGCAGAAATAGATGGTGCTAAAAATAGTTTCATCATTTCATTCCAATCAAATGACCAATATGGCTGCCCTTGGATAATAGTTTTGATTGGTTGAAATATGAAAACAAGATCTTGGAAACTTCTTTGCCATTTAAACATCAATTTATGAGGAATGATCTATTGATGATGTTCAAAAAAGGTTGTTTATTTTGTTTTTATCAGATATTCTATTTTATGTTGAATATTGTAAACTGCATTAGTGGAGTAGTGGTTAACATGGTCCATGTGAATGCAGTATATAATGGGGTTAAACAAAAGACTATCAAATTAGTATGTGTTGCTTCTCTGCTAAGCACCCAACATTAAGTAAGAGCAAAGACTGGTTGACTCAGAATCAGGATAATGTGTCCGATGGAGTCATATGTCTACCCATGGACTTGTTTCAGTGAGCTTACGCCATAAAAATCCAACTAAGCATCTAGTACAAAGTGGACATCATCATCATGTCATTGAAATGTATATAAATGAAAAATTGCTCATTTGGCATTAAACAACAGTCACTTACTCAATATTTGATTACAACAAATTGATCACCTATTTACTCTGGTCTTGCACAAAGACCATTCATTTCTTTAGGTGTTTACAACTAATTGATTATAAATCTGCTAGAAATAACAGTTCTAATTTTTTGTCCTAAGGGTAATGGTCTTTAACCAACAGATTCTACCTGCTTAGTTTGTAGTCAGTTGACTATGAGCATTCATTGACCCTGCTATTGTACTGTCCATGTGTATGCTGTCGTTTATTTTTATAGATAGTGTGTGATGTTTTTGAGTGGAAGAGAATCTGTAGTTTTTTTATTACATGTATTTGTTTACAACTATTTGTCGTTGGAGATCCAATATTAAGAGGAGGAAGGTTAGGGGTAGTAGTGTGGGGAATCAGAAGTGACATCACACTGTGTCACGTTAAATGACAGCTCTAATAACATTATCCATAAACAAAACATCAAAATGATGGTGTAAACAATCAATTATGCAAATTTGGTCATAAAAAGCAATAAAAATGTCACTTTGTTGATGAAAATATCACTGACTTACATAAATAATAAATCACAGTGCCACATCGAATGACAAATTTGAAGTACCATATAAAATTACAATATTTGCACAAAGCATTATTTTTCTACTGTGCTGTATGTATAACAGGGAGCTAGTTTTCCTCCAACACACCACAGAAAAACAGTTTTAAAAGGCATTAAATATAGCCTTTAGTCTTTAGGTAACTACTAGTCATTTGTAGTTAAAATAAAGATTTGTTATCCTCATATAGTCCGTTTGACTTTTATAAATCTTCAGAAAAAAAATCTTAAAAATCCATTTTTCAAATCAACAATTATTTTTCTATATGTATATTAATATATGATATATACGAATTCTGACAATCAATTTCAAAATTGTTGGTCCATTATTAAAAAAGTTATCCATTACACCACCGATGCGGTTTTTCCTCTTTATGTGTTGAAGGTATATTTCTTTGTTATGTTCGAAAACGACGTTGATGCATTTGGTATTTCGCATCTTGGACATATTCATATGCAGTTTGTTGTTTGGATTGTTTTATATTCTTCGCGCATTGATTGTGTATTCAGAGTTTGCAGTCATCACATTCTACAGTTGGTCTGTAACTGGACACATTTTCGGTGAATGTTCCACACGTTGCTGCACAGTTAGAGCAGTACCATTTTTCTAAGGAATTGTGCAGGCGTTCATAGGTATTATCATCAGCGGTTATAATCCAGTGCCCATATACTCATCACAATTTACTACTTTGTCAGAACACCTAACAGTTTTGTCAGAACACATAACAGTTTTCAAACACAAGCCATAACTATATCTATTGGGTATGGATTTAATTATATTTCCATAGAATATGAGTAATGCGAAAAGTTTGAAGATACCAAAGGGTTAACCAGAAGCCGTAAATCGAAGGACAAATACATTGACCTAAAGAAATAAGAACAAACAGTGATCTACAGAAAAAACGACACAGAAAACTAGTATCGACTGAGCAATCTTGAACCCCACAAAAAAACGGGGTTGAACTCAGGTACTCCGAAAAGGTACAGTCCCCGTTCCATTATTGGCACATGTCGTGTTACAAACCGAGTGATAAGTCATGAATGAGGAAAGGAACACATTGTGATTACAACAAACGGAACATATGCGTGGCCATTTGTGACACCCGTAACGGTTAATCAAGTCATGGAGTTTCGAAGTGATGACTTCAACATAAACACCAGGAACCCTTGGTTCAGCAGCATCCTTGATGGCTGTAACCCCTTTCAATGAACTCGTGATATGAGCCACAAGCTATGGAATAGCATATCAACTGAGAGATATATACTCCATATGTAGATTGTGCTGGATGAATGGAAAATTCTCAATGTGAAAATTGAAATCATCTCTTTCGGCGCAAGGGTGGGGATAACATCTTTTTGTTTTTCTTAACCATGAGAAGTCATGTGTGAAGCCAACCCAATACGAATAAAGGACGAATTCGACGAGGAGCACAGTTGATACCAATATGAATACCGAATGTTTGTTGAAAAAAAAAACCTCCACCAAAAAAATATGTTGTCAGTCAGAAAAATTCGAACATTTCGATGATATCTGTTTCAAAGAATGTTTTGATAGAATGACAATGAATAGAATAAGAATACTTTATTAAACCAATTATGGTGACCATAACTGAGCAGTAGAATCAATACAGAATCATACATAACAAAATAAACCACATACATATACACATATAACATAATAATAATAACTTGATTAGATTTTATTAGTTTGATTAAATACACACAGTGAGACTAAGACAAAATGAAAATAAGCAAAATAAATATTCAAATTAACCATCACTGCACAATAAAAACATGTAAATTTAAATTTAAAGATCTAAAGATTTTGATTGAATCAAGGGGGAAGACAACTCCATGTTACATATATATATATATATATTACGAATTTAGTTTGTTACACATATTTTCATTGGTTCTTCAACCCTGAATGTCAGCATATATTACGAATTTAGTTTGTTACACATATTTTCATTGGTTCTTCAACCCTGAATGTCAGCATATATTCGGAAAACAGACGGGGTATATATTTCAGTCCCCAAAAACGATTAAAACATGGACGACAAAACATTACGCTTCACTGAATCAATGGTATAATACGAAATGATAAATGTATTTTTACCAAATTAAATGCTGTTTTTATACTCAAAACGGCTGCATGAACAAAAACATATTACAACAGTTAATTCCGTCACAACTACCTGATCGATTCAGCAAACTCCTATGTTCCACGGCTGTACCATAACAAATAAACAAAACGTTGAGCCTTGAAAACTTTCGACGTCATGAGGCCTAGGCCACACCAAGGTTTTATTTACATGTTGTTAACATTTAAATTATTGAAGCTGTTTCGCAAACCCGTTGTTTTGTTATGTGATATATTAATGTTATATTTATAAAGTTTATAAAATTTATTACATATGAAACTGTATTGATTTAGAAATTGAGTACAGTATTTTCCTTCATGAGACACCCTATACATGAAATATGACGTGACACATATTTTGACGTCATTGAAGAATGACGTCAAAGGTACGGTAACGGACATCTAGAGATACGAAAAATGAAAATAAAAGAGGCAAATTTATTTAATGCAGTTGGAAGTTGTATTGAAAAAAAAATGGTTAAATCCGTAATATATCTGTTATTCAGCTATCAGACAGTGTATATAATGTGACATTCCCAGCTTATGATATATATTCCCTTCGGCTGCGCCTCAGGGAATATAGATCCTAAGCCCGGAATGTCACATTATATACCCTGTCTGATAGCTGAATAACATATAATATTCGGAAAAGAGACGGGGTATATATTTCAGTCCCCAAAAACGATTAAAACATGGACGACAAAACATTATGCTTCACTGAATCAATGGTATAATACGGAATAATAAGTGTATTTTTACCAAATTAAATGCTGTTTTTATACTCAAAACGGCTGCATGAACAAAAAAATATTACAACAGTTAATTCCGTCACAAATACCTGATCGATTCAGCAAACTCCTATGTTCCACGGCTGTACCATAACAAATAAACAAAACGTTGAGCCTTGAAAACTTTCGACGTCATGAGGCCACACCAAGGTTTTATTTACATGTTGTTAACATTTATATTATTGAAGCTGTTTCGCAAACCCGTTGTTTTGTTATGTGATATATTGATGTTATATTTATAAAGTTTATAAAATTTATTACATATGAAACTGTATTGATTTAGAAATTGAGTACAGTATTTTCCTTCATGAGACACCCTATACATGAAATATGACGTGACACATATTTTGACGTCATTGAAGAATGACGTCAAAGGTACGGAAACGGACATCTAGAGATACGAAAAATGAAAATAAAAGAGGCAAATTCACTTAATACAGTTGGAAGTTGTATTTAAAAAAAATGGTTAAATCCGTAATATATCTGTTATTCAGCTATCAGGATGTGGTCGAGTGGTCTAGGGCGCTGGACGTAAGGCTAAGCGAATAGTGCTGCAGTGCATCAATGGTGTGGGTTCAAATCCCGTCGAGGGAAGAACAAACATTTGGCAGCTCTAAAATCTAATTCTAACACTGTTTGGTTTAATTTTCAGACGTTTATAATATTTAGTATTAACCTAGTATCCTTAGTAACTTTGAGATCCAGTGGGACAGAGATATTGTATGGTTGTCACTTGCTTCTAGACGTTTGTATAATATACTTTATTTCATGTGACTGTATAATGAATCTTCATTATCCTATACAATATATTAAAAATTGCTGAGTTAGATTGCTGTCAAATTATAATATTAAGTATACATGTACCATCTACACACGCTTATACACATGTCTTACGTCTATCACTAGAGTGGATGTGGTCGAGTGGTCTAGGGCGCTGGACGTAAGGCTAAGCGAATGGTGCTGCAGTGTATCAATGGTGTGGGTTCAAATCCCGTCGAGGGAAGAAACAAAATTTGACAGCTCTAATATCTAATTCTAACACTGTTTGGTTTAATTTTCAGACGTTTATATATATATATATATATATATATATATAGTTTGATAAGATAATATAGTAACTGATAGCAATTTCATGCAAAAGCACTAGTAAATATATACAACAACCCGAATAGATGTATAATGATGTGTTTGTCCTCTGATGATAGAAGCCAAATTAATTTATTTTCATCAGATAATAATGAGAAGTTTTTATATGTCTCTTTTATATTCTTTATATATGGTTCTCTAAATTTCTCTAGAAGAGGACAAGTAATAAGGAAATGAACTTCATCCTCAATGTTGTTTTTGCATAAATTACAAATACGATCTTCAACTGTTGTGCCAATATATCTCCCCTTTTCAATGTTCAAATTATGAGCACTTATTCTAAATTTTGTTAATAGTTTTCTTTGTTGCTTAGTTCCAAATAATAAATATGGTTCTAATTTAAAAATTGATTTAAATTTTCTATATGTTCTTAATTTATTCTTAGAGTTTGGATTGACCCTCTTATCATCATTCAGGCTGTCTGTCCAGTTCTGTTTGAATTTATCCTTTAAACAATATTTAACTTTACATAAAATATAATTTATCCTATACTTTGAAGGATCGTCATATTAGATTATATATCTAATTTCAAATATTTAAATATTTCTTTTACACAACCTACCCATGAATCATGTTTAGCTTTTTCTAACTGTTCTGATTCTTTTAATGATTCTAATAAAAGTATATTATTTCAATCAGATTTTACAATATGACACCAATATTTAACCATATTATATAGAACATCAAATAAAATGTGGAAGCTTCCAAGGTCACCCCTTACCCCCATATTTGAGGATTTTGTCCTAACACCTAAAATAAAATTGCAAAATTTTGTATGAATCTTTTCAAGGACTAGAGAATCTGTTTCCTTTTTTATAAATCTATCTAAATTGTTGATATATCCCAAAATTTCAGAGCCATACAAGAGTATCGGTCTGATAGTGTGATTAAAAATATGCAATAATGTTGTAACTTTGGGAGCATCGTCCCAGAAGGTTTTTCGTAATTTAAATAAAGCTTTATTGCCCTTATTATGAATTTCATGTTTAGAGGTTGTAAAACTACCTGATGCATTAAAAACAACACCAAGATAAGTATACTTTTGCACACATTCAATAAAACTATTATTGTATATAATATTTATATTTTTAATGTGACTCTATAAGTTCACTGTGAAGACAGTATATTGTAGCGTTTGTTTTTATAATACTGGCGTTGCTGTACTGACTTATTTCGTCAACACCATTTTCTACACAAAATAAAACAAAGTGTTGCTGTAAACACTAAAAATTGTTTTTTATTCATTTTCAGAAATATTACAAATTAGTGGCTATATATTGACATTAAAACACTTGAGTATCAATAAATTAATACAATAAATATTTTTAAAGAAATATATAGCCACCCTTTTCGATGACGCAGAAAATGAAGCGCTTGTGTTAATTTTGTGTCTATTTGTTCTCTTCCCCTCCCGAGAGAATATGTTAGTCCAGTGTAGTTTTTCATAATTATCCGGAAATCGTACGAATCATATCCGATATTGTTGAGACTATTTTTAAAAAGATCTTAAACACAGTTCGATTGGCCAATAAAAAACCAATCAAAGTACAGTTAACAAATCGTGTTCGAAAAATATTCAAAATGGAGAGTGAAAAAATAACTCCTGATAGAAAAATGAAGAATCTGCTCTCTTCCTATATATCAAAAACTCTGGATGAACAGGGACGTAAAAGGTTATTGATTAACTAAAAAGGAATTATCATTGATCACAACAATTCCCTCCCCTTGATCCGTTTATATGCTAAAAGTATTCATTTATTTACTAAAAAACTAAAGACAGTAAAGTAAAGAGCTCTTTAGACATTCGTCTTCCTGGTTAGTCTCGTTCAAATCACTCGGAGGGCAGGATCTAGTCTCACTCAATCAGGACACCCCATTTGTTCAAAACTGCAAGAAATATATAATATTCTTCGGTTACTATTTTCAGATTAATTGTACGTTAATGCATTCTCACAAAATGACCATTTCCAATCTAAATCAAACTCGTTTAAAAAAAAAATCCAGCTTCAATTTATAATATGAAACCGGCACGGCCTTGAATGCTCGCGCATCTGAAAATTATCTGGCAATTTCATCAAAAAGTGTCGAGATTTTTTGGGCCGAGATATATTGGGGACGACTTTTTTTAGGGCAGAATCTAGTCTTATTCAATCGAGCTGTCGTTCCTTTATTCAAGTTATCGTTCCTTACGAGAGAAGGTACGAGACTTCAGGAGCACCTTTGCGCTTTATGTTAAGAAGATCTTCATTAGTTGAGTGTGTTAGTGTGTTACCCGGAAACCGGTGTTTACAAAACGTAAAAAAAAAATTTCTTCGGCAATATGTTCAGCCATGTTTGTTAAAAAATCCTAAGTACACATTTTATACCATAAAGAGCTCGCATATTACCCCTGTCCATTCAAAATCTCATCGGGTCAGTATGACAGTAAGCTTGATATATTCACAGGCGCTTGTGGCACGGACTCACCACCCCCCCTTTTTTCTAACTTTCTGTTTGCAAATTTATATTCAATAAAATTTCTTTATTTCTTTATTATTTCATCTCTTTTTCCTTATTTTAACTTGTTCGTGTCAATATTCTTACAATCTTATGTTAACATCAAATTGCATGTGTCGACCCTATATAGATACTAATAATCCACAAGGCATGCAACCCGGCAGGTTTAAAAATCGATTTTTAAACCTGCAACTCAAAACCTGCCGAGTTGCATGCTTTGTGGATAATTAGTATCTATGTATGCAATTTGATGTTAACATAAGATTGTATGAATATTGACATGAGCAAGTTAAAATAAGGAAAAAGAGATGAAATAATAAAGAAAGAAAGAAATTTGATTGAAAATAAATTTGTAAACAGAAAGTTAGAAAAAAGGGGGGTGGTGAGTCCATGCCACGAGTGCCTGTGGATATATTTTGTTCATTGCAGTTGTGCTTAATGTTTGCTCTCTTTTTTTAACTTCAAGCAAGTAACGTCTGAAGTTTAAAATCATTGACTGACAAATTGTGATATTCATTTGAAGTGAAGAACTGTTTGCTTTGTCAAATTAGTGTGGGACAATTGTATGTTTTTTAGCTCACTTTGCCAAAGGCAATGTGAGCTTTTGCCATCACTTGGCGTCCGTCATCGGTCATCCGTTAACTTTTCACATTTTAATCTTCTCTGAAACCCCTCAGCCAAATGAACTGAAACTTGGTAGGAAGCATCTATGGAAGGTCCTCTATAAAGATTGCTAATTTCGTCCCGATCCATTAACAAACATGGCCGCCACAGGAAATTCTTGTTTCTGATTGGCCTATTTTTAAAAATCTTCTACTCTGAAACCATTGGGTCAAATGAAATGAAACTTGGTAGGAAGCATCTATGGAAGGTCCTCTATAACGATTGCTCATTTCGTCCCGATCCATTAACAAACATGGCCGCCACAGGCAATTCATGTTTATGATTGTATCCTTTCTAAAAAAAAACTGTTTTCTGTGGAAAGGGAGATAACTCTAATTTAAATATAGTTAATAGTAAAATACAGTTAGATATGCATTGAATTACAGATAAATATGCCTCTAAAACCCATCAGCCAAATGAACTGAAACTTGGTAGGAAGCATCTATGGAAGGCCCTCATTGCTCATTTCGTCCCGATCCGTTAACAAACATGGCCGCCATAGGCGACTCTTGTTTCTGATTGGCTGATTTAAAAAATTCTTCTCTTCCGTAACCGTTTGGCCAAATGAACCGAAACTTGGTAGGAAGCATCTATGGAAGGTCCTCTATAAAGATTGCTCATTCCGTCCCGATCCATTAACAAACATGACCGCCACAGGCGTTTCTTGTTTCTGATTGGCTGATTTTAAAAATTCTTCTCCTCTGAAACTGTTTGGCCAAATGTACCGAAACTTGGTAGGAAGCATCTATGGAAAGTCCTCTGTTGTGATTGCTTATGTCGTTCTGATCCGTTAACAAACATGGCCGCCACAGGCAATTCTTGTTTCTGATTGGCCTATTTTTAAAAATCTTCTCCTCTGAAACTGCTTGGCCAAATGTACCAAAACTTTGTAGGATGCATCTATGGGAGGTTCTCTATAACGATTACTCATTTCGTCCCAATCCATTAACAAACATGGCCACCACAGGCAATTCTTGTTTCTGATTGGTTGATTTCTAAAAATCTTCTCTGAAACCGCTTGGCCAAATGAACCGAAACTTGGTAGGATGCATCTATGGAAGTCCTCTATAAAGATTACTCATTTCGTCCCAATCAATTAACAAATATGGCTGCCACAGGCAAGTCTTGTTTCTTATTGGTCAATTTCTAAAACAGCTTTTTCTCTGAAGCCGCTTGGTCAAATGATATGAAACTTGGTAAGAAGCATCTATGGAAGATCCTCTATAGAGATTACTCATTTTGTTTTGATCCATTTACAAACATGGCTGCCACAGGCAATTCCTGTTTTAGATTGGTCAATTTCTAAAAATCTTCTTATCTGAAACTACTTTGCCAAAATGAACCGATATTTGGTGAGAATCACCTATGGAAGGTTCTGTATTAAATTTCCTCAAAGCAGAATGAAAGGTGAGCGACACAGGCTCAGCCCACTGAGCCTCTAGTTTATTCTTGCAAGATTATCAGGACTTATATAATGGGATAATTCTGAAAACATTTCAAGTTTTAATGAAATTCCTTATAATGTTCTACTGGCACACTTACATGTTTGACCCTGTTCTTGGCTTGTAGTTTCTAACTTACTGTTAAATAGGTTTATAGACATTGCTCACTGATAATGTACTGTAACAGATATTCCTTACACTTATTTATAAATTAAAGCAAGCAAGTCTTCTCACGAAACAGGTCAAATGACAAAAAAATATTACCATGAATTATTTTCTTTCCAGGAAAAGATCTTTGACAGAAATACAATCTGAAAATACAGTGCAAGTGCCATCTGACAGGGAAAGAAAGAAGAATGTTGACTCTCAAGATGAAGATGCTTTTTTTGAGAGAGTTGAAACATATGACGTATCCTAAAAAATTACAATTATATAAATTTGTACTGTACTTGCAGTTGGAAAAATGTTCTAAATTTGTATTTATAATTATATAATACTTCACTGATTGTCAGTTACATTTCAAACTTTGTTTCCTTGTGTGGTTTTTTGGGGGGGGGAGGGGGGGCTTTAATTTTCTTTAATTATTATTGGGTGTTAAAGCCCTCCGGTCCTTTCTATATGACTGCAAAGATATCCTTTAAGTTGTTCTTCAATGTTCCGTACGTTTCTTTACCAAATTTTTGTTGCTGTTTTTATAGAAATTTAGGAAATATTTACCACCGTCAGGGTATTGTTTTTATGTTGTCTTTCAGATTGTGATCTGATTTTAGGATAAAAATCAAGTCTTTTAGTGAGAATAAGGGGAAGGCTACTGTATCTATATTGAAAGTTGTATAATTTGTAAAGAAACAAATTGTGGCCTTTACTTAACAAGGGGATATGGTATTCTAGAACACAGTGTTATCTTTTCTTTAACCAACAAGATGATGAGTTGGTTTGCTAAGCCAATGGAGTTATCTCCTCTTGTATGTTCAAGATTTGGTTGGAAGAATACAGAATCAGATATGTTACAATGTGTTGGATGTAAAGCTGTATTATGTGGTCAACTTCCTAAACGGGCTGACAGTTTGATATGTAATTATTATTAATGTAGTATTGTGTGTGTGTGTGTGTAATTAATTTGTAGAGCTGTATATAGTTGACCACCATCGGTAACCCATGGTTGATTATGATTGTTCCTCCTCTATCAACCGTGGGTCAGTTCATTATTCCATTGGTCGACTCGCAAGATCTTATTGTCTAGTTAGATAGTATATTTTATAATCTGTTTTGTCTAGCCAACTGCAAAATTTGAGCTACATATGTATTATGCTGTTATGGAAATTACTAAATACAGATCTGTTACAGAACAAACCAGAACTATAGTTTGTTGCCAACGATGATCATGATAGTTGCCACTGCGTTCATCCATGTTGTAGTATTAAAAAAATGATGAAAAACTCATTGAAGCCACAAAATATTCTTTGGAACCAACAATAGTTATATAAATTATCGTTTACAAATGAAAGTTTACATGCTATTAAATTTTGTGACTTTCACAGTGATATAAAAATAGTGAAGGTTTATATCAGCAAATAATTCAGTTAGAATTAGGGGAAATATTTCTGAAGTAAAAAGGAATTGCATTCAGTCTGCCATTTTGGTTTGATTATATCAGTGAGTCACTACTGTTGCTGTTAACGTTTTAGTTGGTTTTCATATACATGTTTTAATGGGTTTTTTTAAATTTGAAAAGAATAGATTCATATAAATACAATTACAGTGTACATTTTATGTAGCTTTTAAGGCTGATATTAATATCTACTGATATAGAGCTACTAGTAGACTGATGTCTTCTCTGTGTTTACTTCATCATAAATGTATGTGTTCCTTAAAAAGTGTTGCTTAATTGTGGACAATGGTGTCTACTTTTTAGTACAAAATGTATTGAGTACATAAAATGCCAAAAATAAAAAGTAAACAAACTTTAATAATAAAACCGAATCCATAAATAGATTCTGATCTAAGTTCTTCCCCGATTACTTGTGTTTGTTTTGTATGATTATTGTATCGGATGAGCGATACAGGGTAATGTAATACTCTGGTTCTTAATTTTGCTGTATTGTATCTTCTATAGATAATGAGAGTTGTAAAAAGTTGAAAGATAATCTAAGAATGGCACACATGAAGTCTTGTTTTTGGCCAGCTTATCCAAGTCCAGGTAAAAAAAAATTAAATTGATAGAATTTTATGTCAATTCAATGAAGCTTCTTTGGAAACCAATCAAACATTAAAGTAACACAATCTCAGTGAAATTGTGCTGTTATTTATCTTATCATTTAATATTTAACATTATTATGAAAAGTCATAGTAATGTTAAATATGTATTTTACTATCAAACATGAAATTCTTGACTTCTTTTCTCATTTGTTGAGAAATTAAAAACCAATAGAACAAGATATATCTTTAGCACTCATTAGCAAATAACATATGAAAGCTTCCTTATCTAAACTAGCTACATCTCGAATTTGAACATGAATGAGTAATGCATTCATGTGGCCCTATTGGGGTAGAAGATAACATTAGTGTTCAAAGAATCATAATTCTCAAGTTAATAAAAAAAAAAATTGTTACAATTTAATACATACTATTCAACATTCCATTCTCTCAGCTCTTAGCAAATAGAGTTATTTCGGGTGTCATGGGACATAATTATATTGCTGCTTAAAACTAGACCCAAATTATAATTTTTTATTGGATATATCATAGCACAAATTGTTATTAAAGTGGTCTTAAGAATATCAATTTTACTTCTTGATATTTTCAGAATACTTTTCTTCAATACCAATAAGAGACAAAAGAAAAGTTATTTCCAGAATTATAGCATACATTGAGAGTCTACAGAAGTTACATGAAAATCTACCTCACATTTCCTTCAAAACATTTGATGACAAGGTATACAATTGATATATTGGTAGCTTAATTATCATCATGTGTCCTCTGTCCATTTATAATCTTTGTTTCTCTTCTTATAAAGAATTGCTTTTATTATCATTTACCGGTACATTATTCCCTTTGAAGATGTAAAAAAAAAATCCTTGTTTACAGATTTGTCTCTTAGTTTCTCAACTGTTTAAAACCGGGAACAGGACATAAGCACCCCAGACAAAAGTCACCCTGATAAAAAACCCTCCAATAATGAATTAATCATACAAACTTATAACATTTGTTTTATATTGATGGTGATATTAAAAGATATCTTAAAGAATTAATACAAAAAATAAAATACTTGAAAAACATATTTTTCCACTTTTTGTTCATTGTTATGTTCCTTTAAAAAGTGTAAATTAAAAAAACACTGCTTAATTGTTTAAATTGAAATTAATCTGGTAAAGTTAACCATGGATTGTTTTTATTGATAAAACTTTCTTTGAATCTTTTGATGAGGGTTATTATAATACAATTGTTTATGATATCTTCATGTTCCAAAAATAACTTGAAGAATGGTATTCAAAAATAATGTTAATCCATAAATAGCAGTACCAAAATGTGTGCAAAGATATAAATATAGAAATATGGTTTGAGGTCAAATGCAGGGATACAATGAATTAAAATACAAAGGTAAAAAAAAGTCTTGAATCATGTTATATAATACAAAGAAAAGTTTACATATCCGTCATTCTGAACAGTTAACAAAGTCACAGAAAAAATATATAAGACACAAAAACATTAACTTATACTTTTCATTATTGGTTTTTTTTTTTACCCAGTCAAATCTGTCATAGCTGTAACCTTGAATTATCAGTCACCTGCTGATTGATTGATAGTATTTCAGCTATATTCAGGAGGAGAACGCTGATTGATTGACAGTATTTCAGCTATATTCAGGAGGAGAACGCTGATTGATTGACAGTATTTCAGCTATATTCAGGAGGAGAATGCTGATTGATTGACAGTATTTCAGCTATATTCAGGAGGAGAATGCTGATTGATTGACAGTATTTCAGCTATATTCAGGAGGAGAAGGCTGATTGATTGACAGTATTTCAGCTATATTCAGGAGGAGAATGCTGATTGATTGACAGTATTTCAGCTATATTCAGGAGGAGAATGCTGATTGATTGACAGTATTTCAGCTATATTCAGGAGGAGAATGCTGATTGATTGACAGTATTTCAGCTATATTCAGGAGGAGAACGCTGATTGATTGACAGTATTTCAGCTATATTCAGGAGGAGAACAAGTTCAACAATATATCAAAACTATATAGAATCAATGGAGGGATGGCACAACAACTTTTGACTGCCACTGCAAAAGTATGGATATTTTGGTAGGGACAGTCACTTGCTGTAAATGACCATTTACAAACTGTCCAGACTGGCTTTACATGTTATTTAAAAATAAGTAGTCGCCTGACTTACATGGTCAGTTGTCACTCTAAACATTATCACATCAGTTGACCGATATTTAGCTGTCACTTTTCATTCTAGACTTTATAAAAATGTGTGTAATTAGCTTTTGAGGGGTTCTCAATACATGCTTGTACTGATTAAGCCATACAATAAAGAATGATTAACTAATTAAATGTAAATAGTTACTGTAAGTTGAATAACATCATGTTTTCCAATAACAAGTAACAGTAATACACGAATCATTATCGTCCAGAACTGACATTGCAGATTGACCGATTTTAAATAAATAGTCAATTGTTTTATGCTGTCCCAAGGGTGGCTGTTCATAACAAGTTTGACAGTATATGCATGTATGATTTTTCAGTATTCTGTTACAGGGTATGTCAGCTAATTATTTAGAAGATATAAAGTGTACAGTGGAGAAACAGTTTGAACAGAATCATCTTGACAATGTAGAAGTTGGAACATTTTGTTTGGCTGTCACTGGATGGAAAGGGATGTAAGTGACAAAAATAGTATACATGTACATGTTAGCTTGATTACATGGGCATTGGAAGGAATTCTATCTTAAGAATAAGAGGAGAGCTACTAGTAGCCTCTGGCTGTATGTAATCTTCATAAAATAAATAAAGAATTAAATTAAGAATAATTTAGTTGTAAATCTGACAGTTTGAAAAAAAAAAAAAATTATGTATTTTATAGACAGACTGAAAAGTGGGCATAAGTAGATAGATAGATACGACATATATATAGATCCATCATCTATTTATAGAAAGGTTAAAGGGTATATGTGTTCAACTAGACTTTATTTAAAGAAGGGTAGGGGTAAATGTGTTTAACTAGATTATATTTAAAGAATGATTAAAAGGTATATACAATAATGTATGTTTATCCAGACTTTTTTTTTTAAAGTTAAAGGTTAAAGTATATGTGTTTACCTAGACTTATTTAAAGAATGGTTAAGGGTATATGTGTTTAACTAGACTTTATTTTAAAAAGGGTTAAAGGTTATAGGTGTTTAAGTAGACTTTATTTAAAGAAATGTTATGTGTTTAATTTAGATTTTTATACCCCCCGCAACGAAGTTGTAGGGGGGTATACTGGTTTCACCATGTCCATCCGTCTGTAGACAAATCCTATGTCGTACGATAACTTGAGTGGTGTTACTTAGAATCTTTTAAAATTTTATCAGCTGTTTACTGGTGAAGAGAGGACGATCCCTTTCTTTTTTGACGATTTTCACTTTTGCCGTTCCAGAGTTATTGGACTTGATATGACGGAAAATAGGATTTTTACCCTATGTCGTATGATAACTTGAGTAGTGTTTCTCAGAATGTTTTGAAATTTTATCAGCAGCTTACCGGTGAAGAGAGGAGGATCCTTTTCATTTTTGACGATTTTCACTTTTGCCGTTCCAGAGTTATTGGACTTGATATGACGGAAAATAGGATTTTTACCCTATGTCGTATGATAACTTGAGTAGTGTTTCTCAGAATGTTTTGAAATTTTATCAGCAGCTTACCGGTGAAGAGAGGAGGATCCCTTTCATTTTTGACGATTTTCACTTTTGCCGTTCCAGAGTTATTGGACTTGATATGACGGAAAATAGGATTTTTACCCTATGTCGTATGATAACTTGAGTAGTGTTTCTCAGAATGTTTTGAAATTTTATCAGCAGCTTACCGGTGAAAAGAGGAGGGTCCCTTTCATTTTTGGTCGGAACAATCAATAATGTTTTGGTTATGGAAATAGGTTGGACAGATGTGGGGAGCGGGGGGGTATATCTTAGTGAACTGTGCTCACAGTAATACTAGTTTACAATATTATCAAGGCAGTCAGTGTTATTGGTGGATTAAACTATAGCACCCAGAGAATACCACTGACCTCCTGTTAGTCACTGATTAACTTTATCATATTAAGTTGTGTCAAGTACACCTCACCACATGGCTGTACTCAAACTCATATCTTTATACCCCCGGCAACAAATTTGTAGGGGGGTATGCTGGTTTCACCATGTCCGTCCGTCTGTAGACAAATCCTATGTCGTATGATAACTTGAGTTGTGTTTCTTAGAATCTTTTAAAATTTTATCAGCTGTTTACTGGTGAAGAGAGTAGGATCCCTTTCATTTTTGACGATTTTCACTTTTGCCGTTCCAGGATTATTGGACTTGATATGACGGAAAATAGGATTTTTACCCTATGTCGTATGATAACATGAGTAGTGTTTCTCAGAATGTTTTGAAATTTTATCAGGAGCTTACCGGTGAAGAGAGGAGGATCCCTTTCATTTTTGACGATTTTCACTTTTGCCGTTCCAGAGTTATTGGACTTGATATGACGGAAAATAGGATTTTTACCCTATGTCGTATGATAACTTGAGTAGTGTTTCTCAGAATGTTTTGAAATTTTATCAGGAGCTTACCGGTGAAGAGAGGAGGATCCCTTTCATTTTTGACGATTTTCACTTTTGCCGTTCCAGAGTTATTGGACTTGATATGACGGAAAATAGGATTTTTACCCTATGTCGTATGATAACTTGAGTAGTGTTTCTCAGAATGTTTTGAAATTTTATCAGCAGCTTACCGGTGAAAAGAGGAGGGTCCCTTTCATTTTTGGTCGGAACAATCAATAATGTTTTGGTTATGGAAATAGGTTGGACAGATGTGGGGAGCGGGGGGGTATATCTTAGTGAACTGTGCTCACAGTAATACTAGTTTACAATATTATCAAGGCAGTCAGTGTTATTGGTGGATTAAACTATAGCACCCAGAGAATACCACTGACCTCCTGTTAGTCACTGATTAACTTTATCATATTAAGTTGTGTCAAGTACACCTCACCACATGGCTGTACTCAAACTCATATCTTTATACCCCCGGCAACAAATTTGTAGGGGGGTATGCTGGTTTCACCATGTCCGTCCGTCTGTAGACAAATCCTATGTCGTATGATAACTTGAGTTGTGTTTCTTAGAATCTTTTAAAATTTTATCAGCTGTTTACTGGTGAAGAGAGTAGGATCCCTTTCATTTTTGACGATTTTCACTTTTGCCGTTCCAGGATTATTGGACTTGATATGACGGAAAATAGGATTTTTACCCTATGTCGTATGATAACATGAGTAGTGTTTCTCAGAATGTTTTGAAATTTTATCAGGAGCTTACCGGTGAAGAGAGGAGGATCCCTTTCATTTTTGACGATTTTCACTTTTGCCGTTCCAGAGTTATTGGACTTGATATGACGGAAAATAGGATTTTTACCCTATGTCGTATGATAACTTGAGTAGTGTTTCTCAGAATGTTTTGAAATTTTATCAGGAGCTTACCGGTGAAGAGAGGAGGATCCCTTTCATTTTTGACGATTTTCACTTTTGCCGTTCCAGAGTTATTGGACTTGATATGACGGAAAATAGGATTTTTACCCTATGTCGTATGATAACTTGAGTAGTGTTTCTCAGAATGTTTTGAAATTTTATCAGCAGCTTACCGGTGAAAAGAGGAGGGTCCCTTTCATTTTTGGTCGGAACAATCAATAATGTTTTGGTTATGGAAATAGGTTGGACAGATGTGGGGAGCGGGGGGGTATATCTTAGTGAACTGTGCTCACAGTAATACTAGTTTACAATATTATCAAGGCAGTCAGTGTTATTGGTGGATTAAACTATAGCACCCAGAGAATACCACTGACCTCCTGTTAGTCACTGATTAACTTTATCATATTAAGTTGTGTCAAGTACACCTCACCACATGGCTGTACTCAAACTCATATCTTTATACCCACGGCAACGAAGTTTGTAGGGGGGTATGCTGGTTTCACCATGTCCGTCCGTCTGTAGACAAATCCTATGTCGTATGATAACTTGAGTTGTGTTTCTTAGAATCTTTTAAAATTTTATCAGCTGTTTACTGGTGAAGAGAGTAGGATCCCTTTCATTTTTGACGATTTTCACTTTTGCCGTTCCAGGATTATTGGACTTGATATGACGGAAAATAGGATTTTTACCCTATGTCGTATGATAACATGAGTAGTGTTTCTCAGAATGTTTTGAAATTTTATCGGCAGCTTACCGGTGAAGAGAGGAGGATCCCTTTCATTTTTGACGATTTTCACTTTTGCCGTTCCAGAGTTATTGGACTTGATATGACGGAAAATAGGATTTTTACCCTATGTCGTATGATAACTTGAGTAGTGTTTCTCAGAATGTTTTGAAATTTTATCAGCAGCTTACCGGTGAAGAGAGGAGGGTCCCTTTCATTTTTGGTCGGAACAATCAGTAATGTTTTGGTTATGGAAATAGGTTGGACAGATGTGGGGAGCAGGGGGTATATCTTAATGAGCTGTGCTCACAGTAATACTAGTTAGTTATGTCTTAATTCACCAGTTCCACCGAACACGAATTATTTACAAATAAAATTCAACACATGTCTTTGGATATCATCTGGCCAGACAGAACAGTAAGCTTTTTATTTAAATGAAGGAAGAAATTTAATTTTCCATATGTCATAACTGCTGTAGCATCATCAGTACAATAAACATCTATAAAGCCAGTCTACATACAAAAAATATCTTAAAAAGAAAATTTATAATAAACACTGAATACATTACACTACAAATTAATTTACATCATGTTTGTCTTTAATGAATTAAGGGGTAGGGGACTGGGCTTTTAGCACTGACTGGCAAATTTTAAATGACAAGTTCAGTTCTTTAAAGTACCGCTTAATTTAATTTCCACGATCTGTAAATGAATGCAGATTGTCACCTGATGTGACAAATTTTGCTGGCCAATGAAAATATTACTATACAAAATTATGAACATTAAACCATGTGTAGTAATAAACAAATACACATGTTCTGGTAACATTTGTAAGTATATTTGGTAATAGGCACTGATTGCATAGGTAGATGTAAATCCAAATTGTAGTTTCAGTTACTTTTTGAAGTAGTTTATTGATAATGTTTTGTGAATATTTTGTATTCTTTAGAAATTTTAATTTTAATTGTTAATTATTTTTATTTTCTTCTCAGTAATTCGAAGGAAGCTCTTTTATCATGTCATTACTGCAGAAGAAAGGTTGGACTATGGAATTACAAAAATAATCACAATAAAGATGATGCTTCAGAAGATTCCAGTGCAGACTCGGACACAGATGTAAAATATTCAGACAGTAAAAGTGCCATACCAGTGATTGAAAGTCAAACATGCACAGAAATTGCTAATAACCATCAAGAAACAAACCAGGAAAATAGCTCCCATTCATCAGTACAGTCAGATGCTTGTGTAGAGAAATGTTTTAATTTTTCACAACCTAATGTTATAGACAGTCAAAAAATAAATGAGACAGACACTAGCCTGTCTGTGCAATCTAATATTTACTCTGGAAATATATACAGCTTTTCTCAACCAAATATTTTAGAATGTAGCAATGAAATTGTTGATGGTGGCATGACAAATGAATGCAATAAAATGTCTGAAAATGATAAGAGTGAAACAACAAATGATACAATTATTAATGAGCAAAATAAACTGTTATCAAATGGGAAACATGATCTCAAAAGTTTAGAATCTAGTTCTTCAGAAAATAATACAAATGTTAAAGAAATTGATTCTTTGTCAGAAAAAATAGAATTGAAACAAAATCAGGTTAAAGAGAGCCAAGTATCAAGCAATAGTTCATTAGAGGAGGGTAACACAAACGATAAGTCAGTAGAAGAGAGCCACATGTCAACTGATATTTCATTAGAGGAGGGTAACACAAACGATAAGTCAGTAGAAGAGAGCCACATGTCAAGTGATATTTCAGTAGAGGAGGGTAACACAAACGATAAGTCAGTAGAAGAGAGCCACATGTCAAGTGATATTTCATTAGAGGAGGGTAACACAAACGATAAGTCAGTAGAAGAGAGCCACATGTCAAGTGATATTTCAGTAGAGGAGGGTAACACAAACGATAAGTCAGTAGAAGAGAGCCACATGTCAAGTGATATTTCATTAGAGGAGGGTAACACAAACGATAAGTCAGTAGAAGAGAGCCACATGTCAAGTGATATTTCAGTAGAGGAGGGTAACACAAACGATAAGTCAGTAGAAGAGAGCCACATGTCGAGTGATATTTCAGTAGAGGAGGGTAACACAAACGATAAGTCAGTAGAAGAGAGCCACATGTCAAGTGATATTTCAGTAGATGTGTCTAGTCAAAAGAATAGTACAGGAGATCTTCAGAATAATGATACAAATGTAGCTGAAGTTGCAGAGCCACCAAAAAGAAAGAAGATTAAAGTGGTATGTATAATATTGTTGTTACAATTTAATGTGCCGTTATCTCTTTCCTTCTCTGTATCTTAACTGCATCAATGGTGTAATGGTTAGCTTGCTTGCCTCGAGTGCTGTAGATCGTGGGTTCAATCCCCGGTCCTATCCAACCAATGACTTTAACATTGGTAATTGCTACTTCTCCACTGGCACTAACCACACAGTATAAAGGAGTAAGAACAAAGACTTGGTTAGTTTGGAGTCAGGGAAATGTGTGAAGCAACATGTCTACCTGCGAGCTGTTGTTTCAGTCACTTCTGGGCATTCTTCTATGTTCAGATGAAGTGAAACCATTCTTATAAAAGACCCTTGCAATTTGTCAAATCATAACATCCATATTCTGTAGATTGTTTCTGTTAAATCAGTGCAAGTCCCTTTAAATCACCACATGTAAGCTAGCGTTAGACAATAAAATAAATTTTTGTTGATATTTGTACCAGTTTCAATTTCAATACATAAAATTGAATAGACCAGTTTATAAAAAAGTTGATTAATAGTAATCAATTTATATTTTTACCGACTTGCTTTTAAGATTAAATGATGATATATATTGAATCTTGTTGTATCAAAGTTAAATGGACCTAAGATTTTAATTTCAAATAGCCAGTGACTTGCGACAGGTAGGTGGTTTTCTCTGGGTCCTCCGGTTTCCTCCACCAATAAGACTGGCCTCCACAATATAACTGAAATATTGTTGAAAGTGGTGTTAAACACCATCAAACAAACAAACAAACCAAAGTATTTGAGTTATTTTGAGGTACATTATACATTTTTGTACTAACAACTACCAGTAACATGCCATATTTTACTTCCAGTTAGCCAATCAAATGATATGTGCGAGGTTTAGATAACTTAATTCCTCTAAAATTGATATCTACTTATTTACAAAATTTGATTTTTATTCAACAGGTTAAAAAAGATACCTTTGATCCATTAGAAGAACATAGATACTGGTGTCCATGGATAATTGAACTCCCAGAAGGCATAACATGTTCTCCTAAAAAGATCTCAGAAATGACAGAAGGTGGAGAAAAGAAAGCCAGTTATCCATGGGAACATGTTCTACAAATTATTTGTCCATCATTCTTTGATGTGTCTCATGAAGATTCTGTTTCAGAACACTTTAAACAAGTAAGTTCACGATTATAATCATTGTATAGATTGTGGGTTTGATCGGGTCAAAGCGTAGTCTAAAGAATTGGTATTTGCTCCACTAAGCATGTAGCTTTAAGGAGTAAGAACAAAGACTGGTTGGCTTGGAATCAGGATAATAAAGTGAAGTGACATGTCTACCCATCATTTCATTGAATGTAGCTTTGCTCAAAGTCATTAAACAACAACCACTCACTCAATAAGTGTGAATGCTCCAAAATTCTATCTTATAAAGGATAAATTCTGCAAATCTCTGTTTGTCTCCAGCTTAATAACAGATATTTGTCAACTCAAAGTTCATATACACAAAAACAAAAGAATAAACTAGATTCTTTAAGAAAAATCCACTGTCCGAGCAATAGTGTGATGTCAGAGAAATGTATTAAAGGATTTTAATTGTGAGTTTGGTGAATTGATTAAAATTAAATTTTAGGAGTTGTGCAATATTGTTTTTTTTTAATAAGAAATAGTTCAGAGAGTTGTTTATTCTCCATTGATTGACAAGGAATCAATCAGAGAATTTAAGCTTGAATCAATAGACGTGAACTGGTTCTCATAACACATGGTTAATTGATTTGTTCCAAGGAATACAAATAGCACAAGAAGTAGGGACATTGAAATTCATGATAGGCTTCAGAGCTTTACAAATTTATTTTTTTGCAGAAAATGATGTAAAATGTCATGGAGGTACCATATTATTTGGACTTACTGGTACTATGTTTATCAATAAGTGTAAAATATGTTCATTAAAAAATTACAAATGAATTTAACATGCTTAAAAACAAATATAGTTGGTTTGGTTTGGTTTATGGTGTATAATGCCACTTTCAACCATATTTCAGTTATATCGTGGCGGTCAGTTTTATTGGTGGAGGAAACTGAAGTACCCAGAGAAAACCACCGACCTGTCGCAAGTCACTGACAAACTTTATCACATAATGTCGTATCGAATACACCTTGCCTGTGTGGGATTCAAACTCACAACTATAAAAACAATATACACGGTGTAATAACAATGTTAACTTTAAATAAATAACTCAGTTTTTTGTTTTTTTCAGCATTCTCCTGTGGCAGGATTAAGGCAGCTGAGGAACTTAATGAGAGATTGGTCAAACTGAATATATATTGTAATGATAACATCTTAATTTTATAGTTGTTGCTGTCGTTATGTACAATTTGACCAAGCTTATTCAGTCACTTAAGTGTTATGTTGAACCAAAGAACTTGTACTATGTTTGATACTACGTGTATTGTGAATAACTTGGGATTCTATTTTTGTCATCATTCAATTTCATGTCTGTCATGAATAATACAATAGATTGGAAATACATCATCTGCATTTTTTGTGGTTTATTTTGTTTACAATGATTCAACGTGAGAGGTAGTTGATATTGGTGGAATTATTGGCCATCATTGTAAACTTTTTAGCTCACCTGAGCCAGAAGCTCAGTTGAGCTTTCCTGATCGGAAAGTGTCCAGCGTAATTCTGTCTGACTATCCGTATGTCATAAACTTTTCACATTTTCAACTTCTTCTTCAGAACCACCAAACTTACAACAATTGTTTCTCTAAGGGTCCTGAAGAAGTGTTGTATCTTTTTGAAGTGATTAGAAACCAAGTTGGCTGTCCTGACATCTGATTACCTCTACTTCTTCTCCAGAACTACTGCATGTGAGTCAGCACATCATCCTTTATTAGGAGAAACTGGAGTACCTGGAGAAAACCACTGACCTGCCACAAGTCGCTGACAAACTTTATCACATAATGTATCAAGTATACCTCGCCATGAGCAGGATTCAAACTCATAACTTTAGGTACATGGCTTAACATAGAGCCATATGGAAAAATGTTGGAACATTGAACTTCATTTGTAACTTTTTTTAACGACAGCTTGTCCTCTGAATCAGCATACTGTACATGAATGATCATTTGGTGGAACTTTGAAGAAGAAAAAAAGAATGATCATCAATATTGAACATTGTTAACAGATTATCTTTATAAAGTTTTGTATAGTAGGCCATGTTAAGTTGTTAGGTAGGCATACATGGTCTGGAGAACCCTTGTTTTACTTGAGGAAATGAAACAATTTTGTTTCTGAATTGATGAATCTCATGATGTTAAACCATGTTTAAAAGGAATCTTTCTGTTTACTATAATACACTGTATATGTTTATTAAACCCCCTTCTTTAGTCCATCATAAAAGTTTTGACTATTACTTACAGTACAGTCAAATCTAGTTATCTCTAACTCAAATACAATGTATGTTGTTTCCTTAGATAGCTCAAAGCAAACATTTAATATGTTCATAATCATTTTCAACTTATTTGATCCCAGTAAAACCATCTGTCTCTTTGACTTCAACACAACTTGGTCTAATTGGTTTAATTACAAATGTCATTAACTTAAAGAAATATCTTCAAGGATTTCAGCATTTACATCATTACATGTATCTGCAAAAGATTATATAATACCCACCACCCATTATATGAGCAGATAAAGAGCATTCCAACACCCTGCCCCAATGTATTTTTTTTCTAGAGTAACCCTAAACAGATAATTACTTAAACATGATCTGTAATTGGAAAACATGTGTTGAGTCAACCAGTAATACTGTCATCTATCAGAATGTATCAAGTCATGGAATACAATATATTTATTGACATAAAATTGTATGGAGTGCACCTTGCCATCCCATGAGCAGGATTCTAACTGACAACTTTAGTTGTGATAGGCACTGATTACATAGGGAGATGTAAATCCAATTTTATTAAAGTAAATGAACAGTGATTATATTGCTATTTATAGATATATGGTGCTGTACAGGTGGAAGGTTTTCAATTTTTGGCTCACCTAACCTAAAAAGTCAGGCAAGGTTTTGTTATCATTTTTAAATTGTAAGTAATATAAATTTTAAAACAATATAACTAGAAAAAATGAGAATGTTCAAATTTTGGAATTTGGCACTTTTTGTCATTTTCTGTGGATTTTATTAAACTTGGAAATGGTAAGAGATAGAGGAAATCAATGACCTACAACAGGATCAATTCAAAGAAGAAAAAACTGAATCAAAATTGGGGAAAAGGAAAAAAATGTAATATGTAATATTTTATACCCTTTTCCAAAATAAAATAAGTAATTTTCTTTATTGATTGTAAATAACTGATTAAAATGAGCATTTTGCCCCCCAAAAAGCATTAAATTGGATAAAAATAAAAATGTTCAAATTTTGAAAACCAGCACTTTTTTTCCCTTTCAGTGGAGTTTATCTCAGAAACCACAAGAGCCTATCAATAACACATTTTGCAAACAAACAAAATCCATCAAAATTGGATGAAAATAATAGAGTTCAAATTTTAAAATTCCCCTCTAATCTGCAATATGGTCCTATTTGTGTCAAAAATCACAATTGTTGGATAATAATAGAATGCATTTTACTGAAAGGGATTTCCTGAAAAATTATTTTAAAGAAAACTCGTCAAAAACAGATCCATTATGGCACATTGTGGCTTCTTGTTTTGGAAACGTATAGGGCTGCAATATCCCAAGTAAATCCCAACATTTATTCTTTGCCAGGATCTGTTTGTTTAAAATTCAGATATATCCTGTCAACTGAACAAATGATATTGCAAGGTAACCATTGTGTCTACAGACGGGCAACCACGACAGACTCGTATAGTGTCTACAAACTTCGTGGTCGATTATAATTGGTGTTTATGTTGTTGCTTTTTTGTATGTGGATCGTTTATTTATTAACCAGTCTTGGATGTGTTTTTATTGTGTTCGTAGTAAAATTCTTTCTGTCATCACTCAAAATTTGCCCTTGTGTAATGTCCTGCCTGCATTCTGCTTCTCGATTTGATAAAATTATTTTCTTCTGTATATTCCATGTGGAATTTCCCGACTGAAGTTTTCAAACAGATTTTATCTAGCTCTTGACGTTTCCAAGGTAACGGAATCAAAGAGAGCGAAAAAGGGACGAGAACTTTTTTTATATCCCTTACAACTTCGTTGTAGGGGGGTATACTGGTTTCACCATGTCCATCCGTCTGTAGACAAATCCTATGTCGTACGATAACTTGAGTTGTGTTTCTTAGAATCTTTTAAAATTTTATCAGCTGTTTACCGGTGAAGAGAGGAGGATCCCTTTCATTTTTGACGATTTTCACTTTTGCTGTTCCATAGTTATTGGACTTGATATGACGGAAAATAGGATTTTTACCCTATGTCGTATGATAACTTGAGTAGTGTTTCTCAGAATGTTTTGAAATTTTATCAGCAGCTTACCGGTGAAGAGAGGAGGGCCCCTTTCATTTTTGGTCGGATCAATCCGTAATGTTTTGGTTATGGAAAAAGGTTGGACATATGTGGGGAGCGGGGGGTATATCTTAGTGAACTGTGCTCACAGTAATACTAGCCAAGTTATTTCAAATTTTATTTTTATCCAGTTTTTCCACTGAATTCCTTAGGAAAATTAATAACTGGAATGTTCCAATAGATTTGTCGTATCTCTTGCCGTTTCAAAGATATGAAGTGAACAAACCCAAAAATGTAGGGCCGTTGTGGCCGTGATCGTATGGTAGTTGGATTTACAACTACCTATGTAATCAGTGCCTATCACCACTGATGTTGTGAGTTCGAATCTCGATCAGGGCGAGGTGTACAACATTGTGTGATAAAGTTTGTCAGTGACAGGTCGGTGGTTTTCTCCGGGTCCTCCGGTGTCATCCACCAATAAAACTGACCGCTACGATATAACCGAAATATTGTTGAAAGTGACGTTGAACACCATCAAACAAATAAACAAACCCTCATGGAATTATGATATTTCCTGCATGATTTTTCAAACAGATTTTACTTGCGTTCATGATTCCGATAATACAATTTTCAAAGGGAACTAAAAAGGAGTTGTATGTCGTTTTTTTTCATTGAATACCTTAGAAAACAATCGTGTCTATTCTGTGAAGAATAGTTATTTCATATTTATTGGTATTCTTCAGAAACATGTTTTAACCAAACAAACAAAAATTGAAAAAAAAACCAAAATATTCTCCTAATTAAAAATGAACAGCCCTTGATTATAGAATTTTAATTCGATGCTTCTTTACTAAGCTAATAAGCACACGGGAAAGATCTAGTAGTGCGATATGTCTACAGTAGGTTGTTACTGTCATGTACTTTTAAAACTATCTTTGTAAAATAGGGGTGATTGTTATCTAGTACAATCAGTCATCATGATTAAAAATATATAATATATAGACGGTCAAGGTCACAATATATTTCACCACTGAGAAAAACAAGAGATCGTCTGGGTATGGTCGCATAGAGTACATCTAGAAATTGACTGCAGTCAAACGCATACACCTCAAGTGATAATTGTAAAAGTACATGATGTTTGTTTTTAAGACCAAGCTTTGTGTAGGACGATACTTGTTTTGTTCTAAGTAAACAATATTTTTTTACAACATCGTACAACTGGCATACGAAGTTGTGTAAACCGGACAACAAATGCAGCAATACACATGGAATTGACGTATGAACGTGTGTTTTGATTGTCTTACGAAAGACGCCTTGCAACAAGCCATTGAAGACCTCACATTTTATGACCCCCTTTTTAATGTTCCCTCCATCCTCGAACAAAAATATATTTAGCTGTGTCAATTTAGTTGTCATTGAAAAGGGCATGATATGAAAATTGTCACCGAAAGGGAGTTGTAAGAGTGGTCAGAATAGACCTTTGATAGTGTTACGACATTCTTAAGGAGATAAAACACTGTCCACGTACACTATTGACCATCGAGAATGTATTGTATAAGTTGTCAGTAAATTGCAGTTTAGATTTAAGGCTTGTCTAAGATAAGAGGGAAACTTGAAGGGAGGTTTAAAAGTAAGATACCAGACAGGTTATAGGCAGGCAAAGTTAGATACCAGACAGGTTATAGGCAGGCAAAGTTAGATACTAGGCAGGCAAAGTTAGATACCAGACAGGTTATAGGCAGGCAAAGTTAAATACCAGACAGGTTATAGGCAGGCAAAGTTAGATACCAGACAGGTTATAGGCAGGCAAAGTTAGATACCAGACAGGTTATAGGCAGGCAAAGTTAGATACTAGGCAGGCAAAGTTAGATACCAGACAGGTTATAGGCAGGCAAAGTTAGATACCAGACGGATTATAGGCAGGCAAAGTTAGATACTAGGCAGGCAAAGTTAGATACCAGACAGGTTATAGGCAGGCAAAGTTAGATACCAGACAGGTTATAGGCAGGAAAAGTTAGAAAGGAGGTTTAAAAGTAAGATACCAGACAGGTTATAGGCAGGCAAAGTTAGATACCAGACAGGTTATAGGCAGGCAAAGTTAGATACCAGACAGGTCATAGGCAGGCAAAGTTAGATACCAGACAGGTTATAGGCAGGCAAAGTTAGAAGCTATCAATTCAAATTAAGATGCATTTTTTACACAGACGACGTTAAAACATTGGATCTTGCTAACGACCGTAGATGCATACAATGTGCATGTATTTCGATTTTGCAATTGGGATTAACGTCACAATATACACAAAATAAAAAGAAATAGATTTATTACAGATACAAACTAAACAGTAGCATCCTATATCTATAAATTCTACAAATTTGTGTGATTTCATTTTATCTCGTATGAAGTATAAATCGAACAGACCAAACCGATAAGCTCATACTGGGTAAGTTTGGTTTATTTATGTTGTTAAACACCACATTCAACAATATTTCCGTTATATCGTGACTGTCAGTTAAAATTGATGGAGGAAACCGGAGTACCCGGAGAAAACCACATAATGACGTACCGAGTACACCTCGCCATGAGCGAGGTTCGAACTCACAACATTAGTAGTGATAGGCACTGACTGAAGTTAACCTGTGGTTAAAAATTTATAATATTATATTTTCATAATTCGACAGAATATTATGTAGTTTTAAGTTGATATATAGTATATAGTTGTATATTATTCCGTATGTTCTAATTTTGTTTTATCAATTTTATTAATATATGAAGTTTGCAATGCACATTGGACATATTTTTTAAATTAATTTTCCAAGTGTTGACATTTAGTTATATTTTACCTCGTTACTTATTTTCTATATTTCCCCATGTTTCCTCCACCAATAAAACTGACCGCTACGATATAGCTGAAATAGAAGAATGGCAGGAAATAGAAGAATGGCAGAAAACATCGCGGACAGAAGAAAAAGGACAAAAAGAAAAGCAAAGATCTACAAAACACTACACAGAAAAAAAAATATCGAGCAACACGAACCCCACAAAAAATGGGTGTGAACTCGGGTGCTTCTGAAAAGTAAACAGTCCCTGCTTCACTAATGGCACTCGTCGTTTTATTCTAGTTATAAAACCGAAAGTGGCGTTAAAACAGCAAAGACCCCAACCCTTATAAACCCTAGAATTTTCACACATAATTAATTCCACATTCACAGTGGTAGTCAGATTATGTTAATTTTTTATAAGTAACTTTTTAAAACCAGAAAAGATTTATTCTCATAACAAATCGCTTGTTGAAAAGTATTCTGTCACTTGGGTAAAAATGACGAAATATTGTATTGGCAATTTGAATTTGGATTAAAGTTGACTGTTTCTTCCGATGGCATTGTGTACTATCTAATATTTAAATGGTGGTCAAGGCCATCGGCTCTCTTTTATAGAACTAATATTATGCATAAGACAACTTCTGTGACACCATGAATAAATATATCATGTATAAAGTTCAAGAGTAGGAACAAAGCTGCTCATCCAGTTATATGTGAAGGCTGTCATTTTGCTCACATGTTGAAAACACTTGTATGACCGCATCATTCCAGTAAGAACGGAGATTTGGGCACACAGAAATTAGTTAATAATAAAATTAACTTCTCATGTGTGTAAAGGACTTTATTGAGGTTTCTGTACCATACCAGGAAAGTGAGCGGTCATGTATTATATGTGAGTTGGTGGTATCGAGTTTGCTTTTATTTCTGACACGATTTTTCGTTTGGAGTTTTGACCTGTTCCGACAGTGGTTTTTGGTTTTTCATGTTGTTGTAATACTCTTAATTGTTCTTTGCTAACTTGGGACTTTTGTCATTTATTGTAAATGAGTTTGTGTGAATAAAATATTTGTATTTATTTGTATATTTTTGAGTTGTCTTAGATAGAATCTATTTCCTTTGTGTGATCTTTTTTCATAAAAAATGTACATCAAAAATACCTGCCAAGCCAGAACCTGGATTTTCCACGTCAGATGCGTTTTTCATTACAAAGAAAGGCAACTCTTACGAAAATATGAAAATAGGAGACAACTCTATGTTCATTATTATTTATGTTAGAACGGTTCCGAATAACATTAAATTGATTCATAGTAATTTAAAATGGCACATACTATAATAAACTGACTTTGAAACGACCTGACAAACGTTCTAAACAAATGGGAAATAATATCAACACCTTTGTTTACATTGCACAGCTGATTGTCGTAACCTCGTGGCAGTATGGTCACGTGACAAATGTCAACTTGGATGTTGACCTTTAACCTTAAAGATTTTACATTTTTAAAGAATTCGTTGTCCTTAAAATTTATTGCTGATACGATCTATTTACAAGTAAGGTGTTAAAGAAAAATATTAGAGCGGGGAATCAAGTCAAAAAACGTACTTGCACAAAAATAAATATTATAAAGGGGCGGAGTTTTATGTGGCACGTGATCTATCGTCATGCATAGATTTTCACATCCGCCATCATTGTTGTTTTTGTTTTGAAGACAGATTGCAGACGAATAAAACTTTCAAGTGTTAGCTGAAATTGAGAAAAATGTCTTCGCCAAGCCCAGGAAAAAGAAGAATGGACACTGATGTCGTCAAACTGTATCCTTGTGCGAAAGATTTTACAGCCGATGCTGATATTTCGTCACATTCATTTCCGCGATCCGAAGTCGTCAGCGAACCAATTTTAGAAGTATCGTTGAGGACATTCTATCATTTGCCTTATATAGAGATCACAACGCAGTTCTCCAACTTCGGACCGACTGAAATTAATAATCAATCGTTATTATTTGAAATTTAATTTATTAAAAATTCGATGACCTGCTTTGACTTGCTGAACACATCGAACCCACATTATGTGCACAAATAACCAGGTAAACAAATATAAATGTATCGGATCATGTTAATTCGTGCGTAAATAATAAAAATACCCAAAAGTTTGTTTGTTTATTTTAGATTTATGGTCAAATTTTCTCCTTATAAATATAATAAAATCTACAAGTTATGTTAATATATGGATCAATTAGGCCAACATCTGAAAGAAGAGAACAGGAGGGGAGATTTTGGCCCCTAATTAATAGTAATCCCCTTGTACTAAATTTCCTGTCGATCTGTCCCCAAATAGTATCGTCCACGACTTGTAAGTTACTCCATCCCCTATATTACAAGGAAATAACATTATTTATGTAAATCATATATCTTTGAAAAGTAAACTATTATTTATGCATTCATTTATTAATAATTTTTTAATACATATACTATGATACAGTTCAATTCTTTGTCCAGCGATTGAGCTAAGGAAAATAATATAAAATATGTTCAATATTCTTGCTCTTTATCCAATGTTTTGGCCATCAAGCTTTTATCAAGGATAAGTATATAACAAAATCACATTCTAGTGTTCGCACAGTTAAAAAATGTTCAATGTTTATGTGCACAAAGTTCTATGATGTCATCATTTTCATGACATCGCCACTTCAGTGATTCTAATATTACGCCAAAATCTTTGACATTTTAAAATTTAAAAAAATTCTTCATTGTTTTTATTAAATCTAATACATCTTAAGAGTAATAATTTACTATTTCAAGTGTTAAATATGCCTTCTAAATTAGTGTGAAATTTCGGATTTCTATCCTTTTTGAAATAAAATCACAAACATTTTTTTAATGATCCTTCAATAACTTATAAAGATGACCATTTTGCCAAAAAAAATACATTAAAGGAAAACTCCAGTCAGTTGAACAATTGTTATAATTCAATACATTGTAACTTTTTATTCGTAAATAACTAATTATTAAATAAAAAACACCTTTATTAACTTTAATATACCCAATTAGAAATATGAATATTTGGAATTTCCTGTCGTAGTGTAAGCGGCCATGATACCTCTTCATGTGACGTCACGGAGACGGATCATGTTAGTTGAATAAATACATAAATTTTGACTCTTCCCAGCATCGAGCCCTTTTGGTTATGTTTTATTGTCAGATCAACTTCAATACAATGTTAACAATTAGTATATCGTCCTAATTTTGTTCCCTTAATATTCCCATCCCATGTTACATTTTCATAAAACATATAAGTTTATTTGTATTGGGGGGGGGGGGGGGGGGTGGGGGGTGTGTGTGTGGTATCTACGTATAATTCCATGTTTTACATGATTGGCCGTAGGGTAAATAACTCACTTTTAACTCGTTTTATGCGTACATATGCCTTTGCTATCGTACTATCCCATGTTTTTTGGTGGTCACTGGTCGATGGGTTAACTAGGGTAGTCCTGTCAGATCGGTAATTACAAAACAAAATCGTTCTCACACTTTCCCTTTTCGTTAGTGCAATAAAATGCTTGACATGAAGTCATAATGATTTTGTAAATATCAGAAGATAAATATACGACGATGATAAAACTGCAACTGATCAATGCTGCTATAACATACTATACCGATTGCATGACGCCACGGCTCTTTTGGAAGAGCTTTTACTGCAGGTATAAAAAAAACTTATAATTCGAGAATGAATTATGCCTTTTGTCTCCTCACATTGAAGAGTTACGAAAAATGGTGATCCCCATTATTTGGTGCTACATGCAACTTCAATGACCAAATTCTACCTTATGGTATACTATTCCCAATCAATTCAAAGAAAAAACTGTTTCAAAATTTGATGAAAAATAAAATTCTATATACCTTCCAAATATGCAAAATTTCAGAATTTAGGCCCCTTTTTGAAATAAATATCAGAGGTTTTTTATTGCCATCAATAACCCATTAATAATAAAGATGAGATAATATTGCAAAATACTGCATTAAAATTGGATGAAAAATAAAGAAAATCCCCCTTTGGGCCCCTTTTATGTCAAAAAGAATAATATTTACATAATAACTCATTTTGTGAAAGGGATTATCCTAAAAAATCTATTACAAAACAAAAATCCCATCAAAATCAGATGAAAAATAAGCTCTCCATATACAAATAACAGAAACATCCATTTTTGCAAAGGGCACGGGTGGCTCAATGAGTTAGGTACATGTAGTTGGATTACCTAACAACTCATACAAGCCTATCACCAATACAGCATGGGTTCGCACCTGGATGTGTAAATTTTAAAAGGGTGCACTCGACTCGCAGCCACAAGTGATACAGTTTACCAGTTGCATGGTCGGTGGTTCTCTCCGGGTACTCCGGCTTCTTCCACCACTAAAACTGGTCGTCATGATATAGCTGAAATATTGCTGAAAGTGGCATTAAACACAATAAATCAAATCAAATCCATTTTTGCATCTCAGATCCTCTTGTTTGGAAATGGGTGGGATTATTATATCTAATTTCAATACCAACCTTCAGTGCAAAGGATCATTGTGTTCAAAATGCAGAAGGATCCTTTAACTACAACTTATGTTATCACACAGAACCCATTCTGTCTACAGATGATGACAACAACACCATAACAATATGACCACAAAATGTCTGCGGTTGTATAACAATATACATACAATACCAGGTGCGGATCTAAGGGGGGGGGGGGGGTGCACCCGGCGCACGCCCCCCTTAAAATGGGAAAAAATAAGATTTTTTGGCATAAAATCATGATTTTTCACACGAAATACCCAAATAAAATTTCGCGCCTCTCTCCGCTCGGTGCAATTTTTTTTAATTGCACCCCCCCTAACTTGAAATCCTGGATCCGCCCATGAATACATCTATAAATATACATGTTATGATATATGTCCATCAATATGCTTTGTCTTACTAGATACTTATATAATTACTATCATTTACTAGTGATGGTTCACAAAGTGAAAGTAGAAATAAGGTCCAAAATAATGTGTTTCCAAACATACAACACAGTTCAACCCCTAATTGGTACAGTATTATGTCTTTTATTAGCTGTCTGTGAATAGTAGGTATACTGCCTATCTATAACATTCAAATAGAGGTTGTCATAATTTGACAAATTTTAAAAATGACAGGGTTTACAACATGGTGTGAAATGATTGGAGTTGCATCATTCTTAAATGATTTTGAAAATGTTATCAGTGTCAGTGAAGGCAATTTTCTTTGACAATATCTAGTATTGAAAGTAAGCATGAAGTTACTATCCTTGGAGGTCTAAATGAGTTCATTGTCAAGTTTTATGGACCAAGTGGAAGTAAGTACATTAGATATTAGAAATAATTATTACTATTTTACTGACAAAATAATACAAAATCTTTTCTTAATCTATGCATTTTAAAATGAGCAAATTAAAATCTCGAACTGCTAGCAAAGTAACATAATTTATAACCACCACCATTTCTATGATGGTTGTAGAAACAAACAGAAGATTCTGTACAACTAAAGCTAATGTTGGTCATTGTACTAAAGTAATAATTTTTTGATTAGAAAACGGAAAATTTGAGTTTTCTCGAAAACAATACATTTTTTTTAAAACACAGTAAACGAGAGTTTTGTGCAGAATTTTACTACCATTTTTAAAATATGCATTTCATCTAACAATAACCTTTCATTATTGCTGCACTCATCTGAAATTTGATATTTTCCCCGATTTTTACCGCCAAAATAGAGGTGGGAGTAAACTAACTAGAGGTAGCAGCCAGGTAAATCTTACCTTGATAGAGACAGAGACACGTGTACAGGCATATTTTGACACTCCATTTTTAAACTTTAAAATCTTTCTAAAAGTTCACATAAAATTTCTTCATAAACCTATTTTTTGACATCTTAACATATATATAAACATCGCAAGAATGGGTAAAACAAAGGATTTGTCAAAAGATTGTAAAAACATTGTGTTAAATCTATTCAAGTTTTTTCAGCTTGAGAAGGCCAGGGAAGGCCATTTTATTCCCCAGATAATTTGATTAAAAGAACATGCAAGGCTGCTGGCATATCTTACAGTTCTGTGTATAGAGTTGTAAACGGTAAAAGTCCTCCTGAATCCAACAGACCGAAAGAAAGAAAGAAAACTCTTGATGATTTTGACCGTTGCGTTATTAAACGAACCGTTCATAGCATGTACAACAGGAAAATTGCCCCAACAGTCTCAAAAATTAAGAAAGAAATTGAAGATACAATTAAAATCTCGAAATCAATGCTTACTTTAACTTTATTAGATCTTGGTTATAAGTACAAAAAATCCGGCGATAATAGGAGGCTTTTATATGATCAGAGGTCAGTAATAAATGATCGGTGTAATTACCTTCGAAAAATCAGGAAGTTTCGAGAGGATGGGTATGAAATTGTATATTTGGATGAGACCTGGGTTAATCAGAATCATGCCACTGACTACATGTGGTTACCAGTTGATGGTTCTGATGCCCCAAAGATCCCTTCAGGAAAAGGTAAAAGGTTGATAGTTTTGCACGCTGGTAATCGTGAGGAGGGTTTGATTGATAGGTGTGATTTGGTTTTTCTTGCCAAAGCTAAAGATGGGGATTATAACCAAGAAATGAACGGGCCCATCTTTCTAAACTGGTTCGAAAATCAGCTTATGCCAGCATTAAAAAGCCCAAGTGTTATCGTTTTAGATAATGCCAGTTATCACAACATCAAGACTGAAGAAACTGTTGTGCCAATTTTTAATCAGAGAAAAGCTGTCTTACAAGATTATCTTTCAAAACACAACATTCCTTTTCAGCCCCTTGAAACTAAAAAACAACTTTATGAAAAAATCAAATTTAAGAAACTCCTTTCCATTTTTAAAACTGATAAAATTGCCAACCTACACGGTCACGAAGTTCTAAGAACCCCTGTTCGCCATTGCGAATTGAACCCCATAGAACTTATTTGGGCACAGGTTAAAGGGTTTGTTGCAGAAAACAATACAACTTTTCGTTTGAAGGATGTGAAAGAACTTGTTTATGGGGGGTTTGGCAGAATTACAAAGGAAGTTTGGGCGAAGGCAGAAGACCATGTATTGAAAATAGAAAAGGAGTATGGGAAAGAGAATTGCATTGATAGGAGTGATATTCCCCCAATAATAATTGATTTTGATGACGACGAGTCCAGCGACGAGGAAAGCTGAATCCAGTCCAACATGATTACATATTGAACGGGTATATCGGTTGTAAATGACAGATTGTACATAACGTTTTTACCTATAAAATTTTATTCATATCCAATAATTGTGTACTCTATGTCTAACTTCAGTGAATTTATTAGCAGAAAAAACCGTTCTTTTTCGAATTATTTCCGAAAGATTGAAATAGCTTGGTCAAATTAAAAATCAGTAATTATGGAAATTTATGATTTCACGTTTTTTTCAAAATTTTCGAGGTAAATCTCAGGTAAGCATGTGTATAAATGTCACGTAGTAAAATGCATTATCCATGAAGGGAACAATTGCCTTCTCCGGCACTTCGACGAGAGACAATAGACCAGCTGCGGGACCACTGTCGTTCCTATTGTTATATGGGATTACGTCCACAGTGAGTTGGCTGTCACATTTAACGAGCAAACTTGGCCTATTTTGAAGAACTTAGCCTGAAATAAAGACCAAAATAATGCCAAAAATTGGTAATTTTTCAGATGAGCAGGGCCTTCAGAATAATTTCAACCGTAAATATTTATACAATTCCAAAATGGTAGTAAAATTCCTGACAAAACTCTTGTTGGATGCGTTAAAAAAAAATCTACGCTTTACGAAATATTTAGATTTTTCCGTTTTCTAATCAAAATATTATTACTTTAATATTGTTATGTGTACTAAATTGTAGTATGTGGCCAATGTGCTGGTATGTTGTCAACATTGGTCATCTTTTGTGTCAATCTTCATTATTTATAGACAGATTCTTTGTAGATATCTTATAACTTTGGCTTTGTATGATTATATTTTTCCCTAGATCTGCCACTGAAATTTCTTCCAAATCATAGACGATGATATTGTTGACCTATTTAATCACCTTTGCATTGGATATTTATCTTTATGAATAAAATGACAAAGATATTAAATCTTTACAGTAGTTTGATAACAAAAGAAGTGTCCTGCAATTAAACATGAGAGACTTGCATTTCTGGGTTCGTACGCAATCGAAAGAATCCTCAGTGCAAATGTCTCAGACTCTTTTGTGTGGGTACTCATCTGGAAAAACAAGCCTCTACCATTCAATACAAGCTACTTCTTTCTTTGTCAAAGTATTTTATGACTAACCCTTGGAGTAAAACTAATGATAAATTAAAGGCATACATGCTGTCAGAATTGAATTTTTTGTTTATATTAAAAGTTGACAATATTCGATGTTTTATACTAATAAAATGTTCTGAACAAAAAGCCAGGTTTAAAAAATCTGTTATGTCGTAATTAGTGAAAAGAATTTGAATGTTTAGCATCATCTTCTGGTGGAATTGCCATTAACACATGATTAATTATGAATCGGCTGCAGTTCCGAAGTTTGCAGAGCAGCATGTGATAACTGCTATAAATACATTTGTAACTGAGGATGGATAAGTTCAGTCCATCTGTCATATTCATCACCTATGGATACTCTGGTTTTGTTGTATTTTGCTGAATCCTCCTTTTTGTGTCGTTTTTGTGTAGAATCCATCAATGTTTTTGTTCTTCCACGATTTGATTTTTGCACATCCGACATTTTCTTCATCAACAAACAATTTTACACATGCGCAAATGCTTTCTCGAATGAGTTCACTGTCAGGTCGTATGAATATTGGGCGGGTCAACATTGAATTCTTTCCTGGATGGAAGAAAATCAAAGTGACATTTCCTTCGTTCTAGGCTATTTATGTATGATTTTATGATAAATTTCAACTGCAATATATCTTTATGGTTTTTTAAATCAATGTTTAGGTCTTATATTGGGAAACATTTTTTTTATTAAAATAACAGCCTGTATGCCTTTAAATATTTGACAACACACTTCTCAGATATTTTGCTGTTAACGATTACATGTTATAATGCAACCTTACTTGATAAGCTTTCACCACATTTTCCCCAGGAAACATGCTGACCTTTTCCTTTGACTAATGGTGAAAAGGGTTTAGTTGAAACTTTGAATGGAAGATGCATGACAATGAATGTTGTCATCACTGCATCCATTACAAATGTATTTTTAACATTTCAATCTATTTCTCACAAACACTGGCCCATTGCACCAAACATGGAAGAAATGTTACTTGGGTAGTTCTCAAAATTTTGCATGATTTTCATTTCAGTCAGAAATTCAACATGGCTGATAGGACCAAGTATGCTTTCTGATTGTCTTAAATTTCAAAGATTTTCTCAGAAACAGCATGTGAGATAACATTTTTCTTTAGAAAGAAAGTTCCTCATATGGCCTTTTGAAAAGTTTGTTTTTTTGTCAATCAGAAATCCAAGATGACAAAAATTTAACTTAAGACCATAGGAAAAATTATCTCAGAAATCAGGAATTTGTACATGAATAATCATTGAATGATCCGATTGGAAATCCAAGATGATGAATAGTCTTACTTTTTTAGCTCACCTGACCCGAAGGGTCATGTGAGCTATTGCCATCACTTGACATCCGTCATAAACTTTTTCAAAAATCTTCTCCTCTGAAAGTACTAGACCAATGGAAACCAAACTTGGTCTGAATCATCACTAGGTTGTCTAGTTTCAAAATTGTGTCTGGTGATGCCGTGCACCAACCAACATGGCCGCTGTTACTAAAAATAGAACATATGGTAAAATTGCAGGTTTTGGGTAATAACTCAAAAACTGTTAATAATATCAAATATCTGACATGGGGTAAAAATGATCAGCAGAGCAAGATCTACCTATACTGCAATTTTGAAGTAAATCTGATTACCCATTTTGGAGTTGTTTCCCTTTTTTCATCAAATTTGTAAAATTTTAATACTTTTTGTCTTATATTTCAAAAACTATAAGAGACAGATGGTAAGTTGAAACTGCAAACATGTTCAGCATGTCAAGATCTACCTACCCTGAAATTTTGAAGTAAATCTGATTACCCATCTTAGAGTTATTGCCCTTTTTTCATCAAATTTTTTAAATGTTAATACTTTTCGTCTTATATTTCAAAAACTATAAGAGATAAAGGTTAAATTTGCTGCATGTCAAGATCTACCTACCCTGCAATTTTGAAGTAAATCCCATTACCCATTTTGGAGTTATTGCCCTTTTTTCATCAAAATGCTCTAAATTTTAATACTATCATATTATATCTCAAAAACTATTATGAGATAGAGGGAAATTTAAACTGCAAAAATGTTCAGCATGTCAAGATCTACAAGAAATTTCCCACAGTTGAAAATGTGTGACAACTGTGTGAAGAGTTATTCCTCTTGAAATGCATTTTTTTGTTGACTCACTGCTTTTGGTTACTCAAATAATCCAAGGGAAGCAACTCTATTACAAAATGTGAAGTAGCAAAAGCTAAATTTTGAGAATCATTGACATATGTTTCTTTACAGCAATTTTGATAACTTACATTAAAGGGGGAACCCCTGCCCAAATTTTTATGTAGAAGGGGTCTGCAATGACGAGGGCTACATTTGTTAATTTTTTTTACCGAAGTTAACAAGTTTTATTGACTGATGTTGTTATTATACCCAGGTGAGCTATACAGGCTCCTGTGAGCCTCTAGTTTGATTCAACCAGATATCCAAGATGAATCGAAATGGTACATAAATAGTCATTGGATTTTTGTTTTTTGTGCGAGTCGGAAATCCAAGTTGGCTGACTCTAAAGGACATGTTTAGCTACATTGTATTGGAATATGAATACAAGTTTTTTCTCTCAAAAACTTCAAACTAGCTTGAACACAAACAGTGCATGAATAACCAGGTGACACTATCCTAGTTTTCTTTTTCGTGAAATGATAATTTCTTTTGGCTGAAAATGTTTTATTTTGCTTTATACAGCTCCGTATGAAGGTGGAGTATGGAAGGTTAGAGTTGATTTACCAGAGAAGTATCCATTTAAATCTCCTTCAATTGGTAAGTTCCTACATTTCAGCTTTATCCAAGAATGAAATATTAGGGTTAGGAATTTGACATACTACACAGAACCAAAATTTGTCATAAAAGGAATAAATATTGCAGGTGGAGACTTAAAACTGGGAACTGTTCAATCTAGGTAGTAGCTACTTTTTTAGCTAGACAGACCATGCAAAAGCCACAGATAATGTTTTGCCTAAAATGAAATTAATTTATGATAGATACAGTGTATCATATTTATAAATTTATATAAGAGTTTTAAAATTCTTTTTTCTAAGTTCAGTGGCGGATTCAAGGAGGGGGGGGGGGGCTTTGTGGGCTTCAGCCCCCCCGTTCGAAAAGTCAAGCACATATATTAACATACGCTTTTCAAGGCTATTTAACGTCACGATATGGCTTTTAATCGAATGGTTTCGTTCTGTGTGATGAAAGTAAAACAAAATACAAATTAATTTCTTTGTATTGATTTAATCTTCAGAGAGGTAATTAAGTAATTATGCTAAATCAAATTTTCAAGTTTATTTGAAGTTTTACAAAATACCAATTAATATCAGGTATTGTCTTAAACTGTTATATAAACATGTCTAGTGTCATAATTTCATATAGGTATAACCACCAACACCTGTATATTGAGGCTCTTTGAAGGGAATTCTTTTTTTAATAACATTTATTTTTACAAATAAAATTAAAGGCAATTGTTGCTGTATTTAAAAAAAAAAATACATGAGTTTCCATTTTGAAAATATATGAATACAAAACTGCCAAAACACACATACACCAGACCAAGAGCAGCTGATCATAGTGATGGAACTTCTTTATTGTATTCCATTTGCAACTTTGATTTTGTCGTAACCATTGTTATTGTTCAAATGTGCCTGGCTTTTAAGAAATCACTACAAGAGAGATCACTTGAGATAGGCAGAGTCTTAAAAAGTGTAACTTTAGGTCAGAGCTCACTAGACTGCAAAGCAAATGTTGAACAATTCAACCACCAGTGATTTGAGAGGAGTGTTAAAATATATGAACCACTAGACATAGAGGTTAAAAAACCTAGAATATGCGGGAGACACATAATGAGAGAAAATGTTGAAGCAGAGTGTCCGGAAGACTACTTTAGGAAGTCAATAACTGTACCTTTTCTCGACTATGCGCTAAATGAAATGAAAATAAGGTTTACCGACCAACATGCCAGAACCGCTTTGGGACTACAGTTGGTTCCATCTATTATTGAAAATATTGCTCCATAATGGAGCCCCCCCCGCATCAACAGAGTCTCTGGATCCACCCCTGATGTTCCAGTGTATTATTTGAGAGGATTTGTATAGGCCTAGCCTGTTATCCAATCTATTTGATTTAATCAATAAAATATTTGAAATGAAATCTGAGTTCTATTTTTAGAAGAGATACCTGTAATTTATGTGTTACTTATAGATAACATGTTTTTGCATACTGAATACTATAGTAAAAATAGTGTATTGTGCAATGATAATCTATAAATACACATTTTTGTAATTGTATGTCAGTTAATAAAATGTGTTTACATTATTTAGATATATAGTATAAAATAAACATTTTTCTCATATTTCTACCAGTTATATAATTTAACTGTGTAATGTTATGATGTATAAATTTAGATGTCATGATTGTCAATGTTACATCATTTTGTCAGTTACTGTAGATGGTGTAAATTTGATAGCTATTTATGTCACATATTTTTATAATAATGTTGTGTAATGTTGTGTAATGACTATGCCAATATAGTGATCAGGGTTGAAGACATAGTGCACTATGTCTTCAACCCTGACCACTATATATATGTCATAGTCATTGCTAACACAACATTATTATTATTATTATGCTGACTGTTATATGGAGACAAAATATATTGAGAACTATTACAATAAAGGAGGTCCTGATATTGGTGACTAATATATTGGATCAGATAGCCTTGAAAGTGTGAGAATATTCTTTGTTTCATTTAAGGCTTTAAAAATATATAGATTTTTGAAGTTTGAAATTTAATTAACAACAATAACAAGTATTAAAAAATGTTTAGACGACTATGATAGATTGACAGATTGGATCCGCCCCCTTGCACGTGGACTAGTTATATATAGCTTGACAGACAGCTGAAAACCCAACCTTCCCCGCGTGAAACTGGCATAGTAGATGTACTATTCTCGCATAGTATATCAACGCTATATAATTCTTTGTGATATATGCCAAAATATCGTATGAACTTATATTACAGAAGAAATTTACAGAAAGCATAATAATATTCTATAAAGTACAAGTAGATACTTCCTAAATTGAAATATTTCTGATTATTTTTAGTCTTAAAATATATTTAGAACATTAATTGATAAATAGCATATTATATACATTTTTTGTACATACATGTATGATAGATAATATTTAATTTATATTGAAGGTTTCATGAACAGAATATTCCATCCTAATATTGATGAAGTGTAAGTTGTACATGTATAAATTTCTTATTTTTTATGTTCTTGATATTATTTGAAAAAACACATTATTCTTTTTAAAAAAAAACTAAGGGGGTCATCATGGTCGTGATCGTATGGTAGTTGGATTTACAATTACCTATGCAATCAGTGCCTATCACCACTAACGTTGTGAGTTCTAATCCCTCTCAGGTGAAGTGTGCTCGATATAACTGAAATATTGTTGAAAGTGGTGTTAAACACCATAACCCTAACCCTTTTTCCATTAAAAGAACACACACACAGCAGCAGCAATAAAGACTAAGCAAATTCTTTACTTTACAGTCAGACATTACAAACTTATGAGAATTTTGAAACCCACATTGGTTCTTAGATGAATTTAAGATGAGTGTTTAATGTCACATTCAACAACATTTTAGTTATATCATGACGGTCAGTTTTATTGATGGAGGTAACCATGGAAACCATCAACCTTCAACAAGGAACTAACAAAAAATAAAGTTGTATCAAGTACACATGACCACTGACACAAGTCATCACAGACAGGAGTACCTCACAATCTGTAGTGATTAATATAAGTACATTTTAAATCCAATTACAAAAGTACCATGATGTGCCTTTTCTCATACAATGTACCAGTTTTTAGATTAAATTCTATACCTGTAATACAAGAATATTTTTTTATGCTTGTGTTCCTGCATTTCACATGAAGTAATTTTGATGTAAATGTACCAGGAATAAAATATTTTATCATAATAGAGTAATGTAACAATGTAAAGGAATGTTGTTTTAATTGCTGCTCTTCATCTCTGTCAATGTAGCATCTTTATTCCTTTACAAAATGAGTCTCTTTTTCTTTATCGGAAATCCAAAAAGGCCACCAACACCACGAGACAAATTTAACTTTGGACCCTTAGGAGAAATGTTTTGAAATTATTCTTCTCTGAAACCATTGAACCATTTGACAAAAAATTGCTGAAATGTGCCTTGGATGGTCCTTTACAAAATATATGTATTTTTTTGTGTCAATCATAAAACCCAGATGGCCTCCATCAAAGGGTTTTAACATAGGACCATATGGGAAAATGAAAATAATATTTCTGAGAAACCATAAGTTTGATTGATCCCAAAATGTACATGAATAATTTTTGGATGGTCTCTTTTAAAATTTGTATTTTTGTGTTGATTGGAAATCCAAGATGGTCACCATCACATGACATGGGTTTAACATAGGAATCAATGGGAAAATGATTTTTTTTTTTTTCATATATTCATATATTAGAAATAGATTGAATCAAAATGGTACTTGTAGTCATTTTTATTTTATAAATCATAAATCCAAGATTGCTGACTCCGCAGCACAATGTATAGCTATGTTGATATGAATAATAACTGTCTAAAAAAAAAGGAATTCTTGCTTGAATTTTTTGCAAGCAGTGCATGAATAACCATGTGAACTTTAATGCCTTTATACTAGTTTCTTAAATTAAATCGTCTGGAAATAAGAAAAAATATTTGTATGAAACAGTTTTATTCTCTTGCATATATTTGTATGTCTACATTTACAGATCTGGTTCTGTTTGTTTAGATGTAATAAACCAAGCTTGGACAGCTCTGTATGGTAGGTATATGTTGACTTGTATTAACATTTGTTATACATTGTATGTTCAGATAGTTAAAATACATTTATAAAGTCACTGGAATAAAAAGATAGCAATTTGTTAACATTTAGCTAAAACTATTGTTGGCTCAGAGATATATTTCTAAAATGCCATTATGGGTATTATATACAAAAAATTTAAGATTATGAAAAGTTTTATGTGTCATTGTTTTCTGTTAATAAGTGTTAGAGAATACCGAAGGGGCAATAAAAAATGGATAATCTAGAGAAACTAGCAACATGGGGCACACAAGAGTAAGAAAAACAAAACAAAAACACAACACAATATATGTTGGACACCACTATGCGCAAGCAAACACAAATAACATAAATAAAATATGAACGCTTTAACCAACAAACTTGTAAAGATGAACCTAACATCATTTTTATGCAGAAATTGTAACAAAGACTTGTTTGCTTGTTTTTGTATACAGATTCTGCAGATATTAAGACATATTTTGACATAAAATACTGTCATCTTTTACTGCAAAGTTTAATTTTAAGTTAAATCTGGACTATTAGTCTATGTATATCATATTTTATTGATTATATGTAATTATGTAGATTATATTTTATGGATTAAAAGTCTGGATTATGATTTTATGGTAATTTTTGGTGTACAGTACTGCATTCCTATTATTTCAGATCTGTCCAACATATTTGAGTCATTCTTACCACAACTACTGACATACCCAAACCCTATAGACCCTCTGAACGGTGATGCTGCCTCAATGTATCTACATAAACCAGAGGAGTATAAGAAAAAGGTTGCAGGTATGTGTACGATTCAAAGTTAAAGCAAATAGTAATGGTTTGACAATCAGTACTACAGTACAGAAAGGGACATACCGTGATTGATCACTCCGAGAGACATCATTTTTAATCCTTTAGACATATCATCACGGACATAAACCCACTGTGATAGACCCAAAAAGGACCATAAAACAAGGTGGTGGGGATTAAATTTTATGGCTCTCGGTCACCTGTGTGCCGATTGATATTTTACCGCCAATTAAGAGATTAGCGTTACCTGTTCTACCTGTTTACTTAATATCGTAAGCCGTAATTATTGCTACTGAAGGATGTATTTTTGACAATTAATTTTGTATCCTCTTGCTGTTAATATTTGACTGTTGCTTTTCATTGCCAAAGAATGTCTGTCTTGTTATCGTTTTCGTTTGTTTTAGTAAGTTCTACTTTATGACCTTGAGTTCTATATTAAGAATTTTGTTGAAACCGCAACTGAACTTTATCTTGTTTAATTTTAATTTCTCATTTTTTTTCTTCTGTTGGGTCGAATTCAGTATGTATTGAATTATTCGTAAATACGGGCTACTTCATAAATGTATTTTTTGTTTATAAGTTAAACCGCAGGCTCTGGGTTTTGAAGTACGGACTTTGCAAGTGCGGGTTTTGTAGTGTTTAGTTGGTAAAGAGCAGACTTAAAATTGATTATTGGTTTATTTTGTGTTTTGGACTTTTACCTCTCGTATTGAAAAAAATTAACAATTCAAGTAAACTGTTTTACACACTTGGCTTGTTACGTAATTCCGTTATAGATGAAAATAATTTTCTTTAAAATTGCAAACAAAAACCTATAACAGTCCAAATTTACGTAGCCTAATGGCTACAAAATGAACAAAAAGCGGAAAACGAAGAGCATGCTTTTAATTTGTTCCATAAACTTTGGGTTTTTTTTTGGTGTATTTTGTCACAAATCTATTGGGTTGAAAGCCAAGTAAGATTTGAATAAATAAATAAACTGGTGACATTTGATTTTGGTCAGATACTGTGTAATGTCAAACATTTGTAGGGGTAAAATCATGATAAAGGTTAATTCCTTATTTCCTTTCACGTTTATAAACTTTCTGCAGATTAGCCGCTAATTTCCAAAATATATCCGTAAATTTAGTGACTTTTGGACATGTAGTACTTCTTTGAACGATCTGTTTATAAATATTTGTTTCGTTAATTTGTAATCAAATTCTTCAATGACCGTATAAAAATTATTTAGTACGTACAGGGTATTTCTACAACGAAAAGGGTTTTAACTGGGTTTTCTACGAAGATTAAAATAAAAAAAATTACTGAGCGTATAAAACATATTAGTGAACTAAAATGTAATATTGAACTGGAAATACGCTTTAAAACGTAACAAATCACGCATATTGCGCATGTGTTTATGAAACTTCATTTGTGCACAAGCCAGGTCACGTGTACACGTGTCAATAAAATACTAGGTGTAGATACGCAATACACAGCCAAGGTTAAAAATCTTTGAAACAAATTTGCACAACCCATGAGTTCACTGAATTGAAGTTGAATAATCATTTATTATTTACATTTTATTCATCAATTCAAATGAACTCTCCATTCTCGTGCTATTTTCTCGATCTCAGGATTTCATTCCCGGGATTACGTTCAAGGATGTTTTATGTTTTGAGGAAAGAAATAAAAATGTTTTTTTTTAATTCTGAGGGGAATCTGAGACAGTACAAGAAAAAAAAATAGGCGATATAAAAACGTAATTTCACCTGTACAACTTATCTGACTAGTTTACCTGTAAAATGACACACTTGATTACAAGATTAACACCTGGTGTTTTATTGCCCCCTGATCACCGACATGAATTAAATTTTTTAATCCCCATCACTCTCCTAGACATGACCACTATCACAGTGATTGATCACGGTATGTCCCTTTCTGTACTGTACAATATAATGAACAACACACAAACTTTAAAGGGTTAGGGTTATGGTGTTTAATGCCACTTTCAACATTATTTAAGTTATATCGTGGCAGTCAGTTTTATTGGTGGAGAAATCCGGAGTACCCGGAGAAAACCACCAACCTGTTGCAAGTCAGTGACAAACTTTATCACATAATGTTGTATCAAGTACACCTTGCCATGAGAGGGACTCTAACTCTCAACCTTAGTGGTGATATACACTGATTGCACAGGTAGTTGTTAATATAACTACCATACGATCACGACCACAAGGGTCCCCACACAAACCTTTAAAAAGTTAGAAAGAAATACATTTGATGTATAGCAAAAGCTGATGAAAATATGTTTGGGCTTTGTGTTGTCAAAAATATATTATCCTGTTATTAAGTCTGTGGTTTGTATTTTTTATTCACCTGGTCAAAGGCCATGTGAGCTTATGTCATCACTTGATGCCTGTCATCCGTTAAATTTTTACATTTTAATCTTGTTCTGCAAAACTGCTCAGGCAAATGGAACCAAAATTAAATTTGGCAAGTATGGTCCTAAGAAAGAGGAGATTCAGATTTTACAAATAAAGTAAATCATCACTCATCCACATTGAAGTGCACTTGATACAACTTTTATGATAAATTTGTCCGTGGTTTATGTAAAGTTTGTAGTTTTGTACTGGTTTCCCACACCACAAGTTGCAAAGCTCCTGAATGTGCAATATTTCTTCATGTGATGTCTAATGAACATTGTTATAAATACTAATGAATTTGCACTTTTCCGACTTTATTCTAAAATTTTACAGTTGTAATCAGAGTTATTTACCTTTAATCCTGGGAAGAAGGTCCTTTCAATGCAAAGTTCAATTAAAATAACAAACTTTTTGTTTATAATCTGTTCAAAATTTTAATGTTTAATGTGAATTTTCGGGAACAGGACAAAAGCCCCTCAGACATAAGCCCCTGACAAAAAGCCCCCCAATAATGAAATAATATTACATTTGTTTTATATTGATGGTGATATTAAAAGATATCTTAAAGAATTAATACAAAAAATACTTTAAAAACATATTTTTCCACATTTTGTTCATTGTTATGTTCATTCATTTATAAAGTGTAAATTAAAAAAAAACCAACTGCTTAATTCCTTAAATTGAAATTAATCAGGTAAAGTTAACCAGGAATTGTTTTTATTGGTAAACAATAATTACCTTTTCCACCTTTGAAGTTCTTAAAAGTAATAAGTGAGCTATTTGTTTACTTTGTTTTATTATATACTATGATATTTTTTTTTTAATGATTAAACAACTTTATTTTTGTTTTTACTTTCTTTGATGATGGTTTTTATAATTCTTCAATAATACTTCCAATTGTTTATGATATCTTCATGTTTCAAAAATAAATGAATTAAAATACAGAGGTTAAAAAAGTCTTGAATTATGTTATAAAATATAAAGAAAATTTTACATATCCAAGCAGTTAAACAAAGACACAGAAAAAAAATATATATGAAACAAAAAACATTAACTTACACTTTTTATTATTGGGGGGCTTTTTGTCGGGGGGCTTTTGTCCTAGACCCAAATTTTCTGAATTATCTTCTGATTTTTTATAAGGTTCAAATATTTACAAATTATATGTAAATTATATACAAATTCTTTATCCTTTCTGTTGGAACAGGTACCATTTTATAGCTGTAAATAACAGTAGATGTATAAAAATAATTTTAGAATCAAGTCAGGAAAGTGCAAGTGGTCTGGTGACAATATAAAGAAAAAAGAAGAATTCTTTTTTTTATTACAAGATGGAGGGAAAGAAAAGGCAGGTTTTTTTTATGTTCCAGAATATGTAAAGAAATGTGTATTTTTTTTCTTCAGAATATGTGAAGAAATATGCAACAGAAGAAGCATTAAGAGAACATGATCACCAGTCCTCATCTAGTGAAAGTTCCATGAGTGATTTCTCTGAAGATGAAGCTCAAGACATGGAACTGTAACCATAGTTTTATCATAAGATTTCATCTTCTCTCATATTACATCAGTTCTAAATATAACACCAGATACCAGGTTAAAATAATGGTTTGTGAGACTCCTGTTGCATTTGTTGGGTAATGGTTTGTTTTTTGTATCAGTGTTACATATTCTACACAAAATTTTGGAATACTGAATAATTAGGTAATTAACTATTACTTAGGTAGAAAAACGATTTGTAATCTTTAAGAGCACTCTGAAATTTGTTATTTTTATCGTATTTGAAAATGTTTGTTATATGAAACTGGTTTCTGTCAGAGATTTACATATCAATACGAAGAACCAGTCTGTTAGTTATTTTTATACCAGAGTATAATATTGCTGTTTCACAAAAAATAGGATATTTTGTTTTAAAAATATATTGTGTAGGATAGTGCAAAGGGAGGTAATCTGATGTGATGTTATTTTTAGAACACATTAATCCTGGGAGATTATTATGCAGGTTTTCAAGGAAGGTTTTGAATGATGTACATGTAGTACAAGTGAAAATTTTGGTTTATTTTTGTTAATGATGCAATAAATAAAAATAGAAAAAGTACTTATTATTAAATCTTTCTTATTTGGATATTTTCCCTTTTAATACATGCATACATTTTTAAAAAAATGTTAACATGTTATTTTTGAAATTGCAAAATATTAATTTTTGAAAAAAGCCAAAAAGTAATAATGAAAACTGATTGAAATGGTACATTCTTACAAGAAGTATAGCAATATATATTTCCAAATTTCTAAGCTTCTATTATGTAAATGTTTTGCCCAAGAAACCCCTGTATTTATAAACTTACTTTGATAAAGAAATTTCAAGTCTGTGATCAGGTTAACTTCTTTATATACATACATGTTCTGAGATCTTTTAATTGTCAAAATTGTGGTTCTTCAGTCAAGTCTAGATGAACTTCTATTCATACCTAGTGTCGTAGATCCACAAAAAGTGGTAAATTCAGTATTTATTATCAAAGGATTAATATGTTATTAATTCTTCATTTTATGATCTGGTTAAGTTTATGTATCAGCTGTATCCCAAAACAGCATGGAGATATGGTACCAGAAGAAGGTTAAAAGGTTACTATGTGTAGAAAATTACAGTATATTTCTATTTATAATTAAATTAAAATCTTTAAAAATATTTAAGTGAAAATGAGTAATATATAATAGAATTATGTGGCACGTGACAATGCAATTTGTAGGGTTGCATCTGACATGGAGGGGGCATTGTGTAAATGATCCTTTAATTTGATTTTAATTTGAACATGTACACCATTTTATAAAAAGGAAGTACACATTGAACACATACAATTCTTCTTTGTGCACATTTTTTCAGAACAAATTGTCACTTGTTCATTACAAAGGAGACATTTGACTCCCTTTTGCAAAATCCAGCAAAAAAAGTTGCAACCCTGCATTTGTTTTGACCATAGAAATATTGTGTAAACTGAAGACTTGTACTATAAGTAGAAAAACAATGTATGTTTTGATGTTTTATATCAATCGGTGTAATAGCCTGTGATAACTGTGCAAAAATAGTGCTTTAAATGACCCCCCCAGAACTAAACATCTACCCTTGTGTCTTTCATATTGGCTTACTTCACAAAAACTGTCTAAAAGTGTTCAATATTATTTTTTGAAAGAATACACAAAATCACAACACATTTTGAGGCATCTTAGTTTATATACATTTTTTTGTATATTTTTGAAAGTATTTTTTTCTTTCTTTGTATATGACAAGTAACAAATTGTCTTATAATCAAGGAATTGACTGTCTTTTTATTTACGATTTTTTTAGGACAACATTTTGAGAGACATCTGTGATCTGGTATTAATGGAATGATTTAAAAAAAAAAATTCTCCAAATTTTTATTTCTCATTCAAAACTTTTTTCTCTCCAAAATTGAATACCGGTATGTTTTTTTTCCCTTTAATTAATTTGTTTAATATTATCATATATACAATTGGTTTGAAGGAATGAACATTAAATGGAGGACATTGTTACTATGTAGTAATTCCCAGGTATCTTCTCATTATTTTTTTGTTCACAGAAGGCTGTCCTATGTTATGTTATAAGGTTGAATGTTGACATTTTAGCCATTAGAAATATCATTAGTGTAAGTCATTAATGACAATTCAATCAAAACTCATTACCTCTTTAAAGTGATATGAACAAATTTTATGTTTATCTAAGACAAACATGTTCAATTTAGTTGTCTTATTTGTTTTCTGGTAGGTCTTTTCGTATAATATCTGGGGTTTTGACCAGTGAAATTTTTAGCTCACATGATCTAAGGCCATGCCAGCATTTGCCCTCCTTACCTAGCACCAGTTGTCTGCATGTCAGATGTCTGTTTACAGATTACATTTGAATCATCTCAAAATCAGAAAGCTTTGTCCCAATCGTACAAAATGGGAAATAGCCTTTTCTAATCAGAATTTGTTATGTTCTACGTTGGCCTTTATAGATATGAGATCAGAATGAAATGAGGATACATTCTTTAGAAACATCATAGACAGGTCCCCCTCAATTATGGTTCAAATGTTGGTGCTCTTAAATTATGAGAAAGAAAAAAAATCAGAAATCATTGAACTATTTGAACTGAAACTTTGCCAACATTATTTACAGACATAGAAGCAATAGGTAAAACAATTAATTTGATTATGCCACACACAATAAATACCTTTTAATAAATAACATGCTTAATATAAAGTAAAACATATTAGCAGAGCTTTCAATATTTTTCAATTGTACCAGTACTTCACTATTCACAGACAGTACTTTTTATTAAAAAAATAGAATATTTTCATATTTATCCTATACAATACTCTTTAAAATCAGGAGGTACCAAATACCATATTAAACGGTTAAAAATACCTGGTACTGGCCCTTATTGAAAGGCCTGTGTTAGTTAGTTGTATTTGGTTCTACATTCTTTGACAAATTGATGTACTGTATTCAGGTGAGCGATTACAAGATCATGGAGTCTTCTGAATAAGTAATGTGTGGAGCTTTACTGGACAAAGGCAAAATTTCTACAGTAAATTGCCATACCCCAAAAATACAATTACTTCTCATCAAGCTAAAATATTTTAACATGGGGTAATATTTTAGATTTCAATGAGTTTTCTATTCAAATATTATGTGGAACATGAAATTGAACATCAACAGTGTCTACATAATTGTTTGTTTTAATTATGTAAGGAGAACATTAATCATCAGGACAGCCTTTGATGTACACCTGCAAGTTATGAGTGGAAGAAGTATAATTGTTATAGTAATAGGTCAAATGTATATCTGAGAGGTTAAAATGTGAGCTATATTGGTACATTTTTCATTAGACTTAGAAATCATGTTTTATCATGTAGTTTTTGAAGTGTTAAAGACAAACTGTATATTTGTATGTTATATTTGTTTTTGTATTTAAGCTTGGATAAATCCATGGTATTTAAAAAAAAAAAAAAGAAGAATAAAAATTAAATTTGGCATACCAAGACTAGGATTTTGGATTTTAAATACACTCCAAACTTTATCTCAATAACAGATAAGTAGTTTGTGGGATAATTGGAAGTAAATATTAAGTGTGTTCGCTGTAGATTTCAGCGTAGTTTATCCCGGATAGATGCAGTAATTGGATATTTCAAAATAAAATCATCAGTCCCTACGTCTTTGACATGGGATTGTTTGGCTGTACTTGAAGTTTGGAAAATTTGACATGGTCTCATCTTTCTTTGAGAAAACTGACTTGGGTTAATATTTCAACGTATTTTAGAGTTGAGAGTTGTACTTTTTGAATAAATTTTGATCAAATTTTGTCTTAAAGCTTCTATTCTTGGTATGTTTATTAAAACAAATATAATGGCCATGAGATTTGATTCTAGGTTTTTGTACCAATTATTTGTCATTTCTAATTATTTCAGCAGACGCCTGTACTAGATATCATTTATTTGTATTTTTATGTCTATGCTTGGACCATATCAACTGAAAGTTTTTTTTTGCTTCTTACTGAAAAAACACTTTTACAAAACATTTCAACCATCAGTCAAGATAATCGCTGCTCTTGATAAAATTTCATGATAGCACTACTAATAGACAGGTGATGTTATGTTTGCAGGACTGTCTTTTGTTTTTGTTTTTATCTAAAAACATAATTGTGATCCCTGTTAACGAGGTATAGATTTCCATATACATATGTAGTTATTTGCTGGAAACAGTATAATTAAATACAATAAAATTACGGTAATATTCAAGTATAAATACAGATAATTTTAAAACGATCTGTCAATCAGTGCAATTTTCATGTAGCATGAGAGATTTTTTTTCTTGCTTTCTTCACTGCAGCAAATTTTTCCATCAAAGATAATCCCTGCCATTTCATCTTTACTTCAAATAAAATTTACTATGTTTGGTTCTGAATCTCAAATTATTTCATCAGTATGAGGGGGGAAAATTGACATTTTTTTCTTCTAACCTATAATCAGAGTTTGAGGTTAAATAATACTCTATCATATTTTAAATGATGTACGATGTATATGTTGGTATTGGTACAAATAAGTCTGGCTGACATTTTTCTTGTCTGATTGAGGTACGTTATTTGTGTTATAAACTCAGGTTGTGTGACCTTGTTAAGATGGTGGTAATTGACATATTTTATGGATTTTATTTCAATTTTTGAATTAATAATTTTATTATTACACAATTTAAACAGAGACTTATTGTTAACATTTAAGAAAATGCCTATTCAAATTTGTTTATTGACCTCCAGAATTACCTCTAGATGATTTTGTTTTTTTTATTTTACAATCGATGTGTCTGATTGGCATCAAAAAGGTGTGAATTTCTTTTTTTTTATGTTAAGTCTTGTTTTTAATGTAATGTTGCTTTTGTTAAGATTTTTGTTAACATGATACATATTTGGTAATTGAGAAAAGCCATTAGTGATTAGTTACTAATAATTGTTGCCACTTTAAATAATAATTATGTGATTTCTCGAAGATCCATTTTCTGATATTTTATAAAATATTAAAAAGGAATGATTAAAAAAATGTGTTTTTAAAGGTTTTGATAGGTTTTAGATTGTTGCATATTTTTTGTTTTTGGAAAATTGTATTTGTTTATGCTGGTATAGATGACCTTGTGACCAATATTATCCTATTTTCCATATAATGTAAATTCAGCCTTTGGTTTTCTGATTTTGTATTGCTTGATTGAAACTAAATGGAGATCTGTGTATCAAACAGCATTTTTTTCAATACAACATCAAAAATTTTGATTTGTTTTTTCCGTGAACTTATTGTGACCTGTGACTTCACTTAGATTTCCTCTATCAATTACGGTTTTTGAGTTAAAAATTAACTGCAGTAAAACAGGTGTGAGAGGAAGTCCTTGTCTTCTTGCTCCAGTCCATATCATGCTGTGCCAGGCATAGAACATTACTGTTGAATATTTTGAAGTAACATAATGCAAGAAGTTGTCATATAATTCAATTTTACTTGAAAAAAGATTCCTGAATTTTTTAATTTAAAAGTTATCAATAAATTTCTAATAGTGTTATCATTCATTTTAAGAGAGAAATTTTTTTTATTGATCAACAGATCAAAATCAACCCTAGATTTTATTATCAGTTGGCATCCATGATATGTCCATAAACTTCATATATAATAAATGTCTCTTTAAAAACCAATAGAACCAAACTGTATAGGAATCTGTTTGGCTCTCAAAAATAAGAGGATTCATCATCAGTTATGCTTTATATGGTTGGTGCACTTCATGATTGTGTCTGGTTGGTTAAAATATATAACAAAAATGTAGAAATCTCTTGGCCATTGGACTTTGTTGAAATTATTTATGAATGTTTTCATTCAATCCAACAAAATGTATGTATGCTATAAGGTATTACATTTTCTATTGTCAAAACAGTTAATTTGGTGTTTTTTATGTTTTTAATTTATTTCTATTTAAAATATTTAGGTCCAAAACTATGTTTAATATAGGCTGTTCTTGCATACAGTAACATTTATTGAAAAGGGCAAATAAGCCATGTTTTGAGCTTTTCTTTGAAAAAAACTATGGACAAATTTTAACCAGGAGAGAGATCACAGGCCCCATGAAGCTTTTGATTTAATTTGTGATTTATTTTGGTCAAAAATATCATTTAAAGTTTTTAAAAAATGTTATATTAGATTTTCTTTTTACGATATACTGAAATCATTTTAATGTCTTAAAATATTATAAACAAAGGCTTATTTCATAATTTACATAATAAAATATCAGAACTCTCTTTTTATGATATACTGAAATCATTTTAATGTCTTAAAATATTATAAACAAAGGCTTATTTCATAATTTACATAATAAAATATCAGAATATGGATCTAGAAATATTTTTATTTATATTTGTATATATATATATATATTATAACCATTTGAACATTTCCATGTATTAATGCATTAAAGGTGTCTGTGAGATATAGAAATGTAGAATTCATTGGTTTTAATCATTATAACTTTATTGATATTATGTATATTTATTCTATGGATGAAAAAAAAAGATTAGAAAACAAAATAAAAATATCAAAAATGATTATTGCATTGTTTTCTTTGTTCTCTCATGTAAATGGCAACTTTTTACCTGTCCTGAAGTAACCTGTAAGATATTATTATCACTTTTCATCCATTGTCAGTTAACTTTTCTCATTTCAATCTTATTTTTATCTGTAACCACTGGGTCAGTTGTAACAAATCTTTGCACGAATGTTCTTTTGATCCTTTGAAGGTCTTCCACATATCTTAATTTATCCTGTGTTACTACTAATACTTGTATCTCTTACCTGTGAGTGAGTAATTGTTGTCAAGGACAAATGAACATTTTTTTATATAACAAAGCAAGAGCAAGTTACTATTTGATGAGATGATAATGATGCCTACTTTGTTCTGTATTTACACATTGGGATTTAATTATGCCATCTCTGAAATATCAGACATGTCATTTCCCTTGGACACAATCCTAGCCAAACAGTCTGTACTTCATCCTTAATGCTGTATGTATGTTGAGAAGCACCTGAGTTAACCCCAGTTTTCATGGGGATTCTGTTGCTCAATCATTAGTTTTTCTGTGTAGCATTTTTTAGATAATTGCATTTCCTTTTTAGCTCACCTTGCCAAAGGCAATGTGAGCTTTTGCCATCACTGGCGTCCGTCGTCCGTTAACTTTTCACATTTTAATCTTCTCCTCTGAAACCCCTCAGCCAAATGAACTAAAACTTGGTAGAAAGCATACATAGAAGGTCCTCTCTAAAGATTGCACATTTTATCCCGATCTATTAACAAACATGGCCGCCACAGGCAATTCTTGTTTCTGATTGGCCAATTTTAAAAAATCTTCTCCTCTGAAATCGCTTGGCCAAATAAACCAAAACTTGGTAGGAAGCATCTATGGAAGGTCCTCTATAAAGATTGCTCATTTCGTCCCGATCGGTTAACAAAGATGGCCGCCACAGGCGATTCTTGTTTCTGATTGGTTGATTTCTAAAAAACTTCTCTGTTAAAAGAAAGATAACTCTTGCCATTATCTCCCTTAGAAATTAACTAATGCTTATATAGTGTAACATGTTTATTCTATACATTACAAGTAGGTATTCACATTTTAATATTAATTTTAGCAAACCTTGCCAAAGGCAATATGAGCTTTGGCCATCACTTGGTCCGTTGTCTGTCATCCGTTTACTTTTCACATTTTAATCTTCTCCTCTGAAAACCCTCGGCCAAATGAACTGAAACTTGGTAGGAAGCATCTATGGAAGGTCCTCTCTAAAGAGTGCACATTTTGCTTTGATCCATTACCAAACATGGCCACCACAGGCAATTCTTGTTTCTGATTGGTCGATTTAAAACAAATCTCATCTGAAACCACTTGGCCAAATGAACCGAAACTTGGTAGGAAACATGTATGGAAGGTTCTGTATTAAGTTTCCTCAAAGCAGAATGAAAGACGAGTGACACAGGCTCAGTCCACTGAGCCTCTTAGTTCTTTTGACCATTGTATTTTCCATTCATTCTTCGATTGACAGCTTCTGATTACCTCTTTGGTATCTTTAAACATCTCAGTCTTTAGTTTGATCTGATCGGGGATGGAACAAAAGATTTTCCACACCCGAGTCGACTGTGCTAACAAATACACCACCAAGTTTATCATAAATGTTATATAAAAATTCCAGCTGCTTCTTTTTGTTGTCATTTTTCTAACAATAGTAAGGTCAACCATCTTGGATGGAGGATGTCATACATAATGAGGCTGATAAACAAATATAGAAGGAACATCCAATGAACGTTCATGTACAGCTTGGAAGCTTCTTAGTAGAAAGTTTTGTAACAATTTTCCATAGTGCTTGATAATGCCCATATTGGTTTTCTGATTAACAGAAAAAGACCATTCATGGCAAGTTTTGAGCGAGTGAGTGATTGTTGTTGTTTAACCCCAACTCAGCAATTTTTCAGCTATCATGGTGAGAACAAGTTAATTTTCAATGAAATGATGAGGTCCACATTGTACTAGACCAACACGCTGAGTTGGATTTTTATAGTGCTAGCTCACTGAAGCAACAGTCCACAGATAGACATATCGCCCCATTCGTACACATTATCCTGATTCTGATCCAACCGGTCTTTGCTCTTTCTCCTTACTGCTGCGTGCTTAGTGGAGAAGCAATAAATACCAATTTTATAGTTGACACTGGGATAGGTCTGGGTGGAAATTTATATTGCCACAGGAAAAACAAACAACAGCAGAACATTTGATAGAAATTTGGATCTTGACATAGGGCAAAGTACAAAACATGGGATCCCAAGCCTACTGGTGAGGGTTATTAGTATTTTTTGTTACTGAGCAGTTTCTACAGCTACACAGTGACTATCAGAGTGTTTGGAGGAGGAAAAGAAATTATGGCAAAATCTAATCTGGTTTTTAATGACAGATGAATATAATAGGTACAGTAATTGGGTGTACATGTATGTTCAAATAAGTTGAAAAAATAATAATTCATATTATACTTTGAGAATCAGCTTTAATTCTACATTGATACATCTATAACAAATTTTATATTATATCTAGATGTCAAGGTTGGATGTAAAAGTCTTTGTTTATAATGTCACATCAAATAGTTTTCAATTTGTATTCTTATTATTATCAAAGACTCATATAAAACAGTGTTCAAATTATTTTCAGCTTAATATCTGTATACACGAATAGTACATACTATACTACCAAGTACAATGTACCTATATTTGTACACAGGCCTTGTATGTGGTGTAATGTTATCAAATTGATTTTTAGAAGAAATTATTTTTTAGCATTGGTTCTAAACAATGAAGTCCCAGTCGAAAGTAAAGTAATATTACATAGCTAGTTAGGTAATATGCTGTTTTTACTATACAGCAGTCTTTAAAATATATTGATAGGTTTGGGCCAATAAAACTAGCTTAACCTCACCACTTTTAATCAAGTACTTGAGAAGTCAAGTTTTTGTGTGCTAGGGGTCATGTATTTGTGTGTTAGGGGTCAAGTTTTTGTGTTAGGGGTATCCATTTTGACTCTTTCTACAATTTTTATATTAGATTTAGGAAATGCTCCGACTGTAGTATTTTTTGTTTTTCATTTTATTCCATAAATATATCATCAGTACAAAATATCACTACAGAAACGTATAGTACAATAATAGGAAATATAGACTTTTATTCCATGAATATATTTGAATATCAGATTATCATATTGAACGTTTTTGAGAGTGCAATTTATATTCTGTGAGGGACAATATTCACACTGTAACCCTTTTATTGTTTAGCAGAACTAAAAAAATGACGAGAGCACCATTTTAACATATTGATGACCTCATGACTTGAAGCGAAATTCTACAACCGTAAATGCAAATACATGTACAATGTATATCAGGGTCCTATGATACCATATGGTAGTTAATTTAAAAATATGCCGTCAAAAATTTATTGAAATAGCATGTGAATACACAGAACCATAGAACCTGTGGTATCATAGGATCGGACTATATCAGGGAATATTGTACATTAAATATTGAATACATTCTTTATCAAATGCTCCACTGCTATACAATAATAAATTCTGCAAAACAAAATATTCCAATTTGTAGTATGTATTTCTATATTAATGATGCCATGTACTTTTGAAGACTATTGTACCTTGCTAAAGTCAAATGACAAGGAACCAACAGCTACGCACAAAAATGGTAAACACCCATTGATCAAGAAACCTACAAATAATTTTAAAATGAGAAACTAGAGGCTCAGCAGTGAGCTGAGCCTGTGTCGCTAACCTTTCATTCTGCTCTGAGGAAACTTAATACAGAACCTTCCATAGCCTTTAGGTGCTTCCCACCAAATTTTGGTTTGCTTTGGCAAAGCAGTTTCAGAGAAGAAGATTTTTAGAAAGCGACCAATCTAAAACAAGAATTGCCTGTGGCAGCCATGTTTGTCAATGGATCAAAACGAAATGAGCAATCTCTATAGAGGACCTTCCATAGATGCTTCCTACCAAGTTTCATATCATTTGGCCAAGTGGTTTCAGAGGAAAAGCCGTTTTAGAAATCAAATAATAAGAAACTAGAATTGTCTATGATGGCCATATTTGTTAACGGATCAAAACGGAATGAGCACTTCCCATAGAGGACCTTCCATAGATGCTTCCTACCAAGTTTCGGTCTATTTGGCCAAGCTGTGTCAGAGAAGAAGATTTTTAGAAATTGACCAATCAGAAAAAAGAATTGTCTGTGGTGGCCATGTTTGTTAACAGATTGGGACAAAATGAGCAAACTTTATAAGAGGACTTTCCATAGATGCTTCATACCAAGTTTCGGATCATTTGGCCATGCGGTTTCAGAGGAGAAGATTTTTAGAAATAGACCAATCAGAAACAAGAATCGCCTGTGGTGGCCATGTTTGTTAATGGATATGGGACAGAATGAGCAATCTTTATAGAGGACCTTCCATAGATGCTTCCTACCAAGTTTCAGTTCATTTGGCCATGTGGTTTCAGAGGAGAAGATTTTTAGAAATAGACCAATCAGAAACAAGAATCGCCTGTGGTGGCCATGTTTGTTAATGGAATTGGAACGAAATGGGTACTCTTCATAGAGGACCGCCCATAGATGCTTCCTACCAAGTTTCAGATCATTTGGCCTTCAGAGGAGAAGAATTTTTTAAATCAGCCAATCAGAAACAAGAATCGCCTGTGGTGGCCATGTTTGTTAATGGATCGGGACAGAATGAGCAATCTCTATAGAGGACCTTCCATAGATGCTTCCTACTAAGTTTCCGATCATTTGGCCAAGCGGTTTCAGAGGAGAAGACTTTTAGAAATCGACCAATCACAAATAAGAATTGCCTGTGGTGGCCATGTTTGTTAATGGATCGGAATGAAATGAGCACTCTTTATAGAGGACCGCCCATAGATGGTTCCTACCAAGTTTCAGTTCAATTGGTCGAGGGGTTTTAGAGGCATATTTATCTGTAATTCAATTCAGAGATAACTGCATTTTGAATAGATCTTGAAACTTTTTATTTCACTAAAGGCCCCACATAGGGCATGATAGTACAAATAATTATAAACAATTAAACAACATGTAATGCATGAACATATATACAAATTATGAAACATATTTATGTTTGTTGGAAGGCAATATATAAATATAAGGCATATTTATGTAATTCAAATTGCAAGGCAATATTAACACTTGCAAGTATTACTTGAATACAGACATGACTATTTTAGCATATTTTGATAAACCAATGAGTACATATTTATCATCACTGTTCATTAACTCACTAAAACTAATTGTATTTGGAACATTATATAAATACTCAGGAATAAATTTTTTCCTTTCATCTTTGAAAAAAGTACAGTTAAACAGATAGTGAAATTCATCACCCAGTTCTTCCTTATTACATAAATCACAAATTCTTTCTGATCTGTCAATACTAAAAAATCTACCTATTTCTATTGGCAATTTATGACTACCACATCTAAATTTACACATGTTATACATTAAATTAGGCGGTAATATAGTAAAGTATTTTTCCAAACCAAATTCAGATTTATACATTCTATAATTAGTACATTTAGGTGCATTAAAGATTTGCAATTTCCAATACTCAACATAAGAATCATAAAAGTACTGCTTAACTTTCTTCGATAGGTTAAAATTTCTAGGAACAAATTGATCATTCCAATAATTTATAAAACCACATTTGTTCAATATATCTTTTACACAATTTAACCATTTAGAATGGTATACATCACAAAGATCTAATTGATACAAAATATCATACAGTGTTCTAGAAATTTTCTCTTTTTTTCCATTTACAATACGTGCCCAAAAACCAATCATCCTTGCATTTATATGAACAGACATAGGCACTCGACCTAGTTCACCATATACAATATAATTTGGTGTACATTTTTAAACTTTCATAATATATTTACAAAATTCTAAATGCAATGTTTCAGAAATATCATTTTTTTCATAACCCCAAACTTCAGCACCATATAACAAGATTGGTGCAACCATTACATCAAATAATTGCAACAATATATCAATTGGTAAAGACAATTTTCTTGCTTTTCTTAACACATAGAACATGGCTTTTCTAGCTTGTTGTACAAGTCGGGCTTTGTTTCTACCAAAATTACCTTTTCTAGAAAAAATAGTACCAAGATATTGAAATTCATCTACAACTGTTAAACGTTCATTGTTATATATAAAATCTATATTTTCACTCTGTCTACTTTTGGAAAATATAACTACATTAGTTTTGGCTGTATTCACCTTCAATTTCCAAGTTTCACAGTACAAATACATTGCATTAAGAGCTGACTGCAATTCAGCTGCAGTTTCAGCAAATATAACTGTATCGTCAGCATACAGTAACAAGTACAATTTAAAATATACTTCAATATCATCGTTGTCAAATAACAAATGTGAAATATTACAAACATCATTAAGACCATTGTAAGCATGTGACATGAATTCAGTTAAGTCATTTAAGAACACTGAAAACAACAGAGGGGATAGATTTTCCCCCTGCCTTACACCAATATTTGATGGAAAAAAATCTGAACAATTGGAGCCATCTCTAACACAAGACTTTGCATTTTTATACATATTTTGTATTATAACTAACATATTACCATCGATACTAGTACGTAATAATTTTTGCCATAACAATATTCTATCAACAGAATCAAAGGCCTTACGGTAATCTATAAAAGCACAATATAATTTTTTCCGTCTAAACAGATACAGGTCAATAAGACATTTAAGATTAAATATGTGATCAATTGTACCATACCCTTTTCTGAAACCAGCCTGCTCTTCACACAGTAAACCTAAACTTTCTAAATAATTAAACAATCTGTTATTCAAAATACAGGTAAACAATTTGCCATAACAACTAAGTATAGTTATCCCTCTGTAATTATCAGCATTTGCTGGATCACCTTTGTTTTTAAATATAGGGCAAATATAGCCTTCAGACCAGGAATCTGGTACGATACCACTCTCAAAAATAATATTGAAAATTTTAACAAATACAGGCATTAAGCTTATCAGCTGCATGTTTCAAAAATTCGTTAAGTATCATATCCCACCACATGCTTTATTATTTTTCAAAGATTTAATAGCATCAGTAACTTCTTTCTCAGAGATCGTTTCATTTATAACAGTATTGTACTCACTAATATTATCAGGCAAAACGTATCTATATTTAAACTAGAGTTATCTCCCTTTTAACAGAAAAAATGATTTTTTAGATATCACTCAATCAGAAACAAGAACCGCCTGTGGCGGCCATGTTTGTTAACAGATCAAGATGAAATTAGCAATCTTTATAGATGCTTCCTACCAAGTTTCAGCTCATTTGGCTAAGCAGTTTCAGAGGAGAAGATTTTTAAAAATAGGCCAATCAGAAACAAAAATTGCCTGTGGCGGCCATGTTTGTTAATGGATCGGGACAAATTGAGCAATTTTTATAGAGGACCTTCCATATATGCTTCCTACCAAGTTTCAGTTCATATGGTTGAGGGGTTTCAGAGGAGAAGATTAAAATGTGAAAAGTTAACGGACGACAGACGATGGACACCAAGTGATGGCAAAAGCTCACATTGCCTTTGGCAAGGTGAGCTAAAAAAAGAGTCTTGAAACTGGAAAAAAACTACACAGAGTATTAATTGGATCACATTCAAAGGTTGAGATCAAGTGGGGAAAAAATAGATCAGAAATCATACAAAAATGACTTGTATTTTCACCTGCATTAGGCTTTTAGCCTTGGTAATTATATACATGTACCAGTCAATTGTACTTATTTCATAGATCTACGGTATATAAAAACAATAATAGGATAAACAAAGTAAATGTCTTCCTCTTGAGTCAATAACAACTGACAGAAAAAGCCTAAATAATATAGTATTATTACATGATGTTTTTCATATTGGCCTAGTTATAAGTCCGTGGCCTGCTGTATTGGCATGAGGCGCAGCCGAAGGCCAATACATCAGACCGAGGACCTATAACTAGGCCAATATGAAAAACATCACGCAATGATACCTTTATTAATTAACCTGTCCAATATCTCTCGGGACTTTTCCTTGCGATTGTCGAAACGTCTAGAGGATTCCGATCTAGCTGTTATTGGACTGACTGGAATCGGGCCAATACGGAAAATGTCCGTATTGGCCCAATGAAAGTTGTTATATTGTATTGACAGATTTGATCATATAAAGGCTAATAAATAAATGTTAATTAATAATACTGAATACAGTAACTAGAAATACACTCCCACACAACAAAAGATGTGGTATAAAATCTAAATATAAGATTTGTTTCTGAATACACATATACAAGACTACATTGTAAACAAATCTAAAGATTTAATAACAATATCACATTAGCATGATCATAACAAAATAAGTGGTAATATAGATCTAAAATAAAGGTGTCACAGAGTTTGTGTGGATCACACAATTAACCTTTTACACTTATTTCCTATCAGTTAGGGTTATCATGTTAAATAATTATAATGATCCAGATCTACATTCTAATACGAGTACCGGTATTTATAGTTCATATCATTTTATTTTTATGAGTTAGATTGAAGGAATATTTTCTATTTTTGAACAGGTTATATGATATAACCTGGTTTGGGGCAGTTTACCCTTAATAAACCGTAAAGCGATTTATGAAAAGCATAATCTGTTCCAAACCATTTAATACAAGTATATGGCTACTGAATATGTTGGTGATGTCACAATACCAACCCAGGTTATCAAGTATAAGCAATTTTTCTCCAGGCGGTTCAACCAATCAGATTGCCATATTCACATCACATTAAATTATATGGAGTTATTGCTGGTTTTTCAGCAATTTTTCAGCTATATTGTGAATACCAGACTTATAAGGGGAAGAAAGCCTGGTCCAGTTGTAATGAAACCACTCATCAAGGGTAAGTGTCTCGATGCCATAGCACTTGTGGTGACTATTAGGACACAAATTAACATCAGTCGTGTTAGACGTTTAGTTTTATTATAACATAACAATTATACCGTAAATTGGGATATTTTGGCTGTAGTTTTATTTTGGTTTATTTGGTGCCTCTCTTGAAAGTGCCAAAATTAAACACGTCAAAAAATAACGTCCGCTAAAATAAAAAATACCAATATTTTATAAAAGTTCTAGTACGATATTGATCTTACTCAAACTAATCAATCTTAAAATTATCAATAATATTCGCAACTCAAGTATTTATGTTTCCTCCGAAAGTTGTGAGTAGATATCAGGGTCATGTGGTAAATTCAAAATTTAGTAGAATTTGTAGGCTCGTAGCCATTTGAATCAAAATGTCGTCGAAGTCAATACTGCAGTTTTTAAACCTAAACACCAGGATTTATTAGTTGACAGTACCAATGTTGATAAACGTACACCGTTAATAAATAAAGCTTATAATTTAACAATATGTGTATATTAATTTTCACAAGAAACTAAATGTTAATTGTCAATTTAGCTCTAGGGTCTTAATCATTGACATTTTTATTTTTGATTAGTATACCAGCAGTCGTCAGTCAAATAAATTGTTACGGATTTCACACCTGTTGTAAAAACACCTATTGACAAACGTTAATTAAGGTAGACCATTACGGATCAGTGGTTTGATAACGGTATCGTTATGGTAAAGAAAAGAAAATTCATTATATTTTGATTAAATTTGAAATAAACATTTGATATTAACATCCACAGATAATGCAATCCGGAAAAAGTATTTGTATTTCGCCCATATCCAATTTCTTAGTTACTTTTTTAAACAAACTTCTGGTAAGATACCGGTGGTCTACGATAAAAAAAAACATTGGTCACAAGCATTAATTTTTTTCTAACCATTTGAAAATAAAATAAAACAATCATCTTTTGGAAAGCACCAAAAATTAAAAATCCACATTTTGACAGAAAACTGCCAAAATATCCTGATGCCAAAATATCCCAATTTACGGTATATAATTTGTTTGAAAAAATCATGCAGGAAATTTCTACAGAGAAAACCTATACAAATTTGACTTATAATAAAGGGCAATGCAGGTCACAGCATGATCTATGTGCAGCAAGTTGACAATGGCTTGCTTGCTCATGCAACAGTTTCACTGCAATCATTACACTCAAAAACCATAATTAATGGAGGAAATCCATTATTATACTATTACAAATTAGAGGCTCAGTGGGCTGAGCCTGTGTCACTCACCTTTCATTCTGCTTTGAGGAAACTTAATACAGAACCTTCCATACATGTAGATGCTTCCTACCAAGTTTCGGTTCATATGGCTAAGCAGTTTCAAAGGAGAAGATTTTTTAGAAATCGACCAATCAGAAACAAGAATTGCATGTGGTGGCCATGTTTGCCAGCCGATCGGAACGAAAGGAGCAATCTTCATAAAGGACATTCCATAGATGCTCCCTACCAAGTTTCGGTGGTAGCCATGTTTGTCAACCGATTGGGACGAAATGAGCAATCTTCATAGAGGACATTCCATAGATGCTTCCTACCAAGTTTCGGTTCATTTGGCCAAGCGGTTTCAGAAGAGAAGATTCTTGAAAATCGGCCAATCAGAAACAAGAATTGCCTGTGGTGGCCATGTTTGGTAATGGATCACAACAAAATGTGCACTCTTTAGAGAGGACCTTCCATAGATGCTTCCTACCAAGTTTCAGTTCATTTGGCTGAGGGTTTTCAGAGGAGAAGATTAAAATGTGAAAAGTAAACGGAAGACAAACGACAGACACCAAGTGATAGCAAAAGCTCATATTGCCTTTGGTAAGGTTTGCTAAAAAGAATATTGAAATGTGAATATCTGCTTGTAATGTATAGAATAAACATGTTACACTATATCAGCATTAGTTAATTTCTAAGGGAGATAATGGCAAGAGTTATCTTTCTTTTAACAGTTTAGGCAAGAGTTATCTTTCTTTTAACAGAGGAGAAGATTTTTTAGAAATCAACCAATCAGAAACAAGAATTGCCTGTGGTGGCCATGTTTGTCAACCGATGGGGACAAAATGAGCAATCTTTATAGAGGACATTCCATAGATGCTTCCTACCAAGTTTCGGTTCATTTGGCCAAGCGGTTTCAGAGGAGAAGATTTAAAAAAATCGGCCAATCAGAAACAAGAATTGCCTGTGTCGGCCATGTTTGTAAATGGATCGGGACAAAACATGCAATTTTTAGAGAGGACCTCCTATAGATGCTTCCTACCAAGTTTCAGTTCATTTGGCTGAGGGGTTTCAGAGGAGAAGATTAAAATGTGAAAAGTTAACAGACAACAGACGACGGATGCCAAGTGATGGCAAAAGCTCACGTTGCCTTTGGCAAGGTGAGCTAAAAATGTTGCCACATAAAAAGTATTTATTCTAATTCTTATATAAGGATTGGTATCTAATAATAAAGTAACATCCTTAAGACAAAATACAAACAGGTATATAATAAACAATGTATAAAATATAAATATCTGTACACCGTAACATAACAGCATTCATGGCTATATACATGGTTAATTGTTTGTCAATGTCATATTCATAAAGTAAACAATTATCAGATTAATGAAAATACCACATTCTTTAAAAAAAAAACATGTCTTAATAGCAAAAAATAATCTGGATAAAAAAATACCTGTAAGAGTACATACAATATATACAATATTTAAATAATACATTCTATCCTCTTTTTTACTGGAATCCACAATCAGAAGCATTTCAACTACCTATTTTATTCATATAACAAGGGTTCTTGCTATGGTTGCTTAACACCATTTTCAATAATATTTCAGTTACCAGTATATCATGGTAATCAGTTTATTGGTTGAGGAAACTGGAGTACCCGGAGAAAACCACTGATCGTTTTTCTCTCATACAATATCTAACTAGAACTGGCTGTCACAGCCCATATTTAAGTTGCTCGGTTGAAACGTTCTGGGCTACTGACACCTCAATCAAATACTAATAGAAAAACCTGTAAATAGTTTTAACCTTTTTCAATTGTCATGTTCAACCTCTGACATAATTTTGAACTAGTTAACGGTGGTCAGTATTTGGTTGAGGTAGAAGATCTGCCACAAATCAATGAAATACAACAAAGATAGTTTTTGGAGTATTATTAATGTATTCTCTATTGTGACTAAAATTCACTAAAACATTTTGTATCTTATTCTACTATCATTTTCACTTTCAAAGTATGTTTTCATTTTAGACATATCCTTAAAGCTTTAATAAGTACTTGTAGTTAAAAAATATCATCAAAAAAGTACAAATTGATCTAGATTACAATCTAGTTCATAGTTTGTATCAAGTTTGTAGTTTGGGAAGCTAAAATTTTAAGAACACCAGCAATAAGAAACATGTGAAACTCTATTAAAAAATAAGTTAGCAATAATTAAGATGTAGAACTGAATAGGTTAGCAATGATTAAGATATAGAACTGAATAAGTTAGCAATGATTAAGATGTAGAACTGAATAGGTTAGCAATGATTAAGATATAGAATTGAATAAGTTAGCAATAATTAAGATGTAGAACTGAATAGGTTAGCAATGATTAAGATATAGAACTGAATAAGTCAGCAATGATTAAGATGTAGAACTGAATAAGTTAGCAATGATTAAGATGTAGAACTGAATAAGTTAGCAATGATTAAGATGTAGAACTGAATAGGTTAGCAATGATTAAGATGTAGAACTGAATAAGTTAGCAATGATTAAGATGTAGAACTGAATAAGTTAGCAATGATTAAGATGTAGAACTGAATAAGTTAGCAATGATTAAGATATAGAACTGAATAAGTTAGCAATGATTAAGATGTAGAACTGAATAAGTTAGCAATGATTAAGATATAGAACTGAATAAGTTAGCAATGATTAAGATGTAGAACTGAACAAGTTAGCAATGATTAAGATATAGAACTGAATAAGTTAGCAATGATTAAGATGTAGAACTGAATAAGTTAGCAATGATTAAGATATAGAACTGAATAAGTTAGCAATGATTAAGATGTAGAACTGAATAGGTTAGCAATGATTAAGATATAGAACTGAATAAGTTAGCAATAATTAAGATGTAGAACTGAATAGGTTAGCAATGATTAAGATATAGAACTGAATAAGTTAGCAATGATTAAGATATAGAACTGAATAAGTTAGCAATAGTACAAAGCAAACTGTATAAAAATCCACATTAATAAAAAGTAGTTAATAAAGTACCACTGTGACTGAAGAATATTTCACTGGTTAAAATTGGTCTGTTATAAAGTTACTGGCCTCTTTTTATGTTATTTAAACATCTCTAACATTTCACTCTTTTTATGTTATTTAAACATCTCTAACATTTTTATGTTATTTAAAACATCTCTAACATTTTTATGTTATTTAAAACATCTCTAACATTTTTATGTTATTTAAAACATCTTTAACATTTTTATGTTATTTAAAACATCTCTAACATTTTTATGTTATTTAAAACATCTCTAACATTTTTATGTTATTTAAAACATCTCTAACATTTTTATGTTATTTAAAACATCTCTAACATTTTTATGTTATTTAAACATCTCTACCATTTCAGACCTCTATTAAATGTGGCTATAGAGGGTTATAATCCTGAAAATGTGTCTATAGCAGACACATAATGTCTCCATCTAATGTAGAACAAAGCACAATAAGCACTAGCTGAAAACGGACAGTACACCCAGTAGAAAATTCAACCAAAATGTCCATGCTTGTTACTTTTGTGTGTAAATAAATCTTTTTTTTGCATGTATGATGTAGCAGTATAAACAGAAAATACAATCATTGTCTGGAAATAAAAAAATATTTGTACTAGCCTCGAAACTAGAATGAAAAGCTCACAAGAGACTCGCTTTTCTTGCTGTTTCTAATGTTTGTACAAATAAGTTTTATATTAGTTGACAATGTACGCATGTTGTCTCTATATAAAGTTATTGAAATGTGTTCACAGTTCACAGAAAAAGAAGTTTTGATTTGTTCCCCTTTGTATTGACATGTGAAACATGGTGATAAATATGACGTTAGTTGATAATTAGCTGTGAAAATTACATAGTATATACTACAAAAAAAAAAGAGTTCATCAATTAACTGTTCAGAAAAATGTTTTATTTCATATGTACAATGTATTTTGCATGCTGTATTTTCAAAGGTTTTATACATGTATTTCTATGAAATAAATGGTTTTTATTAATATTTAACTTATTCAGAAATACTAGGAGATATCAGTGACAATCAAGTAAAATATTTGTCATAAAATAAGTACATACAAATTAAACAAAAACAATTACATATGACAATGGCAATATAAAACAAATGCCCTAACATCTTTTCTTCAATTTCAAATGTATCACAGATTTTGATTGGACTGACTAGTTTTGAAACAGAGTTCATGGTATTATGACTGGTTAGTGAACTGTGTTTTCCTAAATTCCAGTAAACTTTTGGTTTTAGCTCCAGGTCTGTCTAGATTTATAGCATGACCACAGCGTGGTATAATGTCTACTCGTTGGAGATTTGGTAATTTCGCTTTTAATATTTCTGCCCCAGAAACATGTATCACCTGAAAAATAAAGACGTTATTCTTGCTATAAATGTGGTGATATCGTGAAAGAGAAAATTAGAAGGATAGGACTGTGACTATGACAAAGTCATCTTTGACACAGATCTTCCGTAATAAGATAAGATAAGTTTGATTTAAAATCGGGGTCTAGGACAAAAGTCCCCCAGACATAAACCCCCAGACAAAACCCTCTGGACAATAACCCCCTGACAAAAAGCTCCACAATAATGAATAGTACAAGTAATTTATATATTGGTATTATTGCACACAATGATTGTACTGCTATTTATGGGTTAACATTATTTTTGGAACTTAAAGATATAAACAATTTAAATATTTGTTTAAAAATTATAAATAAACTCATCAAAGAAAGTAAAAATAAAAATAAAGTTGTTTTATCTTTAAAAAAATTAATTGTAGTATATCAAATAGGATGAAAAAATAACTCACTTTTTACATTTAATAACTTCAAAGGTTACAACAATTCCTGATTAACTTTACCTGATTAATTTCACTTTAAACAACTAAACATTTTTTTTTTTAATTTACACTTTGTTTACATAATATTTACACTTTATAAATGAACATAACAATGAACAAAATGTGAAAAAATATGTTTTTAAAGTATTTAATTTTTTTGCATTAATTCCCCCACTCTTTATTAATGGGGGTTAGTTTTGATTTTTAAGATATCTTTAATATCATCATCAATATATAAAAATGTAATAAGATTGTATTATTACTTCATTATGTTTTTTTTTTCCCTATGGGGGGCTTATGTCCTGGGGATTATGTCCGAGGGGCTTTTGTCCTGGGGCTTATGTCCGAGGGGCTTTTGTCCTGGGGCTTATGTCCGAGGGGCTTTTGTCCTGTTCCCTTAAAATCAGCATGTCAAAACAACAAATACAACACAAGCTCTGGTGAGCTTTTGACAGACGTTAACCAAGTCATGATTGATAAATTTATAATACGACAGGATAAACCAATTATACATACATGTACCTTGTCTCAGAATATTAAATAATTCAAATTGCCCTTTTTACCTGTTCCTAAGCCTTATACAAAATAATTTTATATCTGGAGACCAGGTATGTACAAATATTCCATAAATTTTTGGCAAAATCAGTAATTAAAAATAACTATTAGCTTTATAATGTACAATTTACTGTCTTGAGAGATCTCTCTTCTAAAACATCACTCCTTTTCGTAAGATCACATTAAAATGTCACAACTTTTCATTCTTGATAAGGGTAGGAGATTGACCAATACTTTCATATTAGCATACTGCCATGATATAACTGAAATATTGTTGAAAGTGGCGTTAAAAACCATAAACCAACCATATTAGCACCTTTATGTTAATGTTGCTCTCTTTATTTGAAATTGTAAAAAGGGTTTAAAAAAAACTTTGATGGTTTCAATGTATTTACCTGATCTTCTTCACCCCAGATAAGCTGTGTAGGTGCAGTTATTTTGGGAGCGATCTTCTCAATTAATTGACTGTTTTCTAGCATGGCAAGAGATTTAAATACTGTATGAAATAATAAAATTAAACAAAAATCTTGTACATGTACATTGAAAATAAAATGACATTAATATATAGTTACTGGGGACATAATAATTTGACCATTGTAACACAATGCTACTATTTGACTTAAATATCCTGTTTATAATGAAGTACAATGACTTAAGGCAGAAGTTATGCACAATTTCTCCTTCCCCCCAAAAAAATTTCACATGAGACTAATTGTTAAATGGAAATTGGTAGTAAGAATAATCATGTGCAGAACAGTAGTTTCGTCACAATGAGAAGAAATAAAAATAAATAAAATTGATTAACCGAATGATTGAGCAAATTCCAGTTTATAACAGTAAAATTTAAACAAGATGAACTGTGAGCTAATGCTCACCTATGATACCCCCGCTCTTCGGCAAACAGGAAGTAGGAATCTGACGGGTCAAAAAACGCTTCCCACAATATGGGGTACCTATATGAAGCTTGTGACCAAATATCAGATCTCTGCCATCAATAGTAGCTGAGAAAAATGTGACGAAAAATGTGCATATATGTTCAATGTGTATAGAAACCAACTAAGTCGGCAAACAGGAAGTAGGAATCTGATGGGTTCAAAAACGCTTCCCACAATATGGCATACCTATATGAAGCTTGTGACCAAATATCAGATTCCTGTCATCAATAGTTGCTGAGAAAAATGCGACGAAAAATGTGCATATATGTTCAATGTGTATAAAAATCAACAAAATCGGCAAACAGGAAGTAGGAGTCTGATGGCTCCAAAAACGCTTCCCACAATATGGAGTACCTATATGAAGCTTGTGACCAAATATCAGATTTCTGCCATCAATAGTTGCTGAGAAAAATGCGACAAAAAATGAGCATATATGTTCAATGTGTATAAAAATCAACAAAGTCGGCAAACAGGAAGTAGGAATCTGACGGGTCCAAAAACGCTACCCACAATATGGTATACCTATATGATGCTTGTGACCAAATATCAGATTTCTGCCATCAACAGTTACTGAGAAAAATGCGACGAAAAATATCTTGGACGGACGGACAGACAGAGGTAAAACAGTATACCCCCCCTCCCCCTTTGGGGAGCGGGGGTATAATAAAAATAATAATAATAATACAAGACAATAACATACAATTCTAGCTAACAAACTTTTCTAAATGGTGATTCTATTTTTGGAGGAATTTTACGGATTTTTTAATGCTAGTCTTTCAGTTTTACACCTATCTCATATCTAAAATTTCAGTCAAATTCATAGAGGCAATGAAAATAACATACTAAATGTATGTGCTTATAAAAACATAGTGAGCATGGCATGCTTTCTAGTACACTCAAAATCAAAAGATTGGAAAGTCATTCCTTTAGTTTTTGATTTCCTGGCTTTAATCATCATTTATGCTTTTCCTTGTCCTTATTGCTTGTCAACTTGTTCACATCATGATAATAGCTATAATAATGCTCTCTGGACAATAAAAAACAATCAATCAGCATTTAGTTCTGTGTTGTTGACAGTTAGAGGATCATTTAATAAATATTTCAGCTAATAAAACAAAGATATCAAAATTTGATATCAAATGGTTTAGTGGTTTCAGATAAGAATAATTTTAAAATATTTGTTCTCATAGGAATCCCAGTTAAGCTAAAAAGAATTTCAAAACAAGGTTACAAAATTAAGTATACATACTTACATCTATAATAATATTTATTGTATGGTCTTCTCATTTCTACTACTCCTTGCATAATCTATAAAAATAATATAAATATTAATTTCATAGCTATTTCTGGTATCCAAATATGATGTTTAACATGATCGTGAATCAATTTATTATGTATAAAAGGAGGTTAAACCATTCCAAACTATAAGTTACAGTGAAACCTGTCTAAACCAAACCTCCTTGGGATCAGATTTTGTGTTAAGAATAGACAGGTTTTCCATTTATACAAGTTAAACTAACCAAGATTTCCTGCATTTAGACTTTATATAAAGTTCAGTTTTTCTAGGATTTTGTTTTAATCAGGGTTTAGTTTAGACAGGTTACACTGAACTAACAAATGTTTAGAGTGAGTGATTGTTGTTTAAAGCACAACTGCTTAGATTTGTTTTAGAATAACAATTACTGATTTCATGATATCTGACAATGTTCATTATGGCATAATGTATAGGTGGTAAAATTTGATAATATGAAAGTTAAATGTATTTGCTAGTTTTTAATTTCACGATTGTGTTCACGTCAAAATATAATATTATAAATGATGGTATTTCAATGGTTAATAATTTCACAAATTTGTTGTCCTTGCGAAGATAGCAAAAAATAAAACCTTCACGAAAATAACCACTTATAAAGTTGTTCAATATGATTATAGTATGGTACATTGTATTAAATACTATAGGCAGTTTGATATTACTTGAAAGTTTTGTTACTCTGTTACCATAAAACTGCTTCAATGTTCTGATAAATCAAAGCTAAAAATCAATCATCTAGAAATTCTTGGTCACCATCATGAATTGACCGATCCAAATATCAATGCTTCAAATGGTTGAAGACAGGTTTCCAATATAAACGCGTGAATCATTCTCATCTTAACTGGCTTTGGGAATCAGAACATCACGATGGGTGTCATATATGGGGTAGGAAATGCTAACCCATTCAGATCACATGCTGTATGAGTTTTTGTTGTTTTGTTTGATTGTTTGACAGTGTGTTTGTACTGTTGTTATAAGTCCATTTTTCATGCCAAAAAAGTCACTGACTTTGAGAAATTTGTATTAATCTTATTTTAAGCTATTGTAAGAATTTTTGTGTTGTAAAATACTTGGATTATTCATAAAGATTTTTTCACTTTATTTCTATGGTTTTTTACTATCCAGATAATGATTGTGAATCTATTTATCTGAGTGTTGGGAACACTTTTTGGGGGATTTTGGTTTGTGCATATCAGTCCTTTTTACCAGCATATCAGTCCTTTTTACCAGTCCTAATTCATTTTTACTTTCTGCACATTAAACAAGAAACAATAAATTTAATATTAATTATGGTACCTGTTTTGGCATGAAGGTAGATTTATGATATTGAGCATAATCAAAGAGTAGCTGCATCTCATCTGAATTTCTAGGTATCAGTGGACAATCCTGAAGAGCATCGTCACTACCAGATTCCAAAATAGATTCTACAATATGACGTATCTTCACAGACACATCTGTTTCTATTTGCGTTTTCACTGTAAAAAATGTGCACATGTTAAGGTTACTTTTATTTTCTAGATCTTCTCTGTAGTTTCAAATATAAATAATTTCAAGTATTTAATACAATTTACACTTGAAATCCCCCCTAAAAATTCATTTTTAAGGCAAGTTCTTATGAAAAATAATTTTAGCATAAAATATTTCATTATTGCAATCTTTGTTCAAATTCTGACACAAAGACCCTACGGCCATCATTTCTATCAGCTTGAATCATCATATCACAATGATGCTTCATTCCAAGAAAAAAATTAATCCATTCCTATTGCTAGTCCTTCAGAAAATGATGTTTAAAATAGTCCTTCTGCTAAACTTTGGACCACATGGTTCTGACAGTAACCCCATATATGTCGACACCTCAATATGTTTAAATTCTAATCTTTATATTACAATGATTCTTTTTTTACTTGTTTAGTATAGAAAATTTACGTAATTTTTCCACAACTCAGTCTGTTACTTCCCAGTATAATCATGAGACCCTTCAACTTTGACACAAGGATAAACTGTAGTATGAACTGGTTCCCTGTAAACAATTCAGTGTTGTTAGGAGGAGGTTAATATTTACTTACTAGCAGGACACATCATAGTAACTCTATCTACTAAATGTGGATATTCTGCTGCAAATACACCAGCCAATGAACCACCCAGAGACAAACCAGCAATATGGAGGGGTTCGTCATCTAATCCTAAGGCCACTACGACCTACATAAAAGTAAACAAATACAAATTCTATTCAAAATCAACAAATTATTTTCAAAATTAATATATGGTTATAGGTTATGGTCATGGTGTTTAATGCCACAATCAACAATATTTCAGTAATATCGTGACGGCCTGCTTTATAGGTAAAGGAAACCGCAGTACCCAGAGAAAACCACAGATCTGACGCAAGTCCTGACATACTGTTGTAACGAGTACAGCTCGCCATGAAACAGAACTCACAATGTTCGTGGTGATTGGTACTGATTGCACAGGTAGTTGTAAATCCAACTACCAACCACATCGGTGGTGTAATGGTTAGCGTGCTCACCTTGAGTGCGGTAGATTGTGGGTTCGAGCCTGCCTCAGGTCAAACCAAAGACTATGAAATTCTTATTTGTTGGTTCTCCGCTAAGCATGCAGCATTACGGAGAAAGAGTAAAGACTGGTTAGCTCAGAATCAGGATGGTGTGTCCGAATGGGACGACATGTCTAATTGGTCAATAGAACACCTAATTCTACTGGGGCTTTGCCAATATCTATGACTGATTTACCTGTCTTATTCTTTCTGTTTGAGCAAACAATGACAAGTCTTCATCTTCTGGAGGTATGCTACTATCTCCATGACCTGGTAAATCTAACACTATTACATGAAGGTCACTTGGTAATTTCTAAAAATAAAATATTAAAATAATTACAGTACATAGATAATATAAAATAAAATACTAGACATGTTACATATAATACATATGTACTGCTAATTTAATTTGATTCATAGGTAATTCATTTTGCTTGAATGAGAGTATAGAAAGAAAAACATGTTGAAAAATTGTAGCATTACATGTATGACTATGTTCATCTTTCTTGGGTGTTATGGTATTGGGTATTGAATATTTAATTCCATTTTCAACAATATTATATTGTTGCAGTCAGTTTTATTGGTATAGGAAGCAGGAGTTTTCAGAGAAAACCTGTGGCATGTCACTGACAAACTTTATAATATAATGTTGTATCAAGTTCATCTCTAAGTATGATCACAAAATATTTCTGGCAATATAAAAATCAAATGTTAACAGACAATGGCGTTGCCATATCAACATACACCATAAAATATTTGTATAAAAGTATTCAGATTAATGATATTTCTAAGATTTCTCAAAATTTCAAGACAAGCTACATGTATATTATAAATTACCCCAACAAGGTCTGACCACATAAATTTATTAGCAGAGAATCCATGTAACAATAAATTACCCCAACAAGTCCTGACCACATAAATTTATCAGCAGAGAATCCATGTAACAATAAATTACCCCAACAAGTCCTGACCACATAAATTTATCAGCAGAGAATCCATGTAACAATAAATTACCCCAACAAGGCTTGACCACATAAATTTATCAGCAGAGAATCCATGTAACAATAAATTACCCCAACAAGTCCTGACCACATAAATTTATCAGCAGAGAATCCATGTAACAATAAATTACCCCAACAAGGCTTGACCACATAAATTTATCAGCAGAGAATCCATGTAACAATAAATTACCCCAACAAGGCCTGACCACATAAATTTATCAGCAGAGAATCCATGTAACAATAAATTACCCCAACAAGTCCTGACCACATAAATTTATCAGCAGAGAATCAATGTAACAATAAATTACCCCAACAAGTCCTGACCACATAAATTTATCAGCAGAGAATCCATGTAACAATAAATTACTCCAACAAGGCCTGACCACATAAATTTATCAGCAGAGAATCCATGTAACTATAAATTACCCTAACAAGGCTTGACCACATAAATTTATCAGCAGAGAATCCATGTAACAATAAATTACCCCAACAAGTCCTGACCACATAAATTTATCAGCAGAGAATCAATGTAACAATAAATTACCCCAACAAGGCCTGACCACATAAATTTATCAGCAGAGAATCCGTGTAACAGCAGAATACTAGATTGGCCTTTTTTCTTTGATCCTCTTTCACCATAAGCTATAGTCAAATTTCCTATGATTATTTTCTTAATTCTCATTCCACTGACAAGCACAGCAAACCTGAAATACATGTTAACAAATTACATGTATAATGAGATAAACACAAGATAGTTCAATATTTATTAAAACTTCAGTTTCCCTAGATCTGATCCTGTATCCAGTGCCATCTTAATGCATGGGCATGCTGGGAAGTTGTCCAAGGGCCCCATGCAAATCTATGAATGTTGTGTACAGAGTGTTTTTTAATGTTTAAACATAGATTTTGATTGAAGTACCAATACAATAAATATATATATATACATGTATGTTTAATTTTATCGACATTTACATTTTTATTCATATGAGTGGTTGTGTAGGTAGGGGCCCCAGTACACTGCATTGCCTGGGGGCCTATATAATGCTGTTAAGACGGCCCTGCCTGTGTCATTCACATTGATATAAGTTATAGGTTTACTATTCAATTATCATTTATGTAAAGTTTGAGTTAAAAGAGGTTTGTGGTTCCTCAGGAGACATTTAAAATTTTTCCTTCAATGGTGGCAAATCTTTAACTTTGGTCAATATAAAAACTTGTCATGTAGAAAACGACCATCTTGGATTCTGATTCATATAAAAACAAACATTTTGTTAGAATCCAATTATTATCATTAGGGGTAATCCAATTATTATCATTAGGGGTAATCCAATTATTATCATTAGGGGTAATCCAATTATTATCATTAGGGGTAATCCAATTATTATCATTAGGGGTAATCTAATTATTATCATTAGGGGTAATCCAATTATTATCATTAGGGGTAATCTAATTATTATCATTAGGGGTAATCCAATTATTATCATTAGGGGTAATCCAATTATTATCATTAGGGGTAATCCAATTATTATCATTAGGGGTAATCCAATTATTATCATTAGGGATAATCTAATTATTATCATTAGGGGTAATCTAATTATTATCATTAGGGGTAATCCAATTATTATCATTAGGGGTAATCCAATTATTATCATTAGGGGTAATCTAATTATTATCATTAGGGGTAATCCAATTATTATCATTAGGGGTAATCTAATTATTATCATTAGGGGTAATCCAATTATTATCATTAGGGGTAATCTAATTATTATCATTAGGGGTAATCTAATTATTATCATTAGGGGCAATCCAATTATTATCATTAGGGGTAATCTAATTATTATCATTAGGGGTAATCCAATTATTATCATTAGGGGTAATCCAATTATTATCATTAGGGGTAATCTAATTATTATCATTAGGGGTAATCCAATTATTATCATTAGGGGTAATCCAATTATTATCATTAGGGGTAATCTAATTATTATCATTAGGGGTAATCCAATTATTATCATTAGGGGTAATCCAATTATTATCATTAGGGGTAATCCAATTATTATCATTAGGGGTAATCCAATTATTATCATTAGGGGTAATCTAATTATTATCATTAGGGGTAATCCAATTATTATCATTAGGGGTAATCTAATTATTATCATTAGGGGTAATCCAATTATTATCATTAGGGGTAATCCAATTATTATCATTAGGGGTAATCTAATTATTATCATTAGGGGTAATCTAATTATTATCATTAGGGGTAATCCAATTATTATCATTAGGGGTAATCCAATTATTATCATTAGGGGTATTCTAATTATTATCATTAGGGGTAATCCAATTATTATCATTAGGGGTAATCCAATTATTATCATTAGGGGTAATCTAATTATTATCATTAGGGATAATCCAATTATTATCATTAGGGGTAATTCAATTATTATCATTAGGGGTAATCCAATTATTATCATTAGGGGTAATCCAATTATTATCATTAGGGGTAATCTAATTATTATCATTAGGGGTAATCCAATTATTATCATTAGGGGTAATCTAATTATTATCATTAGGGGTAATCCAATTATTATCATTAGGGGTAATCTAATTATTATCATTAGGGGTAATCCAATTATTATCATTAGGGGTAATCCAATTATTATCATTAGGGGTAATCTAATTATTATCATTAGGGGTAATCTAATTATTATCATTAGGGGTAATCTAATTATTATCATTAGGGGTAATCCAATTATTATCATTAGGGGTAATCTAATTATTATCATTAGGGGTAATCTAATTATTATCATTAGGGGTAATCCAATTATTATCATTAGGGGTAATCCAATTATTATCATTAGGGGTAATCCAATTATTATCATTAGGGGTAATCCAATTATTATCATTAGGGGTAATCTAATTATTATCATTAGGGGTAATCTAATTATTATCATTAGGGGTAATCCAATTATTATCATTAGGGGTAATCTAATTATTATCATTAGGGGTAATCCAATTATTATCATTAGGGGTAATCCAATTATTATCATTAGGGGTAATCCAATTATTATCATTAGGGGTAATCCAATTATTATCATTCATTCATGTAAAGTTTGGATATACATTTTTGTAAAGGATCATCCAAGGAACATTCACACAGTCACATACATGTACCATATCAGATTTCCAATCACTGAGTAGTTTTTTTTTTAACAATATAGGTCCTTTTAGTGGTTCTGGTGGTCATGTTGAATTCAGATCAGACCGAACATAATAAATTGTAATGAGGTCCACCAAGGAACATTCTTAAAAATTTAAACTTCATATGATTAAGTAGTTTCAAAGAAAAAGATCTTGATTGACGACGATGCAGACTAAAGTAAAGTGAAGACAACAGTACACATGGTCGTTTGGACCATATGAGCAAAATATGTACACATGTACATGTTACTGATGTAGTATACAATTCCCAGGAGAATGGTATCCATTTGTTGCATATTTTAAAATATCTGATGTGATATCTTTTTTCTTTAGGAAAATTAAAGGTCTATAATAATATTGTGCATAAATCCATTTATATATTTAATTCATTATGCATTCAAGCATACCTGCCAACTCATCCAATTATGGAGGGTGACTGGGTTAAACCAGGAATTCTACCCATGACCCGCTGGAAGTGTTTTCACCTATTGGGTGCTTGAAAGACCCGGGATTTCAAAGTCCCACTATGTTCACCCGTGTTTCTTTCATCGTTCCAGTTTTTGTTTTTTACAAGTACTTTGTATTACAGGAAATATATATTTATAATGGGTGCCTCTAGTGGAGCAAGAACTACCTACTTCTCTGGAGTACCGGAGTGGAGCAGGAACTACCTACTTCTCTGGAGTACCGGAGTGGAGCAGGAACTACCTACTTCTCTGGAGCACTGGAGTGGAGCAGGAACTACCTACTTCTCTGGAGTACCGGAGTGGAGCTACCTACTTCTCTGGAGTACTGGAGTGGAGCAGGAACTACCTACTTCTCTGAAGTACTGGAGTGGAGCAGGAACTACCTACTTCTCTGGAGAACTGGAGTGGAGCAGGAACTACCTACTTCTCTGGAGCACTGGAGTGAAGCAGGAACTACCTACTTCTCTGGAGTACTGGAGTGCAGCAGGAACTACCTACTTCTCTGGAGTACTGGAGTGGAGCAGGAAATACCTACTTCTCTGGAGTACTGGAGTGGAGCAGGAACTACCTACTTCTCTGGAGTACCAGAGTGGAGCAGGAACTACCTACTTCTCTGGAGCACTGGAGTGGAGCAGGAACTACCTACTTATCTGGAGTACTGGAGTGCAGCAGGAACTACCTACTTCTCTGGAGTACTGGAATGGAGCAGGAACTACCTACTTCTCTGGAGTACCGGAGTGGAGCAGGAACTATCTACTTCTCTGGAGTACTGGAGTGGAGCAGGAACTACCTACTTCTCTGGAGTACTGGAGTGGAGCAGGAACTACCTACTTCTCTGAAGTACTGGAGTGGAGCAGGAACTACCTACTTCTCTGGAGTACTGGAGTGGAGCAGGAACTACCTACTTCTCTGGAGTACCGGAGTGGAGCAGGAACTACCTACTTCTCTGGAGCACTGGAGTGAAGCAGGAACTACCTACTTCTCTGGAGTACTGGAGTGGAGCAGGAACTACCTACTTCTCTGGAGTACTGGAGTGGAGCAGGAACTACCTACTTCTCTGGAGTACCGGAGTGGAGCAGGAACTACCTACTTCTCTGGAGCACTGGAGTGAAGCAGGAACTACCTACTTCTCTGGAGTACTGGAGTGGAGCAGGAACTACCTACTTCTCTGGAGTACCGGAGTGGAGCAGGAACTACCTACTTCTCTGGAGCACTGGAGTGAAGCAGGAACTACCTACTTCTCTGGAGTGGAGCAGGAACTACCTACTTCTCTGGAGTACCAGAGTGGAGCAGGAACTACCTACTTCTCTGGAGCACTGGAGTGGAGCAGGAACTACCTACTTCTCTGGAGTACTGGAGTGCAGCAGGAACTACCTACTTCTCTGGAGTACTGGAATGGAGCAGGAACTACCTACTTCTCTGGAGTACTGGAGTGGAGCAGGAACTACCTACTTCTCTGGAGTACTGGAGTGGAGCAGGAACTACCTACTTCTCTGGGGTACCGGAGTGGAGCAGGAACTACCTACTTCTCTGGAGTACCGGAGTGGAGCAGGAACTACCTACTTCTCTGGAGTATCGGAGTGGAGCAGGAACTACCTACTTCTCTGGAGTACCGGAGTGCATCACTGGTTATTAGTAAAATTCTTGTTACTCAAACTTTATTTCTCTTTGTATTGTTTTTCTGACCATTTTTTGTTGTGTTTCACTTTTTCTTTTGATCACTGCATTGTCTGTCCTTCGATTAATGGCATCTGATTACCCCTTTAATATCTTCTAACTTTCTTACATCCTATACATCTGAAGTATCTTTTTAGGTAACCAAGACTACTTCCCATGATTATATATTTTAATTCAACTTTAAAAACATTTTCTCCCATGAGTATAGGAAAAAAAAGAGTACCAGACATTGATTCAACTGGTTTGTACCACATGATAAAATCAAAGGGCATCCACACCAGCATATTATTAGTAATTATAAAAACATAACCAAACAGTTGATGCTAATTTATATTTTAAACTTACTTCATGTACCCTTGTATGAAGATTTCTGGTTTCTTGATATACACCAGCAGTGATACTGCTGTTATTGATGTAGCCATCATGCCAAGTGAATAAAACAAATATTCTGTTACTAACATGTTGATCTGTTATCTGTAAGTAAATGTGACAAAAATATACCTATTATGACATAATGATTTTATATTTAGTATTTTCTTTTACCATGGTTACTAGAATGTTGATTTGTTATATGTAAGGAAATGTGACAACAAATATATATGTTTTTGTATATCTATCATATGTGTAGCATTTTCTTTTACAGGCATGACAATATGTACATGTATCCTGTTTTTTGGTTCCGTTAACCTTAAAACAGGATTATTTTTTTGGAAAAACATACAATCCAAACTGTCATAATGTAATTGATACATATACCATTAATGTAATTGATGCCAAGCTATGGTACATATACCATTAATGTAATTGATGCCAATCTATGGTACATATACCATTAATGTAATTGATGCCAATCTATGGTACATATACCATTAATGTAATTGATACCAATCTATGGTACATATACCATTAATGTAATTGATGCCAATCTATGGTACATATACCATTAATGTAATTGATGCCAATCTATGGTACATATACCATTAATGTAATTGATGCCAATCTATGGTACATATACCATTAATGTAATTGATGCCAATCTATGGTACATATACCATTAATGTAATTGATGCCAATCTATGGTACATATACCATTAATGTAATTGATGCCAATCTATGGTACATATACCATTTCTACATCAATATGAAGCTCTGAAAATGATCTATATTCATACATAACAAAGACGAATTTGTCAAGAAAACAAATATTACTTAGTGATACATGTAGCTATGGTAACTAAATAACTTTACTGTAGTCTTACCTTTCTACAAGATGAACAAAAGTTTTATATTCTTCTCATATTAACATTGTGTTATTATGGCATTCATTGACTAAATTTATTGTTTTAGTTTTAACAAATGATATATAAAAGATTCTCTTATTGAACTGATTAACATTACTGTCATTAACAGTGACGTTTACAAGGATATCAACTGTTAGCCAATAATTCACTGAAATCATGTAATGAAATAACTTACAAGTATTAATACAATATTTTCAAAGATGTTATTTTTCAAATGCTTAATTTATCAACTATAAATATATTTGTACATACATGTGATGTTGAACTTTTTATATGTATTAAAAATTTGTTAAAAAGTCTAACTCTTCCCAACACTATTGGTTTGACTTTACAGCCGAATAACTTTATTATATATCTAACAAAATATTGGTCAATGACCTGTATGTGTGTGGAGGGAGCAAACAATGCAATTACATATATGTAAAATGTTGTTAGTATGTTGACCTTAATCAACCTTTATCAAAATAAAACAAATAAAATAACGATAAAATTGAAAATGAAACTACAGTTACATAATATATATATATACATATATATATAAATATAGCTTACGTCAAAAACAACACAGATAGAAAAGCATGTTCACAAAACATTAGTATCAGTGTTGAAGAGGTCAGAAATGTATTTTAGGTGCAAATTAAAGAGACCAAAAATATTTTTGTGCCAACACAGTGATCCAGTCTTTTAAAAAAAAGTACACATATTTTCTATTGATAATTATTGTAAAAAAAAAACATAGATCTATAACTGTGAAAAAAAAATAGTTCATTAATGATGAAGGAGTTTTTTTTAGCGTTTTAAAAAGTATGTCTGTCTGTTTATACCACCACCAATTTTGTTTGTTTTTTTGTTTTTTAATTTCTGCATATATCGGTAACAAAAAGTTTTCTTTTCTTCCTCGTCTGTTGAGTTAACCATGATATCTTTTTTTTTCTTAGAAATGACTAAATTGCACCAAAGTTAAGTGAGACCACACATACCGTATTTAGGGTTGTATAATGCACACCCCCTCTTGGCCTTGAAAATCTCCAGAAAAAACCTAGTTCGTGTCTATAATGCGCATGGACTTTTAAAAAAATCGCCGTCGGAAATGTAAGAATTAAATATCTATATCGTATATATTTTTCAGTCCTTTGAGCATGTTTCATTTGCTGGGAGAATTTAAGAACCATTTATCTCTTTTCATCTTCAATAAAGTTGCAAAATATTAAATGTGTTGGGTTTTATTGGCGGACATGTGATTTCCTGGTCTGGGAAAGAGTGAAACACATTGTTCCTGTTTATAATGCACACCCCTCCTACAAATTAAAGAATCTGGGCAAAATCCTGCACATTATACAACCCTAAATACGGTACTATTACTATCATGAAATCTTTGTTTGGTGCTGATGTTAATTTCTTTTTCTGATGGCCTCTGCAGCCAGCATAGTATAGTTAATGGAAGGGAATGAATGTTTCATCTATGATTTGAAGACTGAACATGTGACCAAGAAGAAAACATTTATGGACTTGCATTTACAGTCATGAAATACATAGTTGTGTGTGTAACCTGGCACTGATCTATGTTTGTAATAAATGTAGATATTGAAAAAAGGCAAAGCATGTAGTGTTTATTATTACACGAGCATGTTGTTAATACATGTATCATGATGGTTAGTTTTATTGGTGGAGGAAATCAGAGTTCCAGGAGAAAATCACATACCTGCTGCAAGTTACTGACAAACTTTATCACATGAAGTTGTATCGAGTACATCTCGCCATGAACGGGATTAGAACTTGCAACGTTAGTTGTGATAGGCACTGATTGCATAGGTAGTTGTAAATCTAACTACATGTACCATACGATCAAGACCACGACGGCCACCTAATACAATTTTTAATGGAAGTAGATATTTGTCTTTGAAAGATAACGAGTGAACTCATAAAACATTGCAAATTACCCTCTTCAAAGGTAATATGATAAAAAAAGAGTCATACTGGTCAATGGGAAAATTAATATTCAAGAATACGGTAGTAAGAAAAGTTGTCATTTGACAACCTGATTTTTTTTGGTCACATGCAAACCATGTCTTAATATTGACACAGAAATTGTTAGGTACAGTGTATCAAAATTGTGACAATGAGAATGCTATCTCTGTAAAAAAAAAAGTTAAATATATACAGAATATTAGGCATTTTGTTTTTGGGACTGACTTTATCACGGGGTATATCAGGTGAGCCGGAATGGCGAGCTTGATATACCCCGTGATAAAGTCAGTCCCAAAAACAAAATGTCTAATATTCTGTTTATCGGTAATTTATAATTAACTTTCAAAAAAATAATAAACTGAATTCTTTAAAACAATATTTTGATGGGATTATTTTTTTGCGGATGGATCTGGTTTTGTAAATGTGATTCAGTTCTGGCGTGCGAGGTTCATTCAAAAACTAGTTAACGAGGCGGCAAGATGTGTTTTTTACTATTTGACGTGTGCTATACATTATGATGGCTTTGTTGGATTTAAGTGTGTTTTGGAAATTATAATGTTCGAATATGATACCGGTATATAATTTTTGTCATAAAAACTTGTGCTAAAACCGTATCGAATACGCTTCACTGAAATATTCTGAATGTAGGTCAAATCAATTAACATCCATAATAATCCCACTCGGAAGGCATTTAAGATTTTATGTTATTTATTTTAGAAAGTTAATTAATGTATATATATTTGCATATCCAGAATACAGAAGTTTTAGTTGAGTCATCCCAGCCCTGTTACTGATCAGTGTTATGTTGTATTAAATTTTAGCTCTTTTCGGTAATTGGATTGATTTCAATTTTAAATCATCATTAGATATTGCAGTGTACAAATGTATATACAATGTAAGCCTAAGGATGTTCAATCTTTACAAAGTAGTTATTTCTTGATTTTCTATCATTTTGGTTTTGAGACCACGACATTGACCTTTTCCCAGCTTATTGATTTTGATGACGCAACCAATGTTTTTTTAAAACAAGTATATTCATGCGCGGTAGTTGACACATGCCTAATATGGACTGACCTAATAATTTTGATATCACGATCAGTACGTTGAGATAAGCTTTATCAATCGACACACTTCAAGGGAAAAACTACACAAATTACCGATAAATATTAGTATTATATCTTGTTTAAATCATTAATGCCACATGGTTCTACATTCTACAACAACATTTTTTGCAACTTGTTACTTTCAAAAAGTTACTTGTACAAAGGCAGTTTTATCTTAAATTACAGGTATATAATGAAAAAAGAAATAAAAAAATTCAATCCCTTTTTCATGCAAAGTTCATATGTAAAAACATATAATTTTAGAGTCAACCAGGAATGTACAAAAGGTCTATTAACAATGTCCACTTATTATTCTGTCCCTGAAACCAATCTATTAACAATGTCCACTTACTAATCTGTCCCTGAAACCAATCTATTAACAATGTCCACTTACTATTCTGTCCCTGAAACCAATCTATTAACAATGTCCACTTACTATTCTGTCCCTGAAACCAATCTATTAACAATGTCCACTTACTATTCTGTCCCTGAAACCAATCTATTAACAATGTCCACTTCTTCTTCTTCCAGATACTGAGATGACTCTTCATAGAGCGTTATACTCAGGTGCATGCTGCGGGCAAGACTAAAAACTCATAGAGTGCTATGTACAATTAAAACAAAAACATCACTGCTGTATATTTACATAGTCTGGACTCCCAGATGGTACCCTGTGAGTGTGTCCAGCTGGTTCTTGAAACCTTCTAGTGAGGTGGCACGGGCGACATGTGGAGGTAGTCTGTTCCAGTCACCAATGGTTCGTGGGAAGAATGAATATTTGTAAATGTCTTTCCTCACGTTTGGGGGACGAAACTTGTGCTCTCCTCTGGTTCTGGTATCACTAGGCACTAAGTAAGTCTCTGCAGGGATAGCCACTAGTCCTTGTTGGATCTTATACAAGAGGACTAGTCTGATCTTTACTCTTCTAACCTGCAGAGTTTCCCATTGTAGTTGTTGCACCATCTGTGTCACGCTACCAGGATGTCGGTCGTGGTAATTCCTGGTTACAAATCTGGCTGCCCGTCTTTGTACTTTCTCGACTTGTTGGATGTTTCCTGAGTTCCATGGGTCCCATGTTGAGCAGGCATATTCCAAGGTTGGTCTTACTAGTCCTTGATATGCTGCTGCTCTGGCTGAAGATTTGCAACCTCTCATATTACGTCTTAGGAAACCCAGTGTTCTATTGGCCTTGGCAGTGATGGTGTTGATGTGATCATCCCATCGTAGGTCTTTACTGATGGTAACTCCAAGATATTTACTGGAGTCGACTTCTTGGAGCATATGTCCGTGGATGGTATACCGAGCGTTGATAGGTTTACGCTTGTTGGAGACTCGTATCACCACACACTTTTCTGGATGGAAGGCCATCTGCCATCCATTCTCCCATTCTTCCATTGAGTTGAGGTCGTTCTGCAGGATCTGTCACAGTATCCCTATTATTTCGTATTGGACGAAACAACAGGCAGTCATCTGCAAATAGTCTGGCATCGGATTCAGTTGACTCTGGTAGATCGTTGATGAATAGTAAGAAGAGCAAAGGCCCCAGTACCGTGCCTTGTGGCACTCCAGATAGCACATCAGCGGTGGTCGATTTATGGCCCTCTAGTTGTACTTCTTGCGTTCGATAGCTTAGGAAGTCTTGGATCCATAAAAAAGTGTTATTCCAGATTCCATAATACCTGAGCTTGTGTAGTAAACGTCTGTGTGGTACCTTATCGAACGCTTTCGAAAAATCTATTCTTACTATTCTGTCCCTGAAACCAATCTATTAACAATGTCCACTTACTATTCTGTCCCTGAAACCAATCTATTAACAATGTCCACTTACTATTCTGTCCCTGAAACCAATCTATTAACAATGTCCACTTACTATTCTGTCTCTGAACCAATATTTTATCACTACTACTCTATATTAAAGACAAAATTCTGCTGATTACAGAGACAGTCGAGAAAGTATTGAACGATAAGAGTTGGAGATTGTATGCACAGTAAAAACTCTGAATTTGCAGGTGCGCAGCCCAGAATTATATTTGCTCCGTCAAATATGCTATCAATCTATTATTTTCCCGATCATGTTGTCTTAATCAATTTCACAGGTTTCAATGTGTCAGGGGATATCATAGGGAAATGGGATGGAATCAGCAAATAATGATGCTAGAAAATGGCCGATTTTACCATTCGATGTATCTCGGGATTTTATAATAAGTAATGAATTTCTCGTCTAGTTTTTGACGTATTTGAAGTGTCTATGCAAATTTAGAATCGACCGAAATAAATCGGAAAATACCGAAGTATAATTGTAATATACGGAAAATATCGATGGAAATTCGGCAATATAATTATAATAAAGTGGGCGTTAATTATATAAATAAATCTAAAGTTCTTCAAGGTAGGTATATTTAATTTAAATAATTGCAACTATAATATTCATATAAATATGAACATAAAAAAAAATTATTGTTTAATATTAATAACAATTTCAAAATATAACAATTAAATGCAAAAGTTGAATTAACAATAATTATTGGGGGAAATGCTTTTTAAGGAATATAAATAAAGGGAGATAATCATAGTACTGTATAGTATTATAAAATAACTACTGAAGAACTTTTTGTAAAAAAAAATTGGAACCAACAGTGATTAACACAGTTTGTTTATAAGTTTATATTTAAAAAAAAAAATGAAATAAATATTTTACAATACTGTCTATACTCCTGTTAGTCCGAGATTCCTCTGTCGTTTAACGGCATTGATAATCTTGCTGTAGCCGTTCAACGACAGAGGGTGATACATACGGAAAACAGCGGATTTGCTTCTCCAACTCTGGGTCAGCACATTTCCACGTTTCGTGGCTATCGGATTTTATTTTCTATCATAAACCTTATATAAATCGCTTCACCAATCATTTTTCTATTCATTCATAAACATCTTACCCTCAGAAAGTGGTGTTACACTCCATTACAGCACGATTTTGCCTTAGAACCTATGATTTCGACATTTGTCTTCCATTTTTCAAACATTTGTCACGTGACTACGAGAAAACTACGATTACCGCAATGTATCATGGGAGATAATTTGCATATAAACAAACAAACAAATATTTTTATTGCCAATCATAGGCGCCTGTTAAGGCAGAACAATTAACATAAAATTTAATACAGTTGATTATATTGATTGGTAATGATTTTAACAGCAAATTTAGTGAATTACAGATAACCATAAGAAAAAAAAAATGTAGTACCTTGCCCAAAAACAAAAAGGGGGAACGTAACACATGCTCTTTCCGAAGCCCGTTGGTAACACTCTGCCATTGAATCTTTTCTTTCCAACACATTCTGTATAATTTCCTTCTGCTCTTCTTTGATCTGTAGATGGACTGTTTGTCCTGCAGAATACGCTTAAATGTATCGTCTTCCATGTGATTTGAATGTTGTTTACGTATGCAAATAATGCTCCAAATAATTTGGCACGCTGCATTAATTAGCTCCCATCATGCAATGCGTTGCTGTCATCATTCAGTTAGTATCGCGAGATCACGTGTGTAGATTCGAAAATGGAAGTCAAATGGCGCAATAATAGGATCTAAGACAAAATCGTGCTGTAATGGAGTGTAACACCACTTTCTGAGGGTAAGATGGTTATGAATGAATAGAAAAATGATTGGTGAAGCGATTTATATAAGGTTTATGATAGAAAATAAAATCCGATAGCCACGAAACGTGGAAATGTGCCGATACTATGGCTGTGAGGCAAATTTGATGGTTTCCGTATGTATCACCCTCTGTCGTTGAACGGCTACAGCAAGATTATCAATGCCGTTAAACGACAGAGGAATCTCGGACTATACTCCTATAGGAGTGTGAAGCCCATCTATGATCTAAATAGATCCTCTGTTTTTAATAACAATTTATATTCATAAAATAAAATAATCAAAATGCATATGTATGCTAAATAAAACTTGGATTAAGTGTTAACTATGTTAGATACAATGTATCTACGTACCATTACAGGGGCGGATCCAGGATTTCAAGTTAGGGGGGGGGGGGGTGGCGTACTTAAAAAAATTGCGTCGAGCGGAGGGAGGAGCGAAAATTTTTGGGGTATTTCGTGTAAAAAAATCACGATTTTACACCAAAAAATCATGTTTTCCAATTGCGAAGGGAGACGCGAAAATTTTTGGGGTATTTCGTGTGAAAAATCACGATTTTACGCCAAAAAATCATATTTTTTCTAATTTTAGGGGGGGGGGGGGGGGGGGCCGCGCCCCCTGAATCCGCCCCTGCATTAGTTGTTTACAAAATACACTTATATATATAATTATTGTTTGTAAACAAACATCTGCTTTGCATATCATCCTCGGATTTACCATATTCTAAGAAAACACGTGTTTCTTTTAATTAATTTATTTCATAAAAATATATAACCTATATTTTCTGTTTTTATATATAATTATTAAGGTAAAAATACCTTACAAAAGAACAAAAAGCCATTCAGAAAAAATTGTCAAACAAAAAATCTTCCTGATTCTGATCCTGATCTTACCAGCAGCTCGCTGGTAACATTTGGCCCAAATTTTGATTGTATTTTACTTCACATCCAAAATTTTACATGAAGACGTATGTTGAATGTAAAATAATACAGACCTCCTTGGGAAATATATATTTCAAACAAATACATCCATATTTTGTCACAATATATCCATTAATAAATGTCTGGCAAACTCATTTACCTAACACGATACACACATTAGCACCCCCCATTTGGTTGTAATGGCTGAGTATATAGCCAAGGGAGATAATCGTTTCCGTAGCCTGAATGTGTTAACAATACCTTTTTCGTGAAACTAAATGTTTTTCCAAAACTGGCACAGATAGTGTTTTCCGGATTTTTTTTTATAAGTAAGCTCTGCATACAAGACAAAAAAAATGTCAAATTTACCCATGTTTGAGTATCTGTATGGAACCAGAATATAATTTACAAAACATTTGCAATGAAATAGTATTAACACAAGGCTACAAATGATTCACAATTATGCTACCGGAACATGAAAAACTCATAAAAATCCTTGCATTGGAGTAGCGAAAGACAAATATCTACAGAAATTATATCTTCACAGCAATATTTCTTTGTTTGTTTTATCACTTGTCCCATTGTCCAACAGAAGTTACTTGTTCAACCAATTTTAGAGCCGGTACTGGACTTTTGGCCAGTTGCAATAGTCCAGTTCCGCATCAGATGGTGTACTGAACTGTAGCATCGTGTTATCGGTTTTCGTGCTATTATCGATTTTCCGATATAGCGATTAACAGTGTTAACCCTTCATTCATATGACGATTGGAATTTTCAAAGAATGGTTAGTTAAATATTTCTTTGTACATAAGATTGTTTTTAAAGCCATTCTTGTATTTTAATATATCCTCGTCTGACAATAAGTCGGTCAGTCATTGGATAATGTTTGATTATTTTTTTCATGTTTGAAAAGTAAACATTTTTTTCTTTTTAATTATGTTCCTCATCTATTCTTGCTCACATGTGTAAAGTTCCATGGAAAAAAGATCGATACTATTAACACACTGACCTGTATTTGTTTACCATCCATTTTCCAAATGGCGTCGTATGACGTCACATAAAGCCGGTCAAAGTTCAATAAAGCACATGATTTTGTCATAGGCCAACCAAACTTAAAAAGTAAACCAGATTAAGAAAGTACAGTATTTTAGCTTTTTCAGTTTAATTGATTTGTCGGAAAAATTTCAAAAGATGTTTTTTTTTTAAATAGTTTTAATCTCATCTTGTAATTTTGACATTGAAAAGTATTCCCTCAGTGTTTATGTACGCTATGGATATACAGAATGACGTCATTGGTCTCGTGCTGCGCGAGAATTGTAAATCAAAACAAGTGATCGACTTTATTGCATGACCGAGCAGATGTCACGGTAGGATACTCTCGATTATCTGGCAACTTTTGCTGTCAGTAAAATGGCATCTGTTTTCATATGAAGTAAAAACAGGGCCGATATATGGGATGGAAACGAATATAAAATCCGGAAATGGCTGGTTTTAAAATTTCATGGTTCTGGCCATCTACCAAATAATACTACATCTAAATAAAATAACAGAATGTTTGAAAATAACCACTTTCAAAATTGTGCTTACTTTTGATGTTTTTTTTAGTGCTGAAACCACAATGCACTGCAAAGTGACATGTATTTTATATAAGAAACAGGCACATTTCAGTCAGCTCTTTTGTTTACAAGTACGATCAGTGACCACATGACAGTGACATGACAGGAAGAGTCGGTGTCTGAGAGGCAGACGACATAGTTCAATTTTATATAGCCCTTCTGGATTTTTTTCCAGCTACTTTACAAATGAAGTAAATTTTTAGCATTACAAAAAGTATGGTTCAGTAGGTAGGTTCACTGTTCTTGGTACTTACCTCTTTATACCTCTCGTTGTAGTCTTGTTTACGTTCCATAAATAGAAACCGGAAGACATCTCAAAAATGATGTGTGCGCTGTGGAAATCAAAATAAAAAGGATGATACGAAAACGCATACCGTGACGACATAATCATAATTCCATTGGAAAGAAGTGTCAAATGTATTCAGTTTTAAAATATCAACCTTCTTTTGCTAAATATTACCTTCTTCAACGTATATTAATACAAACAGAAAGATTATGTAACAAGGGTGTCATCTATATCTGCAAGTTTACAGTGTCACACCACTTGAGTCATTATCAATGACATGCGATCGGATGATCATCAAGTTAACTTTGACTGTTTTCTGGTTTATAAAACTAACATTTTAGATTTAAACAGTTTTCAAAATAAATTGTGATTAACCATTGTATTATTTGAATAGATTACCTGTAACTATTTTCTTAAAAACTATGAATTTGATGATGATTAATTTAGAAATTTTTCTAAGTAAAATTTACTTTTATTAAATAAATACTTACCACTATAAATTCTGAGACGCTCCCACAAGCGACCTTCACCCACAGTACATGTTATTTTGATGGTGGTTTTCAACTACTGTGGGTGAAGGTCGCTTGTGGGAGCGTCTCAGAATTTATAGTGGTAAGCTATTTATTGCTATAAAATTGTAAACAATGAATCTTTGCAAATGACCGGAAACATGTACTTAAAACTAACTGTTAAACCAGGAACGGACCCAGATTAAATCTAATCCGGATTTCAATTTTCCGTTCCAATAGCATAATAAATAAATTCAACCTCAGATGTATTTCCGAAAACAAGAAAACTGCAGCAGAGCTGCGAAAGGAGTCGATTAAAAAAAAAAACATAAATTAAATCAAAGTATCCAATATCTCATTTTATTTAACTAAAGATTTTCCTCGTATTTCAAGATTAGATGGGATAATTCCATCAAGCGGAAAAATTTTGTTTGACGGAAAGGCCCGAAAAAGTCCGATTGCCAAAACATAATTATTACATTTTAATATTGATAGCAGATATAGTGCCTTCGGCACGAATGCCAATCAGTATGACATGACGAATTGTTGGTACGAATTTGCTTGGTTACAATTAACTTCCGGCAATGTGTTGCCATGGGATCCATTCCGACTATACTGTTTTCGTGCCTTCCGGCACGAAGACTTTTGAAATTTTGTTCGTAATGGTCGTGCCGAAAGTAAATTAATTTTATTATATAAAATATGCCTTCGGAACGAAAACTTAATGTTTCTTTGTCTATGAAAATAAAGGGTGAATCAACTTCCGTCAAGGTGTTGCCATGGGATCCATTTGCAACATTTAATGTGGCAGTGCTGATTCATTCTTTTGTTCATATCGGGTGTGTCTTCGGCACGACGATTTTATTTCTTTATTCGTAGTGCTCGTGCCTTCGGCACGACACAAAGTTTATTATTTATTTCATTTACGAAACCTTCAATGACAACTCTGCCTTCTTCAAGTTCGAAAGTAAAACCCTGTTTTCTATTTGAATGATATAGTCGTGCCTTCGGCACGAAACGTAAATTTTAATTCTCAATACAATTATAAAGTCATTATTTTATTTTATTTGTTTCTTGTTGGCAAAGATGTTCAATTACGAAAACAGGCAAATGGCTTTTAAAAGCTCCTCACACTTCCGCTTCCGATTTCAAAGTGTTTACAAGTATCAACCATGTTCGCTTCGCTCACAGCTGGGTTGATGAAAAAACGTAAATGATCAAATAATATGAAACCTGCACGGCCATGAATGCTCGCGCATCTGAAAATTATCTGGCAATTTCATCAAAAAGTGTCGAGATTTTTTGGGCCGAGATATATTGGGGACAACTTTTTTTTAGGGCCGAATCTAGTCTCATTCAATCGAGCTGTCGTTCCTTTATTCGAGTTATCGTTCCTTACTAAATCTCAAAACTTAACTTCCGCGTAGAAACAAAAATTCTTGTCAGTATGTCAGAAGAGATTTAATAAATTAAAAAATATCAATATAAGTAAAACAAGTTAGCAAAATGACTTTTATTACACACGGGTTCCGGGTTTCAGTGGTATCGGACGTACGAGAGAGGGTACGAGACTTCAGGATCACATTTGCGCTTTATGTTAAGAAGATCTTCATTAGTTGAGTGTGTTAGTGTATTTTTTTCGACAGTATGTTCAACCATGTTTGTTAAAAAATCCTAAGTACACATTTTATACCATAAAGAGCTCGCTTAAGCTCGCATAATATTACACAATTTGAATTATTCTTTGAATTATCCTTGCTGCGGAACCGTCTCCTTTTTTTGCGAATTTCAGTCAGCTCTTTTGTTTACAAGTACGATCAGTGACCCCATGACAGTTACATGACAGGAAGAGCCGGTGTCTGAGAGGCAGATGACATAGTTATATTTTATATAGCCCTTCTGGATTTTTTCCCAGCTACTTTATAAAGAAGTAAATTTTTAGCATTACAAAAAGTTTGGTTCAGTAGGTAGGTTCACTGTTCTTGGTACTTACCTCTTTAAAAGCAAACTTTAACAACTTTTACAGATGTCATGCTGTAGTCTTGTTTATGTTCCATAAATAGAAACCGGAAGACACGTCAAAAATAATGCGTGCACTGTGGAAATCAAAATAAAATGGATAAAACGAAAACAGATGACGCACGAAAACACATACCGTGACGATAGTCTAGTTTATTTTGGGGCAAAATCTATATTTTTTATCGAAGAAGTTAGGAAAATTGGAAAAGTATTTATTTTATAGTACATTTATGTTATTTCATGTTGATTGGAAGTACACAAGCGATCAAGAGGCCCAAAGGTGTTGAAAGGGTGTTGTCTGTTTTAAAAATTTTTTTTAAACCACTTGCCCAATTGGAAGCAAACAATGTAGCATTGGATTGTTCTATAAAAAAAATTATGGGTTTTTGGTTATTGAAAGGTTACAAAGGAAAGAAGAAACACAAAGGTGTCAAGAAAGGTGTTGAAATGGCGCGTTTATTTTTCAACCAATCTTGATGGATTTATTTTCTTTATTTCTTTATTTTGTATGCTAACAGATTATAAAAGGAAAGGCTCTTGCTGTTTTTAAGATATACGGAGATCAAAATTGGACCAGCACACAAATTTTTTAAATTTCAAGTCCGATTTTGGATTGTTTATTTTTCTTTAGATTTCTTACGAAATTTCTTTCAGCCAGATTTTACCTAGCTTTTGTTGTTTCGGAGATAAAAGATGTTAAATGGAGCCAAAAGGAACAAACACAAAAATTATAACCTTTTTACTTCGTAGTCAGACTTACCAGTGTCAAGCCATCCAGCGGTAATTATCCTGCAATAGAATGGGTTCGTTCGGGTAGATAAATCTTAGACGTCTTATTTTTTGCGGAGTATAAACTGCAATCTTATATTTTAGAAAACAGCAACACCAGCTGTTACAATGAAAAATTGCATCGCTAATTATTTGAGTCCCAACTTTGGTAAATATACTGAAAGACTCCCATACCTATTTTTTTTTTTAGAAAGACAAGGTAATCTTAAGAGTATGGAACTGGAAGAACAATAACAGTGACATGCAAGAATTGGTTTTCAAAATCTTTGAATTCCATTTCTGGTAAATATCCTGGAAGACTCAAAGTTGGAATTTAAATATTTTGAAATCCAATTTATTCAAGTCATAGCTATCGTTCTTCTGATTGAAGAAATATTTGGGTGTGATGTACTTTTCCAATAGGTCTGAGAGTCTTCCAGGATATTTACCGAAAATGGAATTCAAATATTTTTAAACCCAATTTTTGTCTGTCACTGCTATTGTTCTTCCAGTGCCGTAAGTTTACAGTAACTATGCATGATCTTTTTGCAAAAAATAATAGGTCTGAGAGTCTTTCAGGATTATAAGGTTGCAGTGTACTTTTAAAAAAAAGACAAACATAAGACGTCTAAGACTTATCTACTCGAACGCACCCATTCTATTGCAGGATAATTACTGTGTGATGGCTTAACACTAGTTCTAATAATAAAACCCTAAATGCTCGCTTACTCGCAAGGGTTATAACGGGATGCCATTACACGTAATGGAGCAGCCGCCGAGATTTTTTGCGCTCGCTTACAGAGCTTCTGACGCCTGCATTTATCAATAATAAGACATAACCTTTCCTTTTGTCCATTATTATAACAAGTTTTTATCACCTACCAGTATTTTAGAATGTAATTCCCACAAAGTAAAAATCTTCTCTTTGAAAATTTTGAATTTCGTCATTTCCGGCCTCACTATTTGGATGTCGATACCATATTTGGCGATTTAGGCGTGAATGTTTACCAATCGTAACTACTCGGCCATTCTCGCTACCCTGCAAATAACAGGGTAGCGAGAATGGCCGAGTAGTTACGATTGGAATGTTTACATCAGCTTGTAATAAGAAATACCATATTTAGAAAAGCTCCGCCTTCCGTAGTTTCCGGTTATGGAAAACGATCGATAAATTTGAACAAGGTTGTTGCTAACTTTGAAAAGCATATATTTCTCAGCCAAACCGATTTAACAAGGACTGGGATCATCAGTAATTGTTATAATGAAATGTTTGAAGCGTAAATAGTGAGTTTTTATGTTTCAACTGCAACTTTTTTTTTTGCTCCATTGTGACGAATGGGACCGCGTTGTAGCTCTGCCGAGACATAAGTTTGTCACAGGAGCTACATTATTGCAGCTAGCTTAACACCTGTAAGAGATGCTATTTGACCGGTTAATATATCTTAATAAATGTACAATCTAATTAAACAATATCTTTAATTATATTAAGAAATGCATTTTTTAATGTTTGGCTCTGTGCCAACTGTTGTATTACTTCCAGGGCCCGGTTGTTCAATTTGTAGTTCCATTTTAACCAATGGTTAAAATTTAACCAAAGCACGCAATGTGTTGTTCAACTTATGGTTAAATTTAACTACTGGTTAAAGCATGGTTAAACTGATTAATATTTAACCACGGTATAGGGGCTCTGTTAAAATATTTAACCATTGGTTATCAATTCAAAATGGCTGCCAGACAGGTTCTTTCTATGATGCCTCCCGTACAAAACAGGAAACCCAGAGTATTTCGGGCAATTGAGCTCCGTGCAAACTTGCTTGAAATAGAAGTTTCTGAGGTGGATGGCATTTCCAATAAAATTAAATTTCTTTTACCATTTACATTGTTCAAAACAGTGCATTACATTTGCGCGCATTACAATTACATTTGCGCAGAAAAAATCCTACATTTGCGCGCATAATATTATTACATTTGCGCAGAAAAAATTCTACATTTGCGCGCATGATATTATCACATTTGCGCGTATTTTTTCAAGGTAAATACAGATGAAAATAGTGAAATTACTTACGATTTTTCAATTGTTTTTTTTCAATTTTACACTAACAACAATGTTTATAAAGTAGTATTGCACCCCTTCCGTTCTACATGTATTTGTTTCATATAATTTAAAATCGTTAGCGATCGCAGGTTTACAGGGGTGTTTCTTGTGTTTCAAGCTATGATAAATTGATATATCCTTCGCTGTTTATGGTGAGAGAAATTGCATGTATTTCCCATGAATATAGTCGGGGCATAGGCGGCGGAAGCGGGGCAGTTTTTTGTTGTTGCTTTTCTCGTATTTTGGGAAAAAATTTCCGGTATCAAAATTTTGTTCATGATTCTTGCCCCTCACTCGAAATTTGAGTCGGTGTAATTAGTCAAATAGTACGGAAAGGACGAATTACTGGGACGCGGAATAAAAGTCCATGAGACAACATTCCAGAAAAGACCTAAATAAAAAATCTCAAATAGGGAACGTCTAGCAGTCTACAACAACGAACATATGCACACACTACAAGATGATATGGCCACAGACAAGACAAAAGCTAAGTAGAGTAAATTAACATCAGACCGAGAAATGCGAAGTAAAAGTCCTCTTTCAAGACAAAAACCATAGTTAAAAATAATAACTTTTACAAAGGCTCTTTGCATAGGAAAGGCACATATGAATGTGACGGGGTTAAAATAGTCATATCATCCCCCCTTTTTAGTAACAATGTCAAAAAACAATATCGACGAAAAGTCTGAGATAATTCAATCAGAAAATACGCTGGTCGTACAATTGCGTTGGAAAAACAAAATTATAAAACTTCAAAAATAGCATGAGGTACTTCTATGACATCATGGACATTCCTCATCAATTGGAGAAATTGGATAATTTACATATGAGACACCAACCATTCATTTCATACTGAAAAGGGGGTTACATTTTTTCTTAATTGTTATTCATGAAAAACTGTTTGCCGGTTAATTGAAATAAAAAGAAATTCACACATTAAAATCAGAGAGAAAAAACAGACTTTTGACATACATGCATGGACCCAATTTTAATGAGATGTTGGAAACTAAAGAAAATATTCTACGGCTAACTTACATAATGAAAATTAACAGTCCTTGAAATTGTAAGACAATAAGAAGATTTAATTAAAGTAGTTTAATTAGTTATAAGAAGTTATCGTCACCTATATAACACACCCTTAGTGTATTATAATGCAGTAAACACGTCTTATTAACATTTCTTTTAATGTTATTAAGCAACTAAGACGATGTCCATATACTCTTCCGTACTAACTTGCACAAAATACTTTTAATATATAGGACAAATAACCTTAGACAATGACATGTAAGTTATATTCCTTAAGTAAGATTTAACTTTTTTTTTTTTTAATTTTAATAACTGTATTGCTTTTTGTCATGAGAAGGGGGGATTGAGTCAGCCATATTTATTTTGTTATTTATCTGCTGCTAGGATTAAACAAGGAATTGTGGGATACATTCACACCCTACAACCGGCTATCTGGACAGCAGATGCTATCGGGAACTCAGATCATATCTACGTCACACGGAATGACAGGTAGGAATTTCTTTGACGTTTTTCTTCCATTTTATCTACTTTTTGGATTTTAAATTTATGTCTGATTTGTTTCACTACAAATGAGAAATTTGCATACCAAATATGACATTATAGGTTTTAATATTTAGTAAGTTTTCAATCAATGAAGATAGAATTTGACATTTTCAACAGAGAATTCTTCAGAACATTAAAGTTTTCTCTAAAATTTCAAAAGAAAGCACAAGTTTCTATCATATACATGAAAAATAGTGTTTCTTCTACCTTCCTGTACAACGGGAACTCGAAGTGTTATGTAGTAAGAATATTATACGCAATTTCATTCCAATGGTCAAAATGTTTTGGCTATCGGGGACAGCAGATCGGGCTATCACGTACATCAGATCAGTGGAGTTAAATGGCAATCGGGAACATGAACAAAATTAAAAGAAATTCCATTGTTAATTAACTTTGTTTCTCTCATTATTGTGCATTATTCATACCGCTCCTCCCTGGCTGCTCCTGACACTTGTAGAAAAATCATTTGTATCCCGATTTGACACTAAAAAGTCTCGTGAAATTTTTCATGTTCCCGATTGCCATTTAACTCCACTGATCTGATGAAATTGATCAAAAATGAAATATTACAAAACTTCTAAATATCCTAATTCAATCAAATCTTTTTAAAAGAAGTAATGTTCAAGTTATTTCTCAGTTTATCCACGTCAAAGACATTTCCAAAGTCAATGAAAATGGAAATCAATACAAGCAAAAGCTAATACTATGGTATTGGACAAAAAACTATTTTTTAATGGGTTTCACAGCTTCGAAAATATATTTTTACTTCGGAACAATCTCAATGTTTTGAAATTTAAAGGCAACCATTAGCCATGAATTTCAATATTTGAATTATTCTAAACACTAATGGCTCAACTTATTACAGGATAAACCAGAAATAAGAATTCATGTCACTGTTGTTCCCGATTGCCAACATCTGCTGTCAGTGATAGTCAGTTTCAAAATAATCTGCTGTCTCCGATAGCCAAAACATTTTGACCATTGGAATGAAATTGCGTATAATATTCTTACTACACAACACTTCGAGTTCCCGTTATACAGGAAGGTAGAAGAAACACTATATTTTTCATGTATATGATAGAAACTTGTGCTTTCTTTGAAATTTTAGAGAAAACGTTAATGTTCTGAAGAATTCTCTGTTGAAAATGTCAAATTCTATCGTCATTGATTGAAAACTTACTAAATATTAAAACCTATACTGTCATATTTGGTATGCAAATTTCTCATTTGTAGTGCAACAAATTAGACATAAATTTAAAATCCAAAAAGTAGATAAAATGGAAGAAAAACGTCAAAGAAATTCCTACCTGTCATTCCGTGTGACGTAGATATGATCTGAGTTCCCGATAGCATCTGTTGTCCAGATAGCCGGTTGTAGGGTGTGACATTGGTCTTGGTTAAATATAAACCTGCAGTTATTGGTTGGTTAAATTTTAACCAAGTGGTTAAATGAAGTTGAAAAGCTTATTTTTAACTCTTGGTTTACTAACCCATGGTTAAATCTTTAACCAATGGTTAAATATAACCATATGGTTGATTTAACAACAAATTGAACAACCGGGCCCAGGTGTCGTAAAATACACATTTAGACTAATGCGAAAATTATAGGTAAATGTGAATACAAGAGAACGGATAGATGTCTTTTGACCAATCATTCGTCTTAAATAATCGTACGTTTGTATAGCAACTTATCGTTTTAACCACAATTAAACAGCCGATCCTGTTAAAGATGATCAACAATAGCATACTTATGACGATATGATCATTTCCCCACATATGAATTGTCAATTTTTGAACTTTGAATATATTGAAAACGACTAAATACTAAATATATCTACTTAATTTAACAAACAAAAAATCTTATATTTACGTAGAATATTCAATGTTATCATAATATGCCCCGGGGTTAAAAAATCTTTGACCCGCTCACTAGCCCAGGGCTAGCATACTCCCAAATATTACTAGCCCGAATCTATGAACCATTAGTCCTGGTCAATACCGTGATTTCATGAATCCGACTTGCAGACTTGAACCCTTATACAACATGTACAATGTATATTAGTTTAACTATCTTTCTTTTCAGATCTGGTATTGCGTTTTATTTTCACTTATTTTCCACAGTTCAGGTCACTGTAAGGCCAAGCAAAAAAATATGTGTGTTTATGGTCACATGTCAAAAAAATCTAGGATCGGTCGGCATTAAAAAAAAAAATTTTGACTATCGGCAAAACCGGAAATAGTCGTTCCCGGTTGCGGAATCCTATTCCGGTATTTCATTTTCGAAAAGTCCGATAAGCCGTCATTTGTGGAAGCTGTTTTATGACGAGAATACGCAGTTTTTCTACCTTCTTTGCTCTCAATTTCGACAAAAAGCTAGCGGTTGAATAAATAAAACATTGCTGCTGATTAAACAACATATAACATATATGAATATAAGTAGATACGCGAATATTGACAAGTTTGTCAATATCCGATATATATTTTTACTAACCCGTCGGTCATACAGCTGATTATTTCAGCTGGCCCAAATGTGGAAATTACTAGCCCCGGGCGTCGGGCTAGGGGATTTATTAACCCCTGTAAAATGGATTTAATTAACTATCAGACCATACAGAAGATAAGGGTTCCTTCTCACGTTCCAGGCACCCATTGGCTATCAAACTATACAGAGAAAAAAAATGAGTAATATACATGATTTATATTATTTTACTTTTTTCAAAATCTAAAGAGCATGCGAGCCCCTCGATAGACAACAACGAGGCTGTCATCCAGTGTAATCATATTATAATTCCACTTGACACGGACAACGCCATTTACAAATTAGACGAGATGACGGAAACATTTCCACTTCAAACTAATTGTTTCTGGAGATACAATTGTGAATGGGCATTGCTGACCTAATTTGAAAAAGTTCATCAACATGGAGTGGATGTTTTTATTTTTCTTAAGCTTATTTTGGATGGTAAGTAAATTATTTAAAAAGTGTTTATTTGATTGTAAAAATGTAATATTAATTACAGAGCGATTCTGTTGATTAGGATTTCAGTTATTATTCATTGTTATTTTAAATAAATTTATTTTTGCAACGACAAAAAATATATAAATAACAAAAATATTATTATATTTTCATCTTTAACACTCTCAGTATATAATGGTGATTCAGTCCTTTGTTTGACATTTCCAATTAACATCTGCAAAATATTTGATATTTGTATGATATTAACATATCAGCCTTGATCAATGAGATAACGTAGGGTATCAGGTTTAACTGTGGTGGTATTAAATCAGAAGGAATTATTTTTTCTCTGTTATTCTTAATCTTTTCTTCATACCTATCAAGTCGAAACATTCTGTCATCCGTCGTAGTTATTGTAGGGATAATGCATATTGAGGGAAAAGGGGGGGGGGAGGGGTGAATATGGAAAGGTTATTAATTACGATAGTGGAATCCCGTTTGATAGAATATTGACACCTATTGAAAAAAGAGTTTGAAGATACCAAAGGGTTAATCAGAATCTGTAAATCGAAGAAGGACAGACAACGCAATGACCAAAGGAAGAAGACTAGACAACACAATGGTCAAAAGAAGAAGGACAGACAACACAATGGTCAAAAGAAGAAGGACAGACAACACAATGGCCAAAGGAAGAAGGACAGACAACACAATGGCCAAAAGAAGAAAGACAGACAACACAATGGCCAAAAGAAGAAAGACAGACAACACAATGGTCAAAAGAAGAAAGACAGACAACACAATGGTCAAAGGAAGAAGGACAGACAACACAATGGCCAAAGGAAGAAGGACAGACAACACAATGGTCAAAGGAAGAAGGACAGACAACACAATGGCCAAAGGAAGAAGGACAGACAACACAATGGCCAAAAGAAGAAGGACAGACAACACAATGGCCAAAGGAAGAAGGACAGACAACACAATGGCCAAAGGAAGAAGGACAGACAACACAATGGTCAAAAGAAATAGGACAAAAGGACAAACAACATACACATAAAACTAAAGATCGAGTAACACGAACCCCACTAAAAACCGGAGGTGAACTCATGTGCTCCACTAGTGGTATATTGCATATACTTTATTGTTATCACAGATAAAGCTCACAACCACCTTCACTAGTGATTACAGGTATCAAATCTAAGAATAACAGACATAGCAACTATGTTTTATTATGTCCACACCAGTGTCCATAGTATTGGTATAGAAACATTATCCAAATTATTTCATTATGAAAAGAAAATTTAAACAGCGATGGTTACAATTTCCACCAATATCAACAAAATAAACAATCACCACTCAACTTAACTGAACTCACAGAACACAAAAAGACCACAAGATATGTCATGTATCATTTGTTGGTCGCTGTATGGAATTTTTTCCCTTCCATTTTGTTTTACTTTTTAAATACTTAATGCGAGATTTGTTTTATTTCGATACTTGAAAATATTTCTATTACAAGTTATATGATAACTGATGAACTTTTATACATATTCTATATATTTGATTTATGTTTATACAGGAGGTTGAATGTGGCGGCAAGATATGGTTAAAGTTAATAAATTTTAGCAATGGCCGTGGCAAAGGAGCTAATGGACACTACTGTGATGGTAAATTCTTTATTAGAGGTTCAGATTGTGACCATAGATTTATTATATGTATGGATACAACATACGGGTATGTATAAATTATTACCAGTATGATGATTAACGAACAAAGAGCAATGTAATTTCAAGATCATATGTCCGACTAAGTGAAGGACACGCACCCCCCTTTTTTTAAAACTTCGAAACAATTGTATCATTCGTATCCTTCAGCTTTTATATTCAGATTATTCTTACAGTTTATGTGTAGATATATAAGTAAAAACGACTGTTTGAAATAGAAAGGGTCATTTTGTGACAATATATATATATATACATACCAGTTTAACATAAATAAACTAAAAATAAAAGCTAAAGGTTAAGATAGAAAAATTTCATGGTTTACAAAAAGGGTGTTACGTATTCTGTCGTTGAGTACCTATGTGAACAAACATAAAGCCGATTTGTGTTTGCGGTCAAGTAGGATTACAATCAGATTAACATCAGATCTTGCCCCCTTTTTACTTTGGTAGGATTATTGATTTCAGTGGAGCAACTTCACTCCAGTATTCAAATAGTGTTATTATTTTGATAAATGACTAAAGAATTTCCTTCTCAATTGCTAGTTTCCTACTTCTAACAACCGGTCAAGTATATTGTCTTTATGTACTCGCATGTTATATCTATTGTCCAGACATTTCCGCCATTGTTTTAAGTTTCATTCACCATTTTTAAAATGTTTTGCTGGAGATTTTAAACACATACACGCTTGTAAAATGTAAAATATAAAATGTCACAACACAATGCTTGTACTTACACACTAAAATAAAGATTTCGCACTGTTACTACTTCTGTATGTTGGGGATCTTGAACCACAAAAGTAACTTAAATATCAAATTTTTAAACATGTAAATTGTCCTAAAAAACACCCAACAGTGCTTCCTGCGAGGAGACAGTTGTCAATAAATCTGTGTTCCACACATCACTATCAAGGTCACTCTTTATGGTGACAGTAAATACATGTATATTTATTTTATATATTAAATCAGAGACACCAAATAACATTAGAACGACAAAAAATACTCAGACATAGCGTTTATCAGCCAAAGCAAACAGTACCACTCAAACACTGCCAGTTGTTTCACATTCATTTTAGGGTATGAAATTTTCTCATCATTGAAGACCCAATTGTGACTGTAATTCAGAACAGCCATAAAAACCTGTTCCTTTATTTGACACTCATGCGAGGTGCACTCGATACAACATTATGTAATAAAGTTTGTCAGTGACTTACGACAGGTCGTTGGTTTCCTCCGGTTTCCTCGAGCAATAAAACTGACCGCCACGATATTCATACTGAAATATTGTTGAAAGTGGCGCTATACACCATGACCATAAACCTAACCATAACCCTAACCCCCCCCCCCCCCCCCTCCATCAATGGTAAGGAGAATTATGTTACTTAATAAAAGTAAGTATTTGGGATATGTCTAATACAAATCAGTGTTTGTTTTAGGTTTTTCACTCGTTTTTCTGAAAATATGAAATGTAGCATATTTGCTACGTTGGGAATCAGGATATGATGTATCAAATGTGCTACATAACTAATTATTTAGGAATACTGTTGAAAACAAAATTAATTTAATTCAGCAACAAAATACATAACAGGAAACATGCAAAAATGGAAAAATAAAATATGTTAAAATTCACAAATGTATACTAAATATCCGAATTGGTGCAGTTGGATTTTTAAACTGATGATTATCTATTGACCAGTACTTTTTTGTTTACTGGTTTGTATTATTGAAACATAATGCATCTAAGTGTTATTTGAATTGACACGTACATACAGTTCACATAAATATTGAATTAAAAGCAGAAAGCAATAAAACCATTTCTGTCCTTGCTCAAACACAAGTGCATATGGCATCGAAAGCATTTTGAGCAGGAACTGCTTATCCATCCGCAGCACCTGAGTTCACCCCCGGTTTTTAGTGGGGTTCGTGTTACTCGTTCTTTAGTTTTATATGTATGTTTTGTCCTTTTGTACTTTTTCTTTTGGCCATTGTGTTGTCTGTTCTTCTTCGATATGCAGATTCTGAATACCCCTTTGGTATCTTCAAACTCTTCTTACATATGAAAATCCATTGCAACCAAATAATTAACATCTCTGTCTTTTCTCATCCCATATCGGATGGTGGTTTGTTCCATCTTTTCTAACTATATCTACAGGCCTTTTCATAGGTCATCCTGTTGGTGGCTTGACAGGTGGAGAAGAAATCAGAATTCTCTCAATTTACGCTTTTATTTCCACTAATCCATCTGCTATTTCATTTGCAAAAGCACATAACTTCATTGGCTTTATCTGGAGCCATTTGTAATATGCAGGTTTTTTTTATTGTGTGTATTGTTGCTTAAGTATTTGGTTAAAATAACAAAGGGGATGTTTGGGCGCCATTGAAACCGGTTTAAGCCTATCCTACCACTTCACTTTTGTGTGAAGTGCCTGTACCACGTCAGGTTATCTTGACTTTATGTGCATACCTTTATGTCTGACGTGCTGTGTGTGTTTGGTGGGTGGGTAGATTCGTAGTGGTTATGGTGTCAGTGTGTTTGATTGTCTGGTGTTTAATGTGGATTCTAATATGACGTCCCGTATTCGGTATACAAATAAAGGCATATTTGAATAATAATCAAATATAGGCCACACATGCGCGCTGAGCTAAAAAAAAAAAAAAAAAAAGCACCTACATAAACACTGGCTATTTTCAGAAAATTCTTCATGGTTAGCGATTTTCTATTATTGTTTATCTAAAAATTGTTGAAATAAATGAAGTTAAAATTAAATGAATCCTAATCAAGTCTTATCATAATTAAACACGGCTTTGTTTACCTTTCGTTCACTGTCTCCATGTTTATCTCCCTTTATCTCCGATCCGACTGGCTGCGTTCAACTGGTAATTTCGTTGTTAATCATTTAAGTTGTTTATTTGTAATAAAATCTATATTGAACCTTGTCAATAAAATTCTTTTCGGTATTTTAAGCCACAGTTTCAACCACAATTTCGCTTTCAATCTCTTAATTCCCAATTTTACCATTTTTAAAATTCCGTAGGAGATTGATGGAATAGCCACTACCAGCGCATCATTTTGAAATTACCGTATTTGTCCTATTAGAATCGAAATAATTCATGCCGGCCATACTTTATTGTTATTCAAATATGGGTAGGCATTATATTCATGAGATTTAACCCCTCGCTATCGCTCGGGGTTACTATTATCTGCCTTTTTTTAATTTCTATTTTCTAAATTATCTCCCTTTGATATTTTCGTAATAATACCAATGTAGCATATTTGATACATTCTACTTTAATGATCAATTCCTTGAATTCAGAAACAAATTCATCTGTAATATTATGATAAAGTTAATATTTGATGAAAACTTTATTTAAAAAAACATATTTTGAATCTGTTATTATCTGTATGATCATATAATTTTATTTTCACATCAGTGATATTTTCACCACTCATATTTCATGGAGGTTGACATTTTCGAGAGAAAAGGAGATAACCACTATATCTAAAAATAGCTTTTGCAATGTAGCAGACATTCAACACTGGGAAAAAACACAAAACAAACATTTTTTTTACTGTTGGTAGCCTCAAGAAGTTCATGTAGCAAATATGCTACGCGGGGCACTAGAGGGTTGCTTTTAATCTTAAAGTGCATCAATTTGATGTTTGCAAGCACATAGAAAAATGATTCCGGAATGTGTCATTTTAAATAAATTAAAAACATTATCAAATCAAATTTCAAATCTAAGAAATTTTACCAAACGATTAAGAAAAATATGTTTAATTTATATAACTATAATATTACTTTTCAATCATCATGTTTGTCTGATCAGAAATTTAAAATTTTATTTCCAGACCACAGAATTCCAATGACTGTGCATTCGGTCGTATAAGAACAGCCACAACATTCAATACGAACCACATAACGTTTGGAAGCAGACTCGGGGGACAAGTCAACCCAATGACATTTGCATTTAATAGCTGGTCTGTAAGTGTTTGTATATTTAATTGTTATATTATTGTAGCTCAAATATGTTAAAACTTTAGATAGAAAGCAATTTGCCGTGAGATATATTGGTTTTCCAAGGGAGGGGTATTGTTTTCCCATGCAGATAGAGGTTGGATAATAAACAATACTAAATATAAGGGGAAACCCTTTCAAATGGGATGAAGATTATTCTTAAGATTAACACTAGTTATAAAATATAGACGTTCAAATAAAAAAATGTTGCTGATCCACTGAAATGAATTAGCAAAGTTAAACGACAAGTGAGTAATTGATTGTTGTTTAACTCAAAATGAGCAAGTATTCAGTTATATCACGTTGAGAACAGCAAGTATTCAGCTATATCACGTTGAAAACAGCAAGTATTCAGCTATATCACGTTGAGAACAGCAAGTATTCAGCTATATCACGCTGAGAACAGCAAGTATTCAGCTATATCACGCTGAGAACAGCAAGTATTCAGCTATATCACGTTGAGAACAGCAAGTATTCAGCTATATCACGTTGAGAACAGCAAGTATTCAGCTATATCACGTTGAGAACAGCAAGTATTCAGCTATATCACGTTGAGAACAGCAAGTATTCAGCTATATCACGTTGAGAACAGCAAGTATTCAGCTATATCACGCTGAGAACAGCAAGTATTCAGCTATATCACGCTGAGAACAGCAAGTATTCAGCTATATCACGCTGAGAACAGCAAGTATTCAGCTATATCACGCTGAGAACAGCAAGTATTCAGCTATATCACGTTGAGAACAGCAAGTATTCAGCTATATCACGTTGAGAACAGCAAGTATTCAGCTATATCACGCTGAGAAAAGCAAGTATTCAGCTATATCACGTTGAGAACAGCAAGTATTCAGCTATATCACGTTGAGAACAAGTTATATTTCGACGAGATGTCTGCTTTGTACTAGACCAACAGTAGGATTTTTTTTTTATATAATGCTAGCTCACTGAAATAACAATCCATAGATCCGTATGTCGCTCCTCTCGAACACATTATCCTGATTCTGAGCCACCCGTCTTTTATCATTCTCCATAATGCTACAAATACCAATTTCATAGTCTTTGGTTTGACACGACCGGTGTTCAAACCTCGAACCCTATCTTCAGCATTCAAGACCTGCACACTGGCAATTACAACATACACCGATGCGGTTTTCAAAAAAACAAATAAATATATTATACATGTACAAAGCATAAAAAACATCAGGCGTAAGACCAAATGCTTCGAACTGGTTCCCACCTTCTGTCCCAAGCATGACAACCGTATTCGGTTTGATTCAGGGTCTATAAGTGGGTCATTGGCGTTTATCGTCACTTTCAACAGATTTTCAGCTATATCATGACTACCAGACGTATTAGAGGACGAAAACCTGTACACTTTTAACGAACTATCCGGATAACCCCCGAACATGGGTACCTAGTTCTAATAATAAAACCCTAAATGCTCGCTTACTCGCAAGGATTATAACGGGATGCCATTACACGTAATGGAGCAGCCGCCGAGGTTTTTTGCGCTCGCTTACAGAGCTTCTGACGCCTGCATTTATCAATAATAAGACATAACCTTTCCTTTTGTCCATTATTATAACAAGTTTTTATCACCTACCAGTATTTTAGAATGTAATTCCCACAAAGTAAAAATCTTCTCTTTGAAAATTTTGAATTTCGTCATTTCCGGCCTCACTATTTGGATGTCGATACCATATTTGGCGATTTAGGCGTGAATGTTTACCAATCGTAACTACTCGGCCATTCTCGCTACCCTGCAAATAACAGGATAGCGAGAATGGCCGAGTAGTTACGATTGGAATGTTTACATCAGCTTGTAATAAGAAATACCATATTCAGAAAAGCTCCGCCTTCCGTAGTTTCCGGTTATGGAAAACGATCGATAAATTTGAACAAGGTTGTTGCTAACTTTGAAAAGCATATATTTCTCAGCCAAACCGATTTAACAAGGACTGGGATCATCAGTAATTGTTATAATGAAATGTTTGAAGCGTAAATAGTGAGTTTTTATGTTTCAACTGCAACTTTTTTGTTGCTCCATTGTGACGAATGGGACAGCGTTGTAGCTCTGCCGAGACACAAGTTTGTCACAGGAGCTACATTATTGCAGCTAATGGGTACCCAGCAGGCACACATTGTCAATTCAAAGTTGAAATAACATTAATAAAAACAAATCGCGACGTGCCTGCTGGGTAGATGTCTGGAAACTTTAGATAGGTATGTCTGGAAGCTTACGTCAATGGTTACGCTTAAAATCAGCAGTAAACCACCACTCGACCACACAGGCCCCTAAATAATTTGATATTTCAATGACTATGAGTTTAGAGAAACAGAATGAAAATACATTCCATGGCAATAAACATTGCTAATGATACTATCGGACATTAGTAGTCCATCATGAGAGGTATCGAGTAAGAGGAAGTTAGACAAGTGTTATGTATCGATTAATTAATTTACATGACAATGTGATACTAATATATAAAACGCCTTAACAGACAATAATCGGAAACTGTTTTAGAAAAACGCCCTGTTTTATGGTCATGAGAAGAAGGAAGCATTATATACCTCCTTGCACTTTTCCCTTTTAGTATATACAAATGTATGTGTATCTATGTTTTAATTTAGGGTTCCTGTAAGATAAAAATAGATGTTTATGACGATGATGACAATAGGGATGATTATGTTGACTTTATTTATGGATATTATTACAAACAGAGACCATATTACAATGAAAGCTCGGCATTAAAATCAGATCTCAAACTATCGTATCGTGTAATGTAAGTATTGTTATACAACATTATTCTTTTCTAGATATACTGCCCTGTTAATTGGTGAATATATATTTTTTTTTTAAGAAAATAATAGGGTATGTACACTTCAGATAGACATTCAATATTAAAAGCAGTTCTTGAACTCGAAAGGACTCGTTACACGATTCAAATAACATTCGAACATTTTTAGATCTATCGAAAAAAGACACCATAGTCACTATTACTCAATCAGTACGAATTGGCGTGTACTTGATACACGTGATTACATCTTCCGTACTCTATAGATGTAAAATACCAATATTAAGGAACAATACACAAACCCGGTGATAACTACACCAAATGTACAAACAATAGGGTATATATAACATGCAAAGCAGATCTCAAAAGTTTAAAAAAAGGAACATTGAATCCAATTACCGGATTCTCCTGCTATTTGCAGTTTCATGAGAGTAGTACGATTATTGTAGAGTTAATTGGAATACAATTGCTTAAATCATATATATGCATCAGAAATATTTTGTGATGGGCTTATTCATGATAGAGAAATAGCTAGAACAGTCTGTAGAATAGTTGATCAACATGGATATATCATACAGAACCAATATGCAGTGAACCTGGAATTTTATTACGTTGAATTTTCAATTAAAACTCTTGGTTTAAAAAGTCAAATAGAATTCAAGAAATGTGATTAAAACTTAATTTTATTGTTTGCAAACGGGTGCCACGTGTGGAGCAGCAAATACATGTACTTCTGGCGCATCTGAGTTCACACCCTGTTTTTAGTGGGATTCATGTTTCTTGATCTTTGTTTTCTGAGTTGTGTTGTGCAGATCGTTGTTTGTCCTCTTGTCATTTTTCTGTTGGACATTATATTTTCTGTCCTTCCTCGATTTAAGGCTTCTGATTACCACTTTTGTATCTTAGATTTACGGCTTCTGATTACCACTTTGATATCTTAGATTTACGGCTTCTGATTACCACTTTGGTATCTTAGATTTACGGCTTCTGATTACCACTTTGATATCTTAGATTTACGACTTCTGATTACCATTTTGGTATCTTCAAACTTTTCTTAATGTTCAATACAAAATATGCCATTTTATACAGGTTGTTTATCAGGAAAATAATGTAGAATTTGCCACATTCCTTAGTTGTGTTCTATAAATGTATTTGGTTTAATTTGTTTTATAGAATGAATGTTCAATTCTCAGTATACTGTGATCCAGATTACTATGGAAGCGGATGTGATATTTACTGTGGCCCTTCCGACAAGTATACATGTAACAAACAGACGGGTACAAAAATATGCTCAAATGGTTAGTACTAGTATTCACTTAAGTACGGTTGTCAATCAAATTTGTGTACACAATCGTTTGTATAGGATGAAATTCAATGCAACAACAGACAACATCCCATGCAAACTACAAAAGACATGACACAAGGTGGTGGTTAGCATTCCTCATTAGAAGGATTGTTGGGGTTACAAGTAGTCTTAAAAAGATAATAAAGAGTGAACCATGTCACTTTCATCGTATTATCAGAGTTGGGTAGGAAATGTTATTGGTGTTAGCTTTCATAACTTCCACCAATATATCAACTATATCACAAATACCAGACTTAATGGGAGAGAAAAGCCCGGATAGTTATAATGAACTGACCTGTGAAATCCTAGTCATGTGTTATCAGGCAAAACGTTAACTTTAATACACATTAACAAGTATAAACAAAGCGATACTCGATAACAAGAGAAGAGTTTGAAGATACGTAAATCGAAGAACAACGATCTGAAAAACAGTACACATAAAACTTAAGGTTTCACTCGTGATTTTATGCGATTTTGTTTTGTTTTACTTCGTATTTGCATTGCTGTTATTTTCGTATCATGGTCGGGACAGAAATATCATCCACAGATTTGTACCCTGTATTCATATTGGATATTTGTTGTATTTACCAATCAAATTCAAAGGTTCAGAGCCAAGACACAAAAAAATAGCTGAATAAGCAATTACAATTAGTAAACAATACAGTAAAATACGTATCTTAAACTGAAAATATTAAAACTGATATACCTTAATGAAGAATTGTAACTATAGACACTAAACAAAACACAGAAACAAAAAGGAATGCCAATATTGTCAGCATTACAAAAGAGGATGTATTTTATAAGGATGTTTTTTTTTGCAAGATGTCAGTATGCATGGACAAAACCTAGTTTCAATATTTTTGTTGATTTGTCCACGTATGGTTTACGAACAAACTTATTTATATTTTCAACTGTCCAACCTACAATTAATAAGGTTATCCTTCTTCATGTATAGGTGATCTTAGCTGATTTCGTCTATTCTGTTTAGGTCCTTTGGTTTTATTGCTCCCAAAGATTTTATAAATTATTAGGCTTTCCAATCTTTCAATTTTGAGCGTACCTGATGAAGGTTATTCCAGAAACGCGTCATGCGCACTAAATTTGATATCTACGTTTTCAGTAGAAACTTAGGAAGTTCCATTACTTTAATTACATAAACCAGGCTGTATACTGATTGGCCAATTTCGAGATTTTGAAGAAGCAGTTTACTCTAATACACATAAATTTATCTCACAAAGAATATCCAAATGAAATAAGAATCAAAATGTAGCTTGGCGTCAAATACACAATGGATAACAATCAATGTATGTGCTTTATAATGATATTTAAATATGTATTAAATATACTTCCAACTTTGCAGACTGGACAGGACCTGACTGTGATGTCAAGAAAGATGCCTGCATCAGTACACCATGTCAAAACCTAGCAACGTGCCATAATAGTATGGGGTCATACCTCTGTGTATGTCAAGAAGGCTACATTGGTAAGTAGCTCAAGTTCATTAGTTTGGTAATTGGAGATTTATATAAGTCTAATGTAACACTCACTTGTGTGGATTTCTAGACAAGCTGACATCATATCCCAAACTATAGAGGGTATTATAATACAAGAGATATAGATCTTTATTCTCTAAAGCCATTCTATGATCATAGGTACATGGATACATGAATTAATAACTGGAGAAGCTACATGAATGATTAGAAAGCAAATATAAAGCACAAGATGCAACTGTGTTATTAGCAGAATCACGAGAACATCAAAATGTTTTAGAATTATTGTTTGCATTGGACATTGTAAGTCACCTTTCTATTTTATTTTATGGTAGCGAGATATTGGGCTTTGAAAATTGTGAAATTATGGAAAGAGTTCATCTTAAATTCTGCAAAATATTGCTCCAATTAAATCATTGACCCCTTCATGATACATGGTGTATGGGACACAGTGTTGTCGAAAGGGGTTAAACGTTTCGCGGGATAAATTGCTGGTAATGCTTTAGCATTTTCTGGCAGAATGTATACATTTGGACATCCTGATTCCCAATGTTGATAGGAGCAATATGGCGTTTACTTAATCATGTAATATTGAAAGTATGCGCTGATTTTGAAACACTAAAAACTGATTAATTTGATAGATTTAGTAACATTCCAGCAGCACCTGCATATCTAGCACTAGTATATATCTCTCAGTTGCTAACAAAGATGCTGCAGAACCAGGGATTCCTCGTGGGAACGTTGAGGTTACATCTTGAAAGGTTTATGGCCTCCTTCTTGACTTGGTTAACCGTTACGTTACGGAATGTCTGTGTCATAGATAACCACTGATATGTTCTGTTTCTTGTAGTCATCCCATCCTCTCCTCGTTCATGAAATATAACTGGATTCTTAACATGACTAACACGACATATTCAACTAGTGAAACAAGAGGTGCTATCCTTCTGGGATAGCTTAGTTCGTTCCCCCTTATAGTTTGGTTGGCGTTGCTCAATCTTTAGTTTTCTTCTGTGTAGTATTTTGTAAAAATGTACTTCGGTTTAAGGCGTATGATTTCCCTTTCTATGCATGATTATTGTAATCAAATGCCAACAGAAAAGGTGTGATACTCCTCAGTTGGACTATTTCCAGATTCAGCCCGGACTGCGAACTTTGGTATTGTGTCTACTTATATATGGATTCTTTCAAGAGGAATTGTTTTTATCTAGGACAAATGATTTCACAATACTTATATCTTAAGTTGATACGGAATGATAATATTATATGATACTTAATGTTGTCACTTGTAGGGTTCAAAATCATTATATATACTTATATTTACTATAAGTTACCTCAATTACTCAATTTAGTGTTAGCAGTAATATATAGTATACTTATCAAGAGCATCAGGTTACATGTTTTCTGAAAATTATCTTGTAAGTCGCTTGGACGTGCAATCTTTAATAGTTTTAAAACAAGTAATTCGAAAACAGAAAATTCTTACATTCTACAACACACATACTCATGGCTGAAGACTTTATGTTAATACTCTTCCAAAAGTAGATCCCATCTTGTGAATAGATAATCGATGTGAACTGATTTCATGATAAATTCTACTTGCAATAACAAAAGTTTGAAGATACCATACAGTTATTATATGTTTATTTAAGTGCCATAATTACAACATATACTGCATATGATCTGAAAAAGGGTACTAACAATATTTATTTTGAAATAAGCTTTGCTGAATAGTAAATCCTTTGCTATTTAGTGATTAACAATGAGGGATACTAGGCAAAACATGTATACCTAGTAAATTGTTTACAGCAAAATTGAGTGCAATAAAATTATTTGTGGTTTAAAAAAACAAAGAAAAGTATGAAGATACCAAAGATGCACATTGAAGAGGAAGAAACAATACAATGACCAAAGGTCAAAGGTCAAAAAGACAAATAATGGTCGACAAAACACTACATCGAAAAGTAAAGATTGGGCAACACAAAACACATTACAAACCTAAGGTCTATTTTGGATGCCCCGGAAGTCTAAGAGGTTTCTACTCCGCTAGTAGCACCGTCGTGTTATCATTAAATGACACGAACATCATCTGATATGGAAATCGTGGCGGACATCAATAAATATTCATAAATTCCTTTGCAAATTTTTTGGTTTTTAAATTATTTAGTGATTTAGTGACAGTATGGTATTTTTGTGTTCTGATTTTGAGCAACGGTTAATTCATGAAATTTAATGGTGAATATTAAAAAAACATGAAATAAAAATGACGAAAAGAATTATGTTGACACTAGAATTTTATATTAAAAATAGGTACTCAATGCGAGCAAGAAGTAAACGAATGTGCTAGTTTACCCTGCAAGAACAACGGAACATGTATCGACCTACTAAACAATTACAAATGCACGTGTCCCTATGGTTACAGTGGTCAAGATTGCAGTGTTATTATTGATATGTGCATTAACAAGCCTTGTTTAAATAATGCCATATGTACAATGGATACAAATGATGTAGTGTTCCACTGTGACTGTTCAAAAGGATGGACGGGTAAAATATGTGACACCGATGTTGATGAATGTATCGGAGGAATTTGCCAAAACGGAGCGACTTGTGAAAATAACCTTGGAAGTTATGAATGTCTTTGTTTGGATGGATGGACAGGAGATGAATGCAATTCTGATATTGATGAATGTTTGAGTGTAAGTTGCTACGGCAACGCCACGTGCCAAAATACAAATGGTTCATTTGTTTGCATTTGCGAAAGTGGATATACAGGTGAGTGAACTTGTAACTACATAATTTATACTGTCCACATCCGTCAAATATCTATGTAGAAAAAATTATTTAAAAGTAAAGAAATTATTTCAGCATAAGATCTCTACATTCTATCTGCATATGAAACACAATATTTGTAAACTCAAAGAGGAAATAAAAAACATAATTGAGTAAATGTAGTGTTTTGTGAACATGTCATTCGATTTGTGGGGTATGATTTCCTTTTTTATGCATGATGATTGTAATCACATCGAAAATGTGTTCTTATTTTGTTGACCAAACTTTATTTTGGTTCAAAAAGTAAGACGTCCCACAAACTCCTAAATGCCAACACAAAAGGTAAGATACTGGAGATACTGCTCAGTTGGACTATTTCCAGATTCATCTTCAAATGCGAACTTTGATATTGTTCCTACGTATATATGGATTCTTTCAAGAGGAATAGTTTTTATCTGGGACAAATGATTTCACAACACTTATATTTTATGTTGATACGGAATGATAATATTATATGATACTTATTGTTGTCACTTGTAGAGTTCAAAATCATTATATATACATATTACTACAATTTACCTCAATTACTCAATTTAGTGTTAGCAGTAATATATAGTATACTTATCAAGAGCATCAGGTTACATGTTTTCTGAAAATTATCTTGTAAGTCGTGTGGACGTACAATCTTTAATAGCTTTTAAAACAGAAAATTCCTACATTTTATCATGTTTTCACACAAATACTAATGATTTGAGACTTTATATACTGCTTTATTAATACTCTTCCAAAAATAGATCCCAACTTTTTAATAGATAATCGATTTGAACTGATTTTGATCAATTCTACTTGCAATAACAAAAGTTTGAAGATACCAAAGACGTACATTGAAGAGGGAGAAACAATACAATAACCAAAGGTCAAAGGTTAAAAAGACAAATAATGGTCGACAAAACACTACATCGAAAAGTAAAGATTGGGCAACACAAAACACATTACAAACCTAAGGTCTATTTTGGATGCCCCGGAATACTAAGAGGTTCCTACTCCGCTAGTAGCACCGTCGTGTTATCATTAAATGACACGAACATCATCTGATATGGAAATCGTGGTGGACATCAATAAATATTAAATTATTTAGTGATTTAGTGACAGTATGGTATTTTTGTGTTCTGATTTTGAGCAACGGTTAATTCATGAAATTTAATGGTGAATATTAAAAAAACATGAAATAAAAATGACGAAAAGAATTATGTTGACATTAGAATTTTATATTAAAAATAGGTACTCAATGCGAGCAAGAAGTAAACGAATGTGCTAGTTTGCCCTGCAAGAACAACGGAACATGTATCGACCTACTAAACAATTACAAATGCACGTGTCCCTATGGTTACAGTGGTCAAGATTGCAGTGTTATTATTGATATGTGCATTAACAAGCCTTGTTTAAATAATGCCATATGTATAATGGATACAAATGATGTAGTGTTCCACTGTGACTGTTCAAAAGGATGGACGGGTAAAATATGTGACACCGATGTTGATGAATGTATCGGAGGAATTTGCCAAAACGGAGCGACTTGTGAAAATAACCTTGGAAGTTATGATTGTCATTGTTTGGATGGATGGACAGGAGATGAATGCAATTCTGATATTGATGAATGTTTGAGTGTAAGTTGCTACGGCAACGCCACGTGCCAAAATACAAATGGTTCATTTGTTTGCATTTGCGAAAGTGGATATACAGGTAATTGAACTTGTAACCACATAATTTTATACTGTCCACATCCGTCAAATATCTATGTAGAAAAAATTATTTAAAAGTAAAGAAATTGTTTCAGTCAAAAGATCTCTACCTTCTATCTGCATATGAAACGCAATATTTGTAAACTCAAAGAGGCAATAAAACATAATTGAGTAAATGTTTATGATGATAGATTATAGTATCAAACCGTCTACTTTCAGGACAGTTGTGTGATGTTAATATAGATGAGTGTTCGAGTTCACCTTGCCTAAACGGTGGTGTTTGTCAGGATGAAGTCAATGGTTTTATGTGTGAATGTTCTAATGGATACACAGGACATATGTGTGAGGAGGAGATAGATGAATGTACAGGTAATCCTTGCTTTCATAATGGCTCATGTTATGATTTGGTTGGGACTTTCATGTGTTATTGTGATAAAGGGTGGACAGGAAATGTTTGTGACCTAGATGTTGACGAATGTCATAGTAGCCCTTGTCATAATCAGGGAACATGTATCAACACCCAAGGAAGCTTCTATTGTCAGTGTTTGGTGGGATGGACTGGATCATTTTGTGAAGAAGACGTTAATGAATGCACAACTATTGGATGTAAGAATGGAGGAAATTGTAGGAACCATGATGGTGGATTCAGCTGCACATGCGTAGATGGTTATGATGGAGACACATGTAACGAGGATATAGATGAATGTAAGAGTGCACCGTGTCAAGGAGGTTCCACTTGCATAAACACCTTAGGGAGTTATCATTGTGAATGTACAGAAGGCTTTACTGGCGATGATTGCTCAGACAATATAGATAAATGTTCGTCATCACCATGTCATAATAATGCTACATGTACAAATATCTATGATTTTGGACATTTTAGATGCATATGTCCCCTTCAATATGAAGGGTCTACATGTGCAGACAAAAAAGAACCTTGCAAAGATGTCACATGTTTAAACAATGGAACTTGTATTTCTACTGGCATGTCATACCTCTGTAATTGTCAAGCAGGTTTTAAGGGACAACTTTGTGAGGTGCGACAAAAAGAACTGCTTCATATTGAGGAAAGTAGTTCGTCGTTCAGATCGTGTAATGGTATGTAGGAATCTACTTCTATGGATGATCATTTGTATATTCATCTGGACATAATCTCTGTAAATAATCTGACTTTCTCTTCTTTATTCTATTTCATGAATGCATTGCTGATCAAATATATCCATCTTATCTCAATCATATTGATATTTTTGTTGTGTCTTTTTATGGCGATATAGTAATATCGAAATACATTATGTTTGGGATCATGTCAGGTGGTCATATTTTTAGCCAACCAATCTGTGACGAGCCTTCAAATTTTCGAGTTTTCAATTCCAAAATGTCAGTATCCATGGACAAAACTTAGTTTCAATATGTTTGTTGATGTGTTTGTTTTAATATGTCATTGAGTCCACTTATGGTTTACGAACAAATTTGTTCATCTGTCCAAACTACAATTACTAAGGTTCTCCTTCCTCGATTTTATAAATTATTTGGTTTTTCCAATCTTTTGACCTTGAGCACACCTGATGAAGGTTATTCCAGAAACGCGTCGTGCACACTAAATTAGTTATATACGTTTTTATTACTAAACTAATCTGGATTCTTATACGCAAAGGCAGTTTCTAATACGGAGTAGCTTTGTTTTGTAATTAAACCGAACACACGCAATGACTGTTGTCCGATTGGTCAATTTAATTTTACGATATTGCATATGATTAGATGGTCAAAGTTGATTTGAAACGAATTTGTATCAGATGGTAGTATATCGTAATAAAAGATAACCAACGAATATTTAATCTTAATTAGATTGAGCTTGTCTAAAGTCCTTATTCTTTATTCTAATGTTCACGCATATACCAGTATAGGTACTGTGACTCTCTGGTATAGCTTTTGCATAAATGACTTTTCATATTGTTTATGATTCTATGGTCTATAGCTTTGTTATTTGTCTAGATATTATGGACACTATTTCAACGAGTACCTAACGTATGACTTACGAAAAGAATTAAAATATGCTTGTTGTTGATAATTACTGATCTCTTGATATGCTTTCTGTTTGACTGTGGTTGACAAAATTCAACTGAAACATCCTCATATCGGACACCAGAAAGTTAGCCAAAAGTGAACTATTAAAAAGGCAAATAATTTGTTTCATTTTATCACAAAAATATAATAATATGATTATTTTTCTGTAAGAGTAAATGCAATACGACATAACTAAGATATTGGGAGTATAGTGTGAGGTTAGTGACCAACCATATTTTTCTTATCTGGCATGTGAAGTGGGTCGAATTAATATTTCTGTTCTTCAAAATGTACATAGGGAATATAAGTAGTAGAGGGATATTTTAGCAATAGTTCTTTTAAGCAAAATGGATACGAAATATAAATGTTCAAAAATAAAATAAAATATCTAGTTCCCTCACCCACCCACGATATGAGACTGGTTGGTGCCATATGATTCTGGAATTCACAATGCATGTTTTTTGATATGTACTACACAGTTATATGCTATTTCTTGATTTTTAATTGACCTGTCAATAATTTATGTCTATCAATCACTCATCAGTTACACATTTAGCTATGGCTTATATCATATTGTATTTGTTCTGTCAGATAGAACAACAATACCAAACAGCTATAATTGAATGTCAAAGTCATATTTTAATCATCAATCATGCACATGAAAAGGGTTTAAAATTGAATTGAATGTCATTGTCATATTTTAATCATCAATCATGCACGTGAAAAGGGTAAACAAATTTCCGAATGTATCCAAATGAAAGTCTAGATAACTGAACATATGGAGTTGTCACAGAAAATTTCAATACCATAGAGAAGAAATGGAAGCAATAACCATTTATCGGAATAAGGAGGGAATGTTGGAAAATACTTCCAAAGGGGATGTTGGAAAAAATGTAGATGTGCCCATGAATCCAAGAAACTCTTCCAACTACTCATTAACTTTTGCTATACACGCATGTTATATGATAGACTTGTAAATGCTGTATAACGTGTTTTATTTTATTAGTTTTTTAAAGAACTGACCGAATATGGTTTTAAGCATATTACTGTCCTTTAAGTATGAATATATAACAAATTAACTAAACATTACAGGTACAAATGAAGAAATAGTAATTTATCTTGATGGTAAAATAACAGTCGACGATAGAGATACACTCATTTCTAGTATCAAGCAAATTGTCAGCAAATATGGCGGATTCGATATAGGATCCATAGACTTTACTGGATCTTCTTATTGGTTACAAGACTACAATGGGTATGTTCTGGATTCTGATTCATTACTCGGTTGGTCATTTAGAAACGTATATCTCTAATTTATTAATACGTAATAAACTTGATCAGATACACTCCAAGTCAAATAATTTGAAATCTAAATACCAAAATGGTGTATGAATAGTTTGACAATACCAAAAAGGTAATAAAAAACCGTAGATCGAAGAAGGATAGTCAATACCCAATCAGATTAAAATCAGATCTCTCACTTGTTCTCCTTTACTGGCACCAAGACCACAAAAAGCACACGAAGACAACCAATCGCTCACAAAGCACTGCACAGAAAAATAAATATTGAGCAGTATTTCAGCAGTCCATGTCTGAATTTCCAGTTGAGGTAGAGGTGACAACTACTGTTTCCTTTCGAACAGCGATCATTTGAAAACAACGAGACCGGAAACAGCAAATTGTGTTAATTTTTTTTTATCGAAATACAGGAACAATATGAAACACACGATATATTACCCAGAATGCAAAGAATATCCTTCAATAAAAAGGCATGCTATCAATAAAATGAAAACCAAGGAAATACCACACAGTCAGAATAGTTCATCATATAGAAACGCCACAGAAACAGACCGATACCCCTAACACACATGACCGCTTACCCGCTTGCTTAATACGGCACTTAAACATAAGTGGCGTTGCTTAGCTAGTTTTATTTGCCCAAATCTCCCCTTTTAGTGAAATGATACGGTCATGGAAGTGTTTTCCACATGTGAGTAAAATGCCGACCCTTCCATAACTCAGTGCCGACCCTTCCATATAACTCTGTGACCGATCCTTCCATATAACTCAGTGCCGACCCTCCCATATAACTCAGTGCCGACCCTCCCATATAACTCAGTGCCGATCCTCCCATATAACTCAGTGACCGATCCTTCCATATAACTCGGTGACCAGCTTTGTTGTGAGTAAAATGCCGACCCCCCCCCCCCCCCCCCATATAACTCAGTGACCAGCTTTGTTGCCATATAACTCAGTGACCAGCTTTGTTGCCATATAACTCAGTGACCAGCTTTGTTGCCATATAACTCAGTAACCAGCTTTGTTGCCATATAACTCAGTGACCAGCTTTGTTGCCATATAACTCAGTGACCAGCTTTGTTGCCATATAACTCAGTAACCAGCTGTGTTGCCATATAACTCAGTAACCAGCTTTGTTGCCATATAACTCAGTGACCAGCTTTGTTGCCATATAACTCAGTAACCAGCTTTGTTGCCATATAACTCAGTAACCAGCTTTGTTGCAAAGAAAGCCAAGTCCTAATCTTGAAGTTTATGCAGAAAATGTATTTATTATGTGTGACGTAATAGTTGTAGTAAAGTATAATACTAGTTCTGCGATATATTTACAGTGAGACTATCAGCAATGTAACATTTTCATTGTCCATAAATGGAACGAAATTGTGTGGGGAAGACATTGATGTATTGAAAGGTCTCTTGAAAAAGGAAGAGTACAAACTGTCTTTTAAAATATATAATGGTGATATTGCTAGTCTGCATGGGGCAATGGTTGGAAAGCAGAAAGTATCTCAAAAGGTAGCATATTTTCGTCCTTCTAATTCAATGGCATTACATTATGAAACTTCTTTTAAAGTAGTGTTTTGTGTTCTTATACTAATACATATATAAAATGGTAAACTGATGCAAGAATTATGCTTTATATATATTTTTAATTTAAATATGGTAAACCAATTAAGATTTATGATTTATTGAGAAAATAATTATCACAGAATCGTATGGTAGTTGGATTTACAACTATATGTGCAATCAGTGCCAATCACCACTAAAGTTGTGAGTTCGAATCCCGCTTATGGCGAGGTGTACTAAATAAAACATTATGTGATAAAGTTTGTCAGTGACTTGCGGCAGGTTGGTGGTTTTCTCCGGGTACTCTTTTTTCCTCCAACAATAAAACTGATCGCAACGATATAAGTGAAATATTGTTGAAAGTGGTGTTAAATACCATAACCCTAAACCCGAACCCTGTATTGTTTGACAGGGGTAAATATAAACTCCTAACACAAGCTATATACACATAGCCAACATTCACTGGATATTTCAGTTATTGTTTGTGGATAACTACTAAATGATACAGATAATATAACAATATTCGACAAAACATTTCAGGGGTGGATTGAGGATAACTGGTACCTGTTAGTAATAGCAATTGCTTTGCTTGCTCTAACTGGTGTAGCATTTTTTGTTTTGGTTCACTGCAAAAGGTAAAATATATAAATTATAGAAGTAATTACTTTTTTAGCTCACCTGACCCAAAGGGTCATGTGAGCTATTGTCACCACTGGGCGTCCGTCGTCTGTCGTCCGTCCGTCCGTCCGTCAACTCCTCTGAAGCCACTGGGCCAATTTGAACCAAACTTTGGTGGAATGGTCCTTGGATGGCCCCCTTCCAAAATTGTGTCCGGTGATCCCGACTTCCAACCAAGATGGCCGCCAATCTCAAAATAGAAAAAAGGGGGGATGAAATTTTGATTGTTCATTGCTGCTTTAGTATAAGTCAAAATGAGCTCAAATTTTAACTGCAGCTACATGGCAAGGAGTAGTTTAACATATATTCCGGGTTTTTCTGTGAAATATTTCTTTCAGCCGATATATACCGATTATGCAAATTAGGCATATTTTGATAAAAGATCACATTTAAATCTTCTCCTCTGAAACCGCTGAACCAAATTAAACCAAACCTGGCAGGGATAGTCCTTGGGTAGTCCCATTTCAATATTGTGTCCGACAGCTCCACCCTCCATTCAAGATGGCTGCTGTTACCAAAAATAGAAATTTCTTCAATTGTCCATTGCTGCTTTATTATAAATCAAAATGAGCTCAAATTTTAACTGCACCTACATGACAATGAGTAGATTAACATATATTCTGGGTTTTTCTGTGAATTTTTTCTTTCAACCGATTTATACTGATTATACAAATTAGACATATTTTGATAAAAGATCACATTTAAATCTTCTCCTCTGAAACCGCTGAACCAAATTAAAGCAAATTTGGCTGGGATGGTCCTTGGGTGGTCCCCTTTCAATATTGTGTCCGACAGCCCCGCCCTCCATTCAAAATGGCTGCTGTTACTAAAAATAGAAATTTCTTTAGTTGTCAATTTCCACTTTATTACAAATCAAAATGAACTCAAATTTTAACTGCAGCTATATGGCAATGAGTAGTTTAACATATATTCTGGGTTTTTCTGTGAGATTTTTTCAGCCAGTTTATTCTGTTTAGGAATATTATGAGATAAAAATCACATCAAAATCTTTTGCTCAGAAATTTGAGTTGAAATGATCTTTGGGTGGCCCACTTTCAAAATTATGTGTAACACCCCCATTTCTATCAACTTTAGATGTCAAATTGAAAAACAGGTGAGCGATTACAGGCTCCTGGGAGCCTCTAGTTGTCTGTTGATATGCAGGAGACATATAAAACTTACACGTTTTATATGTGAATATACATGTACTGACTGACAATCAACAACAAATGCCCCTGAATAAACAACAAAGGCATGATCATTTTTAAATATATAATTAAAACTAAATGGGTATTTGAATGATCTCACCTCATTTAAATCAACTGTTCGGAAACGTTGCCAACTCAGCCTCCCCATCCATTCTTGAGCAGCAGGTCGATCTGGCTACAACAAACAACAACAGTACAAAGGTAAGGATAAACAAGGGCAACGCAAAGCGTGGCGTATCCCCTCACCTAACAATTTGACCATGTGACCTTGACCTTTGACCTATGACCTTGAAAATCAATAGGGTTCCAGATTCTCTTACGGACTGTATGTACCAAGTTTGGTCAAAATCCATTGAAAGATGTTGATTCTAGAGTGTTCACAAGGATGTTATGCGGTAAAAATTTGACCCCTTGACCTTTGACCTTGAAAATCAATAGGGTTCCAGACTCTCATAAGGACTAAGTATGTACCAAGTTTGGTGAAAATCCATTGAATGATGTTGATTCTAGTGTTCACAAGGATGTCACACGGTAAAAATTTGACCCGGTGACCTTGACCTTTAACCTATGACCTTGAAAATCAATAGGGTTCCAGATTCTCTTAAGGACTAAGTATGTACCAAGTTTGGTCAAAATCCATTGAAGGATGTTGATTCTAGAGTGTTCACAATGATGTTACGGAAGGACGGACGGACGGTAGCGTTACTATATCCCTTCGCAACTTCGTTGGCGAGGGGATAACAAAGGTACAAACAATTTGTCAAGAACTCCAACATAAAGGACATACCAGAAATGCTGGAGGGGTTGGCTTCGCTGGCTACATTAAAGGCACCCATCCTGTAATGCATGTATGGCTTTAACTTCACATTACACGGAAATCGTGATAGACAACACACAACATGGAAAAAAACCATACCGGTCAACACTCAATACAGAAAAAGTATAATCCAAATAATATTAATTTCATTATAGTTGTTTTAATTCTTTGTCTTTGCTTTTTGAAAGAGAAATAATATTTGATATGAACCTAACGAATACAGAGTATCCAAATGAGAAGCAATTTCCGAACAAATGGATTATCGAGATACAAAAAGCACAAAGGTAAACCGAACAAAATGGATTATCAAGATACAAAAGTACAAAGATAAACCATACAATTCGATTATCAGACACAAAAAGCTTTAAAAACATAACGGTGAAATAAAGGGTACAATAGTTTGGAAAGGGTGATGATCTCCTGTCCTTTATATAGCAATTATGTAACAGCATACAATTTCATTTTGTATGTAAAAAAATATTGTAACATTTATAGGAAGAAAAATACATCTAGCAATGGAGAAATACACAATAACATTTCATTTTGGTGGAATTCTGGGACCAGAACTTCAAACACATTACCATCATTAGCATTTGACAACGATTTGTATCAGAGGGCACCACAGCAGACTATTGTTGGTACCACGGACATTATACAGACAGGAGTACAAGACTCTCCATTAACCATTGAAAATAACATTTACCAACATCCAGAAGAGCAGACAATACTAATGACTCTAGATGTTGATCGGTTTGATAATGATCTACAGTGACTTCCGACCATTCAATAGGATGCGTATTAGTGGTGTTTGTACCCATCAATAAGATTAATATGTTACACATATTAAAAAGTTATCAACTAGATTATAAGGTGTTATTTGAAAACGCCACTTTCAACAATATTTCAAGTTGTATCAAGTTTCTAAAATAGAAATTGTTCCTGTTGCTCGATGTTTAGTTTTCTGTGTAATGTTTTGTAGATCATTTATTGTCTGTCCTTCGATTCACGGTTTCTGGTTACCCTTTTGGGATCTTCAATCTTTTCTTGAACACACGGAAAGTTGAAGGTGATTGTGTTTTTATTCAGTTACTAAGAATTTGTGCAGATTTATGTTTGGAATCTGTTTTTACAAGTGGTTATGTTATGATATTGAATATACAGGGACACTTTCCCTAAAATTCAAAACAATTCCTGGCAAAGTTAACACTATAAAGTAGATTTTTACTTGATAAGATTTCTATTGGACACACATACTGCTTTTCCTGTAGCTTATAAGCACTTTATTTGTAATTGTGCGAGTTTCCTAGAGTTAATGGGTAAACAACTTTGCTCTCAAAATGTTCTGTCCGAGGGGACAGACGTCGTTTATGAGGGATTCCAAATTCATAAAAAAGGGATTGGATGGTATCTGACGGCATCAAGAATTGACAGAAATCAAACATCATAGGAAACATCAATGTGTCAATCATCATGTGAAATTCGCATAGAAAATTTATACTGTTGGAAACCTTCTCTTATGTTTGAAATTAACATTTTAAGTCACCCTTATCTATCCCAATATTTCAGTTGAGATCAATGAACTAATTTCCCAGACTCTCCACAAGTAACTGTAATATTCGCAAACGCATTAAATGTCACCCGCATTCCATCCTATACAGGACATACAATAAAGCAACCTGTACATAACTGGCAATACAGAAAACAAATGAAATACAACTGATGAGAGCTAGAAAGCAAGAGATTGCTAGACAGAAACGAAGAATTTGAACGCCCATATCAGACAAAACATTCAATCAGTTAGTAAATATTCATCGGAAGATAAGTACCCAAATATTATGTAAATACACGCTACTGAATACCAAAGCGACAATCAAAAATGGACAATCCAGAGAAACTGGCAACATAGTGCACACAAGACGAAGACAAACAAAACAAAATACAACATGTGTTGGACATTACTATAGGTAAACAAACACAAATAACGTAAATAAGACTCTGGAGGTAAAGACAAACAAAACAAAATACAACATGTGTTGGACATTACTATAGGTAAACAAACACAAATAGCGTAAATAAGACTCTGGAGGTAAAGACAAACAAAACAAAATACAACATGTGTTGGACATTACTATAGGTAAACAAACACAAATAACGTAAATAAGACTGGAGGTAAAGACAAACAAAACAAAATACAACATGTGTTGGACATTACTATAGGTAAACAAACACAAATAACGTAAATAAGACTCTGGAGGTAAAGACGAACCGAACTTCGTTTTTATGTGAAAATCGTAACAGTCATCACAACACGGAATTCAGAACGTAAAGACACATAATCGGACAGCACAAAAAAAAACAATCTAAAAGGATGAGCAACACGGAAGTGAACTAAGGTGCCACCCGCCGTGTTACTCATACATAGTCAAGTACGGTAAAAGTCTTGGCAGTGATAGAGGAAAGGAAAACTCTAGGTAAAAAGTAAAAGATCCATTGTCATTTGAGATGTGGATATTTCGTAACGGTCAACTAGATTGTGATGACGACCGTAGAATTTTTGTAGTGATGACTTCAACATAGGAGCAAAGTAGCCTTGTTTGGGTAGCTTTTGTGTTAGCAGTTGTTCTCTGTTCAGGAAATCACTGTTCTGGGCACAAGCTCTAGAATAACCTATGAGTTGTGAAATGTAAACTCCATACCCAAGTGATGCTGGAATATTGCCACTGAACTGCTCCTTCAGTAAATATTTAAATATAGTCTAGAAGACCCTACTGTAGCTGAGAAATGTAGAACAGAAAAATATCAATGTTGCTTTTCTTTAATTTGTATTTTTAAGTGTAGTGTTGGATAGTCTCTCGCGATCATTTACATCCATATCCTTTCTTACCCGAGTTATCTACCTTTATTTTAAACATTCTTAGCAAATTTAGTTATCTTTCTTTAATTTGTTCAAGAAAAATTCTTAGGAAATAATCTGCCATCAGATAATGATATCAATATTTCGGAAAAGTCTGGTGGCTTAGCATGTAGTTTTGTCTGGAAAAGAGGTAAAACATGTCTCGGCATAGCTGTCTTAGAATTCGAATCTTTTCAAAAAACACTTCTTCAGAACCCATAGAGGAACATTTTCGGCAAGTCTGGGGACTTGGCTTTGGAAAAAAAATGTCTGTCAATCACAGGACAGGGAGGCCCTGTGGGATTTAGAATCGTTCTGGGGAAAAAACTTCTTGAAGACCCCTAGAAGAACATTTCTGACAAATCTGGCGACTTCACATGCAGTAGTTCTGGAGACATTGAAGTTATTTCAGCCAATAAGAGGCATGGGCAGTCATCTTGAATATCTAATGGCTTCAAAAAGATACACTTCTTCAGAACACCTAGAACAATTGTGGCAAGATTGGTGGATGGACATGCAGTGGTTCTGAAGGTGAAAATGTGAAAAACTTGCAACATGTCGACAGACGGATGCAGGACATTTTTCGATCAGAAAAGCCTAGCTAAGACCCTGGCTCAGGTCAGCTAAAAAGAGGTCATCCTGTAAGAGGGGTAAAAATCCAAAGCAGAAAAATCTGTTCGTTTTAGAATCCAACATTATCATGATCTAATGAAAACTAAATAAAACCAAATACAGAATACAATGTACTATTATAAAAACCAGAACCATGCAGAGAGCTCAACACTTGTTGACCCCTGTACTACTATCTAAAGTCCCGTTCTCATGACCAAATTTACACATGTGTAAATTATTTTGCATATATGTAAATTTACACACGGGTGCAAATTCGTCCATGTGTATTTGGGTGAGTATTTCTGTAAATTGATTTCCATGTGAACGGATAGCAAAATTTACACACTCCTAATTTTCGACAATTAATGTCATAATTCCGCTTGGATTAACGCATATAACGTATTTAACCTTGACCTATTGATTGGCTACACTTGTAACAGTATTTGGTCAGTTATTAAGATGCCGCTAAAGAGGAAAGCTGGTCAAAAACGGGGTGCTGCATGGTCTGATGATGAACAGAGTACTTGTTCCTGCTTTATGAAAAAATTCGGAGTTCACGAATACACGTGCATCGTGAACCCGTCCCGGCCACCCTATATTAATGTCTCAGAAAATGTACTTGTTATCACAAACACCTTGCATGATAAGTGAATAGTAGCCTTTTCTATTTAAATAGTCACCGTGTGATTCGGATGGAGCGATTATTGGTATATGGGTACCATCGATTGCACCTCCACAGTTCGGGAATCCCCAAGATTCTTCATAACCTCTTACGACATTTTTCAACTCGTCTCCAGTCCGAAACTTAACATATACATTTAACAGATCTTCATATACTTTATGAACTATACTGCAAACCGTCGACTTTCCTACTCCAAATAAATTGCCGATCGTTCTGTATTCTGCTGTAGAGGCAAGCCAATACAAAGTTATAGCAACCTGTTTTTGAACATCTACGTCTCTCACTGTGTGGTCACTTGGCGCTAGACTTGCTTCCAGATCTCGACACAAAGATGCAAAGGTTTCTCTCTTCATTCGAAAGTTTTCAATCCACTGGTCATCGTCAAATGTCTCAAGAACAATATGGTCAAACCAGTCCGCAGAACGTTCTTTTTTCCATGTCCTTTTTTCATGACCTGAACGCTTAGCAAATTAACTTTTACACACTTGAGTAAATCTCAGGTAAATTTACACATGTGCAAATTTGCTCACGTATGTAAATTTTTGTCATGAGAACGGGGCTTAATACATTTGCTGTACAAATACTACATGTATAAGTATATAACTACCAAAAAGATCAATGTAAACCAGTCAATTTGTAGTCACTAGACAAAATATATATAAAACATGGTCACTTACTATCACTTCCCGAAATGATTGAATACTGCATTTTCAGCAAACCCCCTACACTTGGTGTTATTATATGTAACCACCACTACAGTAGATATTGCCTGGGTGTCTGTGAAATTAAATTTAATTATGAAGCAAACATACTATCTTCAATGCAACTTTCAATAAGAATGAAGTCGACTCAGGTAGTATGCTTTGAACAGTGACGCAAATTATACAGAACAATTTCTACTAGCTTGTATGGGTCTGTTACATATTAGACAGCCATACATCCCAGCATTATTAATGAACTTGTTAAACAACCTACCTAAAATGTACATCAATGACCATAAACTAAGCTAACCTTAGATTGTGCTTTGTATGCTAGATCCAAGTAGTGTGTTGTGTGTATTTAACTAAAATTGTGGGTGTAAATGTATGTTAATTCAGTTTGGATTTGTAGTCGGACAACTATTCTTGGCTTTGCACCTCAGTGTATGTAACTGTATATAAAAGACACCACCAACAACAAACTTTTATGATCTAACTTGGACATACCTGCCAAGTAACCCGTTTTCATCGGGTCACACCCGGAAATCGAGCTTGTCACCCTCATTTCCCTGAACACCCGTCGGGACACGGATTTCACTACGATGACACGGAATCACCCGGAATTGGTCCAGATATTGGAAATATTTATTTATTCGGAAAATACCAGGATTTTACCTATCGAAAGGACAACAATCCGAATGGTCAACTACAATCAACAACAATATACCTTCGAGGTAAGTAATTAGCGATGATTGGGTCTTTTACAATAAAGTTTTAATCCCCTTGTGGAAAGTTTGAGTTGTTTTTACAATAAAAAAGTTAAATCATTTCTGCAAAATGTCTACTGGAAGGAAGAGGTCCTTATCAGGGCCTGCTTGTTCTTCACCCTCTAAGTAGTTCTAATAATAAAACCACAGGCGCATGGGGCATGGATTTCGTTTCCTCCTCCCCCCTTTTCTCTACTACCCCCCCTTTTTTCAAAATTTTCATATAGATCATTCCTTTTTCAAAATTTTCATAATCATTCGTTTTTTCTTCATTTGACAATATCAGTAGACGTCATACATCATGAATAATACGTGTATTCTGTGTCCACAGTTTTTCGACTGATACAGTATAAGAGAGAAGGTATGCAACTCCATTTTCATATTTCGCGTCATATCGCTCACCTCGGTTGGGAAACCCCCGTGTTTTTTACACTTTTTACCTTGTCTACATATGGCACTGTCGTATCAAACTGTTTCTAAGACACTTACCTAATTGCCCATGTTCGAATTTCAGTCTGTACGTCGATCTTTTCCAAGAAATCTCACCGAGAATAGCGAGGCAGCTTCGTTTCTAGGTCAAACTACATCATATGAGACGGAAGTGCAAGAACGGGAACCCTGGGATTTTTACGAATGGATTACCTGCAATGAAAAACCCAGATGCGCTCCGAATATTTTTCCCATAATGTTTTGGCGGGAAATATAAACCGCTGAAAAAACATAACAGCAGACCGATTATTTCGTAAAAATGGCACAACGACCATCTGAATATGGAAACATTGAAATAATTTGATGGTAAATAACTGTTCAAAAAGAAATTCAAACTGAGAAATAGATAATTGAATGGTCAGAACTGAAGTCAAAATTTCAATGAAAAAGAAATATTCAGCTTGCCTCTACTTCAAATTATTATAAATCATACCCAAACAAATACATATACAACTAAAAAAAAATAAATAAAAAAAAAAACAAAGGAAGAAGAAGCTGAGAACAGCTATTGAATGGGACTATGGCATTTTACCCTCTTCCTCAATAAAGGGGCTCCAAACTGATAAAAATGTGTAAGGGAGCCGGAGGGATCATTTAACTAAGGGGGCTATTTCTTTTTCAGGGGTAAAAAATAAATAACTTGTTTAACTATTTGAACGTGAAATAATAATTCGTGAACTTTTTTCGCGCATTTAACATCCTCGCGAAGAAAGCGAAAATTAAATACCCACCAAAATAACCACTTATACGGTAAAATAGGATTTTTTTTTCTGGATTTCAACACTGATTTCTGTCACTGCTGAAAAGTGGAGTTACACAAGTTATTTATTTTTTACCCCTGTAAGACAGATTATTGTTTTATAAAATCAGTGACATGAAATGAAAAAGAAATAGCCCCCTTAGTTAAATGGTCTCTCCGGCTCCCTTACACATTTTTATCAGTTGGGAGCCCTTTTATTGAGGAAGAGGGTAAAATGCCATAGTCCCATTCAATAGCTGTTCTCAGCTTCTTCTTCCTTTGTTTTTTTTAAATTTTTTTTTAGTTGTATATGTATTTGTTTGGGTATGATTTTAATAATTTGAAGTAGAGGCAAGCTGAATATTTCTTTTTCATTGAAATTTTGACTTCAGTTCTGACCATTCAATTATCTATTTCTCAGTTTGAATTTCTTTTTGAACAGTTATTTACCATCAAATTATTTCAATGTTTCCATATTCAGATGGTCGTTGTGCCATTTTTACGAAATAATCCGTCTGCTGTTATGTTTTTTCAGCGGTTTATATTTCCCGCCAAAACATTATGGGAAAAATATTCGGAGCGCATCTGGGTTTTTCATTGCAGGTAATCCATTCGTAAAAATCCCAGGGATCCCGTTCTTGCACTTCCGTCTCATATGATGTAGTTTGACCTAGAAACGAAGCTGCCTCGCTATTCTCGGTGAGATTTCTTGGAAAAGATCGACGTACAGACTGAAATTCGAACATGGGCAATTAGGTAAGTGTCTTAGAAACAGTTTGATACGACAGTGCCATATGTAGACAAGGTAAAAAGTGTAAAAAACACGGGGGTTTCCCAACCGAGGTGAGCGATATGGCGCGAAATATGAAAATGGAGTTGCATACCTTCTCTCTTATACTGTATCAGTCGAAAAACTGTAGACACAGAATACACGTATTATTCATGATGTATGACGTCTACTGATATTGTCAAATGAAGAAAAAAACGAATGATTATGAAAATTTTGAAAAAGGAATGATCTATATGAAAATTTTGAAAAAAGGGGGGAGGAGGAAACGAAATCCATGCCCCATGCGCCTGTGAATAAAACCCTAAATGCTCGCTTACTCGCAAGTGTTATAACGGGATGCCATTACACGTAATGGAGCAGCCGCCGAGATTTTTTGCGCTCGCTTACAAAGCTTCTGACGCCTGCATTTATCAATAATAAGACACAACCTTTCCTTTTGTCCATTATTATAACAAGTTTTTATCACCTACCAGTATTTTAGAATGTAATTCCCACAAAATAAAAATCCATGTCTCTGAACATTTTGAATTTCGTCATTTCCGGCCTCACTATTTGGATGTCGATACCATATTTGGCGATTTAGGCGTGAATGCGTGTAGTAAGAAATACCATATTTAGAAAAGCTCCGCCTTCCGTAGTTTCCGGTTATGGAAAACGATCGATAAATTTGAACAAGGTTGTTGTTACCTTTGAAAAGCATATATTTCTCAGCCAAACCGATTTAACAAGGACTGGGATCATCAGTAATAGTTATAATGAAATGTTTGAAGCGTAAATAGTGAGTTTTTATGTTTCAACTGCAACTTTTTTTTTGCTCCATTGTGACGAATGGGACCGCGTTGTAGCTCTGCCGAGACACAAGTTTTTTCACAGGAGCTACATTATTGCAGCTACCCTCTAAGCGAAAGAAATATTTATGCAAATATCAAAAAGCTTGGGAAGCAGAATTTAGTTGGCTCAGTCACAGTGATCGTAGCATAAATGATGCATATTGCATTCTTTGTAAATCACATCTGTTGGATCCGGTGCAAGGAATGACCTGACAAGGCATGCAAAGTCACAAAACCATATGCAGCTGGAGATGGTTCAAAGGATTCACAGAATTCAGATCAGATTTGAACAATGACACCATATGTGGGTTACTGAGTTGTAAATTCAGTCAAAATCAATGTTGTTATGAATATCAACCATCTGCTTCTGTTCTAAAATCTGCAGAGTGCAACTAGTGATTATAACCAGAGCTTAGAGTCTATGACATAGTTTTTTGATACAGCTGTTTATTTGTACATGTACATATGATCATTAATAATACATATTAAACTAGATATGATATCATGCGATTTACAATAATTATGGCCGAAAATATCGTTACGCGTTATGACCCTCATTTTCATTTAGGAATGAGGGTCATGACCCTGATTTGGTGTTTCAGAGGTTGGCAGGTATGAACTTGGACTGTGTAAAATTTTATCTTCTGAAAGGAATGTTCATATCCAATAACACTTTTTAATGTGCTCCTTATAAGGAAGGAATTTCTACAAGAAAAGACAGTCAGTTTTAGTGAAAAGCCAAGTATATATATACTCCAATGACCTGCTGCTACATGTACTTTGTACTGAATAAATCCACTTAATGTTAGATTTGTCACTGATGTAGTACATGTATTAGTTACTCCACACAATAGGTACATTAGATGCTGTATTTCCCATCCAATATTTCTTTTTATTTGTAATGATGTTATTCTTTGGTATTCTGTCTAAAACTTATAAAGCTTGCCCATATTAAAACTCAACATATATCCTTGATATCATTGGCTTTTTTCGTCATGATCCACTGTAAATAATGTTCTTGCATATTGGTTTATTTACATTGGTCTAACAATAGTGAGATGCTTATATTTTTCAGACAGAACAAAATTCCTTTCATGGCTTTGGAGCTCTCAGCAGTTGTGAAAATTGGCATCTTGTGGACTAAAACATGGCAGTGGTTGTCACTATCTACAATCTTTCAATTTCTTATTAAATATCTGTTGTTATTTATGTCATCTTTAGGATTGTTGGTATAATTTTTTATTTTGTTAATATACAAGTTTTCTTGCATGGTGCATCATTTTGTTAATATATGTACTATTGATGGGTTACCTTATTTCTAGGGGCCATCATGGCCGTGATCGTATGGTAGATGGATTTACAACTACCTATGCAATCAGCAGGTCGGTGGTTTTCTCCAAGTCCTCCACCAATAAAACTGACCACCACGATATAACTGAAATATTGTTGAAAGTGGCCTTAAACACCATCAAACAAACAAACAAACAAACAAAAAAACATTATTTCTATTACTTTGTTTTAAAAATCAATATTTTGCAGGAAATATTTCCTTCTACTACCATGTCCAAAGTAATGATGCAACACAAATATTTTTGCATTCTTTATTATAACAAGCGATCATGTGTTTTCTCTACACTTAGAATATCTATGAAGGTGCAAAAATAGATAATTTAAACCTCCAAGAAGGTCTATAGATTACAAGACAAATAATATTTAATATCACAACTCATTTTTACAGAAACTTGTATTCTAAATGGGATCCAATATTTTACACTACTCTTTTTGCCTTGAATTAACTTTCCTTATGCTTTTATTCTTATGATTTGTTTAGTCTCGTTTCCAATTTCAATTTCAAATAATTCTTTCAATCCTTCATAGATATTTAATACAATTATAATATATGACTTATGTAGTGTAACTAATTACTATGGTTATATCCCATAGCACCAGGAATCAGTTTTTTTGTCATTATGTTTTCACATCTTTGACTTCAAATGTTTTTGGACGGATTCACAATTTATAATGGATTTGCATATTTACAATAATCAACTCAAATCATGTTTTCTTCACAACTTACAATTAGTTAACAAAGATACAATTGCTTTGTCATACATGTATTGTTTTTTTTTTTTTTTCAATTTTTTTTTCCCAATGAGCCCTGCCTCAGAAATATGAAAATTACATCAGCATTTCACAATGCAGCATGTAAGTAATCTTCAACAAATTACCAATGAATTTAATAATATCTTAAGCATATTACCAAATCTAGGAATACAGAAGAAATATTTACACACCAATTCTCTTTCTGGCACTCAAGACAGATACGGATGCATATCATTTCCAGGAATTTCATAAATTTTAAAAGTTGCATTTCCGGGGATATCTATATATCATTACCGGTAAAAAAGTATATACCATTTCCGAGATCTAAATAAACTTGAATACAGGTAAGCCTTATACATGTATGGATACCATGTGACTTACATGTATGTGAGTTCTGCTCAGATTTAACTCGCAAATATTTAGACATTAGAATTGGAGAACATGGAGATAGTACATACGGAGAAAAATCGTGGCAAACAAGCTATAATTGTTGATGGATATGTCTATAGGCATGCGAATACGTTGAAAAATGGAGATGTGGTTTACGTTTGTAGTATAAATAAGAAATGCAACAAGTCCATTACTACTGATCCTAAAGGTGCTGCAGTTGTTAAAACCAAAAATGAACATTCCTGTGGGAAAGAACCGGATCCCCGAGAAAATGAATCTAGACTACTAAGGGTCCGGATGCAGTGATAAGAAACGAGCCGAAAGACATCAATGAGAACAAATTACACAGAACAGATTTGAGAAATGTCTCCCTTTCTTTGTATAGAGAACACCGAAAACATCTTCCAACACTTCCTAAAAGTAGAGAGGATACTCATGCAGCCATAGAAATGATTGACACAATGACAAGCAAGAATGAACAGTTTTTGATAGGGAACGACCAGGAGTCTGGAATTATTATATTTTCTACAGAAACTAACGTCACATGTCTTTGTAATGATGTAGAGGAATTATTTATTGATGGAACTTTCAAATGTTGTGCTCGCCATTTTTATCAATTACACACTATCCATGGCGGAAAGAAAGGAACTTACGTTCCATTGGTATTTGCACTTCTGCCATGTAAATCTGAGATGTGTTACCAGAATATGTGGAAATTTATCACTGATTATTGTACAGAGAGAAATGTAGTGCTATCTCCTAGGATAATACATATCAATTTTGAAAAAGCTATGCACAATGCAGTTTTGTCAACATTTCCAAACACAAGTATCATGTGCTGTAGGTTTCACTTGGGCCAAAACTTTTGGAAAAAGATCCAGTCTCTAGGACTTAGTCCTATGTATAAGGATAAATCATCAGATATTGGAAAATGATTATCCAAGTTCTTTGGTCTACCATTCTTATCTCATGATGAAGTAGAAAATAGCTTCGTGGAAGATATTATGTTCGATGCACCAAATGACGATAAATGCAGTAAATTTGCTGATTACGTATCAGAACTACATTATGGACACGTCCAGTTTTCCACCATGCATATGGGCATCAATTCCGGATCAAAATTGTTCAAGGACAAACAATGGACCAGAAAGCTTTCATGGGCATTTCAATGCACAGTTTTATGCAAGACATCCCAACATTTTCATTGACGTGCTTAAACAGATCCAGACGTCAACTTACATCAAAATCAGGTCTTTAGACACACCAGCTTTGCAGAGAAGAATCGAAATTGATAAGATTAATTTTAGTGTAGAGAAGTACCAGGACTATCTATCGGGAACAACCAGCAGACTCACTTACATTTCCTCTCTGGGATATAAGTTCTCTGCAAGAACAGACATGTGAATGCATCAAACTTTCACATTTACCAGTGCTAAGTGTATATAGTTTTAACTTATTTTTAAAATAAATTGACATAATATATCCTGCTCAAAATCCTACTTCCACCTCCCTGTGGTGAGCAGGGGGCAACAGGTGAAAGACACCTGGCAACCAGAAGAGGTACTTTTGTAATAAAAACTTTAATAATTTATTTCTCCCAGAAATGATATATCCTACTTCAAATTTTACATGGAAAAAATCCTGGAAAAGATATATAAAAATTCCTGGTAATGAATTTTTTTCCCCTGGAAATGATAATCTCCCACAGATACACCGGTAATCAAATTTTACAACATAACACCAGTGGTTTAAACAAAAAATAGAAAATCATCTTCAATTTATAGTTTGCTCCATGTTTGAATGAATTGACTTAGGGCTATTTAAAAATAAAAATAAATATTATTTCACTTTTTCAAACATCTCATTGATTGATAATAATTACATTGTACCAATGCAGACAAAGGAATTTTCAAGAAAATCCCAACCTTCTATTTTTAATTTGAGACCAATCTCCTCGTGTTTCTGAAATTGTCCTTAAAACTTTGTTATTTTGTTATAATTATTATTCCTATGAAGAAAATATATAATGAATAGTTAAAAAAATACATTTTATGTATCTGACTTTACTATAAAAATAAGTAAAATAATCTGGTTGATAATCTTCATGTACTTAAACACAATATATTTCTAAAACAATACTGACACACAATCTCTTTCTACAAGTAAAAAAATAATATTAAAAAATATATATAAGAATAATTGAATATTATCTCATAGTTAAATACTAGGTACAATATGGAAGTCACAGTACTTCACCACTCATGAGCAGGTGATATGGCCCCAAGTTCTGGACTGAGTTGTGCAAACCTCAATTAAATTTAAGTGTCAATTAAAACTTAATTGAGACTTAAATTTACTTGAAATGTACATGAAATTAATTTACACTTAAGGTTTAATTGAGGTTTGTGCAACCCAGTCCTGATTTAAAAAAATACTTCAACAAAGTAAGCATTAAAAAAATGTTTAATCTGGACTCAAGATTTTCAAGTTTATATATCTTAACAGAAACCATATTTAAAGGATATTTTTATGATTCACCACATACACTTTATACTTTACAGGTACATAAAACTAAAGGATATTCTTCAAATAAATTAAAAAAAATTTGTGGTATTTTAAGCACTCTAGCAGCTCTAACTTACAGATGCAGTGTGGGTGCAAATCAGGTCGAGAGAACAAAAATACGAAAAAAAATGTCAGCTAAAATATAGATTGAATTTTCAGACATATAAATAAAATATTGAATACAAGCATGTATCCTTTGGGAACCAGTGGAGAAGGTATATTGTAAGGAGATTATTATTCCTATAAATATATTATTGTAAACACCACAACATTTGGGATAAGTATCACAGGATTTTAATCAGCTGTAAAGAGGCTAATATAAAAAAAAACATTATCACATACAAAACTTAACAGTTTTTAATCATTCATTATCATTTCCTCCTTCAAATTTTTCTGATAATGAGTGTAGAAAGCAAGAGTATCCACTGAAAATGACAAAATTGAAAAAAAGAAAAAAGAAACCACTGCATGACTTTTGCTTATTAAAACAACTTTAGCCATTAAGTGATTTGAAAAACTCAAAACCAGCAAAGAATGTGTTGTTCAGCTTCATTAATACTATTATAATGTATTATTTAAATAAAATTATGAGAACTAAGTACTTGTGCTGTTTAGTGATTTATTTGACAATCGAGAGAATCTTTCTATCTCTCTTAAAAGTGGAAAATTTCGATATTATTGTCTCTTTTTGTATAAGATATTATAATCAACACTAACAGCAAGAGAAAACTATAATAAAATGCAAATTATAAATGCAAAATCTGATAACAAATTATATATAAAATGTCGCCAAACCAATCCTCAACATCATAAATTTTATGCTTCAATTTTTGTTTTCCACATTTTAGCTCTCCCTTGATTGAAGTCTCCATCACCTTCGGTTTCCATTTTCTTTTTGTATTCTATTAATGCATTCATACTGAGAGGTTGCCAGTTACTAACATAACTTGTGTAATACTTTCTATGTTTTTCAGGAATTGGTGCAGATTTGCATGAGGGAAGATCATCTGAAATTAAATAAAATATATATAAAAACCATATATTGAACAAATATCACATGAATATTATGATCTAATTCAAATAAGGGTTAAAATAAGAAGGATTTGTACATTTTATGATACAAAATATTTATAAGTGACTTCCGAATGGTCTGTCAATTTCTGTGAAAACTCAGGATTCGTCCACCAAAGTAATTGACCACCATGATATAACTGAAACGACTTTGGAAATGGTGTTGAATATCCATTATTCAATCATCCGAAAACGAAAAAAAAATAAAAATCATTTGTTTGCATTTCTACATCACGATTTTATAATAAAAAAAACAACAACATGAATTTTGATATGTACAGTGGAACCTGTGTGATCCGACAAGAATTTCAGGTCCCAAAATATTTCTTTAACATTCTTTGTTAAAAAACCTTGAGTATTCCGCAACCTGTCACTTTCGACATCCGACACTGTTTTACGGTTCCAGTGTTATTAATTACACTGAATAAATCCTGTCTTATCCGACCCTTTGATCTGCTCATTAATAAATTATCATCCTTCCATGTGTATCATTAAATATAATCCATTAACAAATTGGCAGGTAATTAGAGGCTCATTAGTAAGGGTTAAAATTAAGTTTACAAAGAATATATATGTAAAATTTTACAGTGAACTGTTTTCACTTTCTTTGTAAAGGACATGTCTACATAAAGTTCATAAAACATGGAAAACTAGTGTTTGACCAATTTAGAACATAATCACCTATCCGAGAAAAATAAAAGAAACAATAATTAGCAATAATTAGTCAAATAATGATCTTTCAGTATCTGTACAGAGAAAAATGTATTCACTTAAAAAGTCCAAACAAATAAAAATGAAAATGTACCCTTAAGACTTTTCTTTTTAATGTGATCATGATTAAAACTGTTTCTTAAATAAGTGAACCATGTGTTAAAAATGTTCACCCCCATACTTATCCACCAAACACATTAGTGGCATTAGCAAATGGCATTCAGAGATACCTAAGGGAAAATAATAAACCAGAAATAAACTTTATGCAAAAGAATTCACCTGTGTTTCCCCTATTTCAAAAAGGAATTGATGCAAAGATGAAGGAGTTAACACAAGCTGGAATAGGTAAGTTCTTCATTTGTATTATTTTTATTTATTAATGTAAAAATACAGATAACTTTGTATTTCTATACCTAATAAGAGAATAATGCAAATCCAGTCAATCGTGACATTTTATAAAACATAGAAAACCATGCATGTTTTATGAAAATAAGAGTAACAAATCCAAGCTTCTGATTGGTCGAGGAGAGGTGATTATGTTCTAAAACCATTATCTGATATATTATGGAATTGCTCTAGGCTTGTGAACACAAATGAAGTATGATTTGAATTTATTGATTGGTAGGTGATTAAAGACTCATTAATAAGGGATAAAGTAACTTTACCAAGAATATAATAATTAAAATTTTACAGATAACGGTTTTCACTTTCTCTGTAAAGGACATGGTCGGCTACAACCAACAATTATCTGATCAGATTATGAAATTGTTCTAAATATATTAATTGTGTATAAATTAAATATTAAATGTATTTTCATCTACATTGTAGTTCCAATATTTTAAACCATCCTACATAATTAAACATACACAATTTCTTCTCTTGTTAAATTTGTGCAGATTTCTGATAACTAAAAAGAAAACCTGAGTTTTCCCCGACACATTTCCCTGGTCCCTTGGTGTGTCGGATTAGACAGGTTCCACTGTATATGATATCTGGTTGTGAATTGATTGATACTGAAAAATATCAGCCTGCTCGACAGAATCTGAAGTTTGTGACTCGTTTGCTTTGCTCACTCGCCAACAGAAACCAAACTTGGTAGGAATGTGCAATTGATAGTCCTCTGCAAGTTGATGTTTTTTGTACCGATCAGAAATCCAATAAGCAACAAGACACCATAAGATGCCGAAGAGGGTGTTTTCTGTTTTTTGTATATAAAGTCTTTATTTTTCATTCCATTTTGATGATTTTTTATGTCCTCACAGTTACATGTAGGGTATATTAAAAATTTACCCACATGAATGCAATACTTCATTTAGTTTCCACTCAATAACTTGTTCCCTTTAAGAATTATACACAATGGACCATTAAAGGCACGAAGGTCAAGTAGGGTTCGGGTTGAATTGCATGTACTGAAGCCATGTTATGGCAAACAGTAAAACGATGACATTTCATATAGTTTGTAATTTGTAGTCAAAATAATTATTTCCTTAGAAAATGAGGACCAGAATGGCTAAATGAGTCAGGTAGTTGGATTACCTAACAACTCATACATGCCTATCACCAATACGGCGTGGGTTCACGCCCGTCTTTTTAAATTACAAAAAAGGGTGCACTCGACTCGCAAGTAATAAAGTTTACCAGTTGCTTGCTCATGGTCGGTGGTTCTCTCCGGGTACTCCGACTTCTTCCACCACTAAAACTGGTCGCCATGATATAGCTGTAATATTACTGAAAGTGGCATTAAACACCAAAAATCAATCAATCGAAGGTCAAGTTCAATTTGGGACTTTAGCACTTTTATCTTTTTGGAGTTGCTGCCCATTTGAAATGAAAACCAGTTTAAAAAATCCTTTAAAATTTTGTTACCTGATGATGTTCTCATTCCAAGTGCAGAATGTGATTTATAGTCAGGTGCCTTAGCTTCATTAAAAGGTTTAGGTATATCATGATCCTCTCTAAACTTTCCAGAAAATGATCCTTTATATTGTGTATCTTCTACTGTCAAGAACTTGAGGTTATGTTTAGGTTTCTTGTGTCTTTTTCTTGACATAAGCAGTACAAGTTCATCATCAAGTCCTCTACTCTCTGGTTTTACATTTTCTTTAAAGTTATCTTTTATTTCTCCTTCCTCCTCAATAACATCAGGTGTCAGGTCACGCTCACTTTCTCTACCTCTTAACCACTTAACATAATCTTCTTCTGACACCTCCTGAAAATTGAAAACACAAGCTTAATGTCAAATGCTACAACTTCCTAAACAATATTTGACTTTACATTGTCTTGACTTTTGAGTGTACCTGATGAAGATCAAGGTTATGCCAGAAAAGTGTCGTGTGCACAAAATTATATACAGTTGACTCTCGTTGTCTCGAACTCGGTTGAGTCGAATTTTTATCGAAGTCCCGAACTTCGTTGTGTATAAATATATATAATTTGACTCCTGTTGAGTCGAATTCGGATGAGTCGAAATTTCGGTCCCGAGATGTAGAAAACCACATTATTTACATTCGTTAAGTCGAATTTATCTGTCAAAACATGTAGGTGAAACATCCGGTCATTGACTTTGACATTTTTACCTTAGGCTATTTCACATGTTTATTTTAACAATCTGTCAAATTAATTAGTGATAATATTTGAATTGGCTTGGTATAATCTATTATGACACAGGTTAAATGTGTACAATAACAAATTATCGATTTATAATAAGTGCGCTTGGGTCGGCATACATCAATGATTGTGAAAAGTACACAATGGAAGCGTTTTATCTATTGATTTTTTTGTCCGAAATTAATTTTCATTAAAGATGTATAATTTCTCAATTTTGAGAGATTTGAAAAAAATGTTACTCTTAATTAACTGTTGTAATAAAAGGGGAAATCATGCTATTTCTCAGAATTGGCGTTATTTTCGGTCGAGAAAAGTTTTCTGCTACACTTTATTGAATCAATGCAACACAACATACACACACAAAAAAAAAGATATCTAGCAGTTATCAGTCATTCCACAAGATTCAAAGAATTTAACAGAAAAAAAAACAGCAACAAAAACATCAAATAAGTTTTAAATCGTTCCGAGAATCGAGACATGCGATGCTGGTTTTAGCTCTTCAAAATTTTGCTCGAGTTGTCTCCCTTTCGTCGTTAAACAGACTACACTTCCGGTATTTTCATAGCTCCTCTTGAGTCGAACTATGGTTGACTCAAATTTTTTCCATGGTCCCATCAAATTCGAGATAACGAGAGTCAACTGTATCTACGTTTTATTTCGGAAGGTTGAGAATATAAAAATAATTTTCGTACTGGTGTACCCTGTTCAGTGACCTCTAACTTTACTAGATATAAGATTATATGAATGGAGTGCAGGATAAAAAAATAATAGTAAAAAAGATCAAACAAACATCTAATATAAAAACTTCTAAATTCTAAGGATATTTGAAATAGTTTTTCTATGGTTATGTTTCAGAAACAGCCCTCATTTGGCCCCTTTTATGTCAATAATGGCAATAATTGATAATAAAGCTATTCATTTTGCTGAAAGTGATTTACCAATGGAATTCATTAAAAATACAGATGAACAATAAACTCTTCATGTACACCTTGTTCCAACACTTAAATCAATCCCATCCTTTCTTCTGTGACAAGGATATTTGTGTAAAAAATCAAGAATGGTCAGTCAACTAGAACAAAAGTTATTGCTCAGAAATCAGTGTCTACATAGCATAATTTGACTGCAATTTTTTGCAATCTATCAGTGTCAATAATAATTATATTATCATTACTACAGCACTAAAACAACATGCTCATCAGATTTTTAATCATAGATAAATCATACCGATGAATCGTCTAGCCAAGAAGGCAGGTATTTTCCAACACCCTGATCTTGTTCTGTATTTAATGCATCAACTGGATTTTCAATATTCAGTATATTTGTCCTATCTTGATTGTTAACTGAAGCTCTGTACATCAATTCAGTTTTGTGTCGTTGATGTCTAGCTCTCTTCATCACAGACTGATCAGATAACCGAGCTATTTCTGCTACCTAAAAAAATAATATGCATGAAAAATAAGTTTTAAGTTGTCAAAGATAAGATACGAAAGGTAATTCATAAATTGTAGGCCAATGATATAACTATTTAATCATGATGATCTGTCACGTACATCACTATTTTTTTATATGTGATTGATTTCAATCAACATTCTTAGGTCTTGTGTCTTTGCATTCTTGGTAGCCCAATATCAATGTGGTTATCTCCGTCTCTGTAATGGGTCTTTCACAATTTCATAGTTTGTTTAAATTATTAAAATTTTAAAATTATTTGGCTTTCCATTCTTTTGACTTTCGGTGTACCCAAGGAAGGTTAATTATTCCAGAAATGTATCATGTATGTCACTAAATTAAGCATCAACAGTATTATTGTTTACTTGGATGTAAGTAACAAGCATTTAAAAATTACAAAACATCTTGATAAAAAGATGGATAACTTGATTAATAACATATTTGTCATACTTAGTGGAATAGTTTCCAAAATACTATATACATATTGACAGAAGAAGCTGACAATTTCTTACTTTGTTTGAGTAAAAACTTGAAATCTTGTAAGAAAGTCAAGGCAGTTGTAAGAGCATATGTAGTCTTAAATTTAGTTCTTTTGGTTAGTTTTGCTACATAATTTATTTATTTCTGTTAGTGGTAAGTCTTCTTTTTCCAAAATGTGCCTTCAGAAAAGGTAAGTTACTGGATCCCATTTCAATATGGCATAATACAAAGCCAAGAGGGGGGACAACTTTTGATATAGCATTTGCATGTAGTGACAACCATTGTGACAGACGGAGAGGACAAAAAGCTATATGTCTTCCCTAGAAGAGGGGGCTAGAGATATAATCAGATATTAACTTCATAAGGAGAGTGATGCAGACTTATCAATATTGTTTCCACCCTATTGATTGTACTTTATTTCAGAGCATTAACTGTAGTGAAAAAGTCTTTATAAGCTGTAAATATTACAAATCATATATATTGTCAAGATGTACTATTTGTAGTTATAATTTTTTTTTATATATAATTAAATAATTATATTTGTACAAAAACGCCCATCTAATTCAAACACCATTTCCAATTTTGTGTCAATATTTCAAAAATATTTAGAAAATTGTGCACAAATTACGGCAATTCATCTGAATTACCTCCCTTTTTAAAATGACTGTCGTCGGAAGTATAGATTTTTACTTCATGGAGAATGAATCACAATAAATCATTAGCAAGTTGACAAATTTAGATACATCAAACAATTGTATGTATTTCAAGTTATAAATGACAGCAATAAAAACTGGAATGAAGCTGTTGAAGAGGAGGGTGAACAAACTGGAAAATCATTAGCGTGGGTGAAGACAGAAAATGGTCGCCTTGACATACAGGTTGTCACAATGTCTTGTTGAATTTGTTTAAATTCATGGCAGAAGAAAAAGTGATACATTTGTTTTTAGTGAATATACATTTAAGTACTCTCTACACATACATTTAATCAATTTCTAAAATATCATTAGCCTGATGCAACTTTTTAATATAAAAAAACCCTTCAAGATCAATGACAAGCAATTAATTTTGTGGTTACAAGTTATTTGAACGTATCATGTTATAAAGTACTTTTCCATTTATATGAAACTCCTTACATCATCATTGTCAGCAGCAAATATTCTTCTCAGATTTACGTTGTATTTTCCCAGGTGGAATCTCACTAGTGCGTTATAGGCTTCCTGTAAGAAAAAAAATCAGAAATATAAGAATCTCCCAGAGAAGACTTCTCTCTTATATAATCTAGAAAACAATCTTAAAAGACAAGGTTTATGATATAATAGAACACAGCAACATTTGAGAAGTAAGCAATTCCCTGATCATGTCATGACTAATACAACCAATGTACATTAAAAATGGTTGAACAAGGATATCTTTTTTCTCAATTTAAAAATAAAATACCACAAGATTTTTCCTAGCACATACAATACTAGTAAATACATAAAGCAACATTCCATAATTCACAGTTTAATCCATAAATAATTTGACATCTTTGTTCAATACTTAAAAATAGATATAAAAAATAGTGCTGGTACATAATAAAATAAAAACTGAAATGTTTATTTGAAATTTTCAGAAAAGTAGATCCCCTGGGAGATATTCCCAGCTAATAAAATTCATCAAACGATTGCAAATTTGTTAATACTTAAGATTATGTAATTTGTTTTTTAAATATATTTCATGAAATTGCAAACTTACATTAAAATCAATAGAGCAGTTTTAAGAATATCCGATTGGAAGTAGATGCAGTTTCCGATATATATTTCATGAATTGCATTAGACAAAGGTCTCCTACAACTTTTGTATCAGTCTGGCTTTTATGGTCATAAAACCTTTTGAGCAAGTAATGTTCTAGTACTAGAAAAACAGCCAATCAGAACACTAGATATTTGATACTGTGTTCTGATTAGTCATTGTTGTTAGTATGAGTACAAAACTAATACCCAAAAGTTGTATTAATGTAAGGCAAGATTTACGCCATGATATAACTGAAATACTGTTGAAAGTGGCGTTAAACACCATAAACTAACTTAACGAAAGATTTAGTAAACATCTATTTCACTGCAAAGTAAAACATTATGTTATCCATTGAAAACCTTCATATTAAAAAAATCCACACTAACCTTGTATTCCCTTGGGATTTTTAGATCCTCTTTATATAATCGTACCATTGATTCTTTCCTTAGGATGCCCAATAATTTTTCTGCTCCAGCCCGACCTGTAAAAGAAAATAACATTCTTTATTTTTCATATCCTTTGAAATGATAATTTCAATATATTTCCTCTCTTCAAAACCTGCTCAATAAAATAATAACACATTTTTACCACATGAAATGCCTGTGGAATACAGAGATTTTCAAATGAAAGAAAAGCTGATATTTCAACTAGTGAAATAACAGTGTTTATATCACAATCAGACCTCACAGTACCAAGGATGTTTTTTTAAATGTCAAATCAGTTTAAAAAAATGTGAAACATCAATGTAACAAGGGCAACGCAAAGCGTGGCATATCCTCTCGCCTAAAAATTTGACCCGGTGACCTTGACCTATGACCTTGAAAATCAATAGGGTTCCAGATTCTCTTAAGGACTAAGTATTGACCAAGTTTGGTCAAAATCCATTGAAGGATGTTGATTCTAGTGTTCACAAGGATGTAATGCGGTAAAAATTTGACCGTGACCTTTGACCTTGAAAATCAAAAGGGTTCCAGAATTTCTTAAGGACTAAGTATGTACCAAGTTTGTTGAAAATCCATTGAAAGATGTCGATTCTAGTGTTCACAAGGGTGTTACAGGGTAAAAATTAGACCTGTGACCTTGACCTTTGACCTGAAAATCAATAGGGTTTCAGACTCTCCTAAGGACTAAGTATGTACCAAGTTTGGTCAAAATCCATTGAAGGATGTTGATTCTAGTGTTCACAAGGATGTTACAGGGTGAAAATTTGACCCTGTGACCTTGTCCTTTGACCTTGAAAATCAATAGGGTTCCAGACTCTCCTAAGGACTAAGTATGTACTAAGTTTGGTCAAAATCCATTGAAGGATGTTGATTCTAGTGTTCACAAGGATGTTATGCGGTAAAAAAATTTGACCCAGTGACCTTGACCTTAGACCTTGAAAATCAATAGGTTCCAGATTTTCTCAAGGACTAAGTATGTACCAAGTTTGGTGAAAATCCATTAAAAGATGTTGATTCTAGAGTGTTCACAAGGATGTTACAGGGTAAAAATTAGACCCTGTGACCTTGACCTTTGACCTTGAAAATCAATAGGGTTCCAGACTCTCCTAAGGACTAAGTATGTACCCAGTTTGGTCAAAATCCATTGAAGGATGTTGATTCTAGAGTGTTCACAAGGACGGACGGACGGTTAAGCGTTACTATATCCCTTCGCAACTTCATTGGCGAGAGGATAATAAACAGTATAACTACTCTTGTATTTCGAATACAGTGTATCAACAACAACAAAAAACAAACAAACAAAAACAGTGACAATTTACTCATGCATCAGTGTTTCAGCTAGACTTTGAAATCTTCAGGACAGATTTATCAAAATTTCTTCAGGACAATCTTTAATAATTAAACAAGTTTTTATAAAGTTCTTCAGGACAATTTGAGAAATATGTGGGCAAATGTCCTGAGACTGGTGCCTAGCTGAATATTTTCAAAAACAAAATGTGTACATGTACATTTGTTTATGCAAATTACAATGTCTAAAAATGAATAACACCTAGATAACATTGCTATCAAATTTCAAGAAACTACAATTTGTAGTAGTTTAGAAAAGATATGCAAGACACAGAATGATATAACTCATGGGTTCCTAGCAAATCAAAAAGGCTTCCTCTGGCACCTGTTTTACTCCAAACCATAACCAATACAGGAAATTGGTTAGAAAACTACCTGATGCCCATGTCATGATCAAGTCAAAGAAAAAACCCCATTAAAATTAGATGAAAAATAAAAATTCACTATACCTTCCAAATATGTTAATGCAAAACTTAAAAAGGGTTATATGCAATTGTGTCAAAAGTTTTGACAAAGACCACATTACTGATACAGTAATCTCTTCTAAGACCTCTTATAAATCAACCATTATACAATGAAAATATTGATGTAAGATAGTACACCTTGGGCAAAAAAATTATAGTACAATGTAGTTGCAAAATATATGATCTAATACAACCCCAAGTGCATGATAAAAATTGACATACACAAGGAAGCTTAAGAAAAAACATCAGACTAAGATACTTTCTGAGTGGGATTAAAAAACTAATAAAGTATCTATTGTTTTTCCTATTATTTCCATTAATTAAATTTTAAAGTCAAGATGTATCATCAAGATTTTTCTATTGAACAAATACTTTTCTTTATCTATAGCCAGGATGGGGTAGAATACGTGTTAGGTCTCATATGATAGAATCTGAGAATCGAACACCACTAAAGGTACAAGGCATGAAAATATTAAAATACTAGAAGGTATGATTTCTCATAACTGAAATGGGTTGGTAATATACAGTAGATAATATTATAAAAAAAATCCTACAATTTCTAATACAACCAATTCCTTCCCCTTAGTTACCACAACCATTAAATCTAAGATATTAAAAAAATTAAATTGTATTGCCAAATAATGTTAGTGTTATTCACTTTTAATCCAATTCTTAAATTACCCTTAAATTCAGGGTTATTTTCTTTGGTATCTTGCATTCGTTTCCATAGAACTGAAATTTGTAAACATTTAATCTATAAGATTAGTTTAACATTGAAACCACGCCATTGAAAACATCACAGATTCTTCAGAAGAAACAGCCTGATTGACATAACTAAATGTATTACAGGTACAGTGCTGCCTCATAAGTATTCGCAAAAATAAGAAAATGGCTGCGATTGGTAGTGCGAGTTGAAATTGTCACCAATGTTTTTCGTTGTAATAAAAAGAACTACATAGTTTTAAGCTGTCTTGAGTTACCCTTTTGAACTTTCCCCCATATATTTGACGAAATTTTAAGGTCGTCTGCTACACGTTTACAAATAAACAGACGTGTTTTCAAGATAGGTCGCAAGTCAAAGGAACTGAGTGAGGATCGGAAACAACTAGTTGTGGATTTGAAACGGGAAGGGCATAGAAATTGTGAGATCGTGAAATTGTTGCATATACCTGAATCTACAATTCGTTCAATTTGGAAGAAGTACAACAGCACAGGTAATGTTGAAAACTGAGGACGGTAAAAAAGAATCGTGGCAAGGTTTTAAGAGAAATTACCAATGATTTCAATGAAGGAGGGGTTGTTCATGTCCACCTAAAGACTATACAGCGTTATTTACACAAACACAAAATATTTAGACGTGTTGTTCGTAAGAAAATGGTGGTCAGAGAGGTCAACAAAAAGAAACGACTTTCTTGGTGTCTGGAACGATGGAGATGGACTGTTAATCTACACTGGAATCAGTAATATTCAGTGATGAATCGCAGATAGTTATTGGACAAAATAACCGTGTGTACATCTTCGAATGAGGCTTACCGCCCGGAGTGCATGTGTCCGCCATATCAGAGGAAGGTGTCTGTTATGATCTGGGGGTGCATTACATGGTATGGTGTGGGAACTTTATGTAAGGTTGATGGTAATATAAATGCTGTGAAATATCGTGACATCCTTGATAATCATCTTTGGCCCATTTTAGCCCGTCACTTTGCAGACAAACCTTATCGCTTCCAAGATGACAATGCCCCTGTCCATCGGGCCCGCATAATTGAAGAATTCAAACGAGACAATGACATTCCTGGCATGACATGGCCAGCTCAGTCTCCGGACTTATATATTATTGAAAATTTGTGGCTTCGAATCAAGAGATCGCTACAAAATGCAGCAGGAAACATAAATACTCCTCAAGAACTGTTTACTGCCATTCATGATATTTGGATGAACTTTACTGTGGATTACATTCAGAACTTATATACCTCTATTCCACGCAGGATTCTGGCAGTTATATAGTCGAAGGGTTACCTCACAAAATATTAAGGTAAATTTTTCATTTTTACCTTGTGTATTTTAATGGTGCAAAGAGCAATAACTCAAACTCGTTGACGTCCGATATCTTGTTTTCGCGAATACTTTTGAGACGCAGCTGTATATGACACAAGCTTAAAATAATAAAATTTGCTTTGACAAAATTAATTTTTCAATACATGTAATAAGATAATATAAAATTACTGCCTTCGTATGAAGTGAAAACTGAAAGTTGTCAAGCCCTCAGGAAAACAACTTCTCGAGGGTTGACAATTTGATAATCACCTCATATGAAGGCAATAATTGTTTTATCAAACAAAAAGTAATCTAAAGAGGGCATGTTTAAAGCTTGTCAGAACATCTGAATTTCACATTTTATTGACACCTAAAGTAATTTGATCTATCGTGTACACTGAATGTTTTGTTTTGTACAAGAAAACAAAACAATTTTCAGTATAAAAGTACAATTATGGAACCTAACTAAAAATAATTTCAACACACTTCTGGTTGTCAACATCGCCCTCTACATTATATTTGTTGGGGTCGTCTACTGGACTGTCTCCCTCATCCCTTTGTGTTATTAAAGTGGAACCTGTCTAATCTGACACACCAAGGGACCAGGGAAATGAGTTGGATTGTAATTTGTACAGGATGTCGGAATACTCGGGTTTTATTTTAGTTAACAGAAATACTTTTGGACTGTAAATTTTTGTCGGATGTCACATGATGTCGGAAAACTCAGGTGTTGGATTGGACAAGTTCCACTGTACTTTTAAATAGTAGAAATACATGATAGGAAAGTTCATGTCATATATTTCTGAATTTTTTTTTTTGCATAAACACACAGTACTCAGTTGATAACTGTGTCCAATTCTGCTACAAAGTACTACATAAGAAAAAATAAATTGTATGTTCAAATTAAACAAAATGGAGTTTCTCATGAAAAATGTAATGATACCATTTTCAAATTAATGGCTAGTGAGATGTGTACATAGTAAATATACATTTTCAATACTAAGAATATCAAACGTAAATATTTGATAGAAGATAAAAGAGTATTTGTAATTAAATCATCCGAGTTTTATGTCAGACATGAACAATATTTTTTCCCCTGAAAATCAATAAAAACCAATAAAATTTAACTGTTTTCTTATCTGACAAGATAATTACTTAATGATGAGATATTAATATTGTACCCTGGGAATATGAATTAATGGTTTTCAGAGTACATTTGTAATAGAGGACATTCTTCTTTTTTTTTTTTTTCAGAAAAAAAAAAATTTCATAACAAACAAAAATAATAGTAGTTGATGCATTTTAAAATCCGAAAACATTGAAAAAGCTAATTAAATTCATTGAAGCTGTGAAAAACAAACGTAATCCTTTCTTATCGATACTTTATAATTTGAGAAATCAATTAGACTTGATAAACTTGATAATAAAAAAAATAGTCACTGAACTCGAATGAGAGAAAAAAATATATATATTCACACTAAATGAATAAGATTATTTCTCATAATTGAAAATAGATTAAAGAAATTTTTATATATGAAAAGGGAGATAACCACAGTACAGAAAGTAACTCATCAACACCTAATATTTTCTCACAAAAGTTTCAATGTAAGAAATATTTGTTAATTTGTCTGTATAAACCAAACACCCGTTTATTCCAAACACAAAAGTTAGTTCCAAGGAGATTCTGTTAATAGACAGGTTTCACTGTATAAAGCTATGACGGATGTATTTATTAATAGAATATAAGAGAGGTGAAATAGAAGAATAGGAAATTGTAATGTTGTATTGTCATAGAAACAGTATAAAAAATACATACAAATTGTGCATTGGAAGGACGTGCAGTCAGGAATTAAAAAAAACATGCAAAGGAGTGCAGATAATATATGACAGGGAGTAAAATTTAACCAACCTGTTAATGGATTCACATCTGAAATTAATAGGAACGAACACAAATTAATACAGATAGTCAGAATTTTTAAGTTTGTGATTCAGAACACTGCAAACTTATGAAGTATTAAATACAAAAATATTGAACATTGTGTAGATGGCCATTGTATTTTATATTACGTACAGAGATATAACGAGATGTTATCACCAATAATCTTATTAACTATGATATACATTTGCTGGTACCACTTCTGAGTATCTAACAACTGGTAACCAGATTGAAAGATTCCCCAAAAGTAATTGAATATACAGTTTGTTTTCCCTATTCTTTAGTCACAGCATCCATCTTGAAGGGCAGGCTGTGGGACATACCCAGTAAATACATAAAGTGTACAACCCAAGGACCCTACTAGTTATTTTAGTCTAATATGATTAAATTGTTTCAGAGAAAATTTAAGCAAAAATTCTCAAAAATCAGGAATACATGTTGAAGTTTTGTTTCAATTAGTCCAGTGGTTTCAAAGAAAAATAATATCAAAATAATCTTTATGACTAATTTATGATGAGCAAAATAGAAATAATTTTCATATAACAACAAACAAATTTGCATAAAACATTTCTAGCTTTTCTATGCTGTATTTTGTTATAATAATATGAAAGTTATACAACTACATAATAATGATTTACTGTTCTCTAGTTATCAACTTAGATGTCAGTCTTCCATGAAAGACATATGTCACCTGCCCTTTTTAACTAACAACTTGAAAATATTTATATTGCCGAGTTAATGATAATGATTAGAAATGTGCACCCCCCCCCCCCCCCCCTCTCTCTCTAAAAATCCCTGTTTGGATCTGGAAAACCTTAATATCAATGTGATCATAAAACTGGTGCATGACTTTAGTTCCTATTAAAGAAAATGTGCAAATTTGGTTGATTTCCGTTGTGTGGTCTGTGAGGAGTTGTTGATTAGAGATGTATAACCCCACATTGGAAAGCCATGTAATAAAAAAATAAAATAGTAAGTGCACAACTAAAATCATGTCCATCCTCTGTACCTCATAGAAAATCCCTGTTTGGCCTAGGAAAACCCCACAGATCAACGTGCTAAAAAATAAAATAGCAGGTGCACAACTTCATGCTCTGTAGAAATCATAAAAATGTTGGTTGTTTTCTACTAAGTGGCTTAGGAGGAGCTTCTGATAAAGTGAATGTGTGACGCTGATGATGAACATGATGAATAAAGACTACCAATAGTGATCCTTATATGTCCACTTTACTACACAGGGGTCATAAAAATGATGCACTTCAAAGGCAAGTCATCCAGAAACAAAATATTTAGGAATTTTAAACAATTGTCAATACACAAAAAATAACTTGAGAAAGGTAAAAGACATACATCATGGTCAAAATTCCACAATTTGTTTCGGATCACAGAAGTGAGAACTACATGATAATTCCCCATAACATAAAAACAAAAACTAAATACCTTGATTTATATTGAACTTATGGCTAGCTAACTTCAAAAATAGCCAATTTCATGTTTTTTTTAACATATTAAAATTTTATCTTATTTTAGACAAGTGTGCAATTCAAACCCACCTCCATGTTTGTGTAGTTTTGGGTGTATTGGTTTTGTTGTCTTCTGTTCAATCTTGGGATGTAGAAAATAATCGGCATCTGGTCCAAATTTCTGATAAAGCTGAACTTGGTACCATTCTAACATTTCTTTCTCTGACATAGGTGTTCCTGGTAATGAATCTCCAATGTCTGGATTGGATGGTGTTCTTGACATTGGAGGTAACGAGGACTGAAATCCCCTGTTTCTGGTCCCAGGAGATACAATACTCCTCCCCGTGCCTGGACTTCCTGATTTTTGGAAGACATTTCCTGCCGATGATCTACGTTCTAGTTCTGGTGGTTGACCTAAAACACTCTTTGATTTCCTTCTTTTTTCTTGTCTTACTGACTTTTTGTCTTCCTCTGAAATACAAGAATATTTTAATAATCATATTTTGGAATTTTTTTCAAGTGTTTACTCCAGTCTTTCTATATATTGATACATACTAATGATTTCTCATTTTTCCTGCAATGAATGCTGAAAATTTGTATATGAGATCTCTTGTTATTTTCCTGCAGTCATTGATCTCGTCCAATTTATGATCTACAATAAGCAAAACTGTCAGTCTCACATAAAACATAATAATGAGAGAACACTGTTGGCAGTACAAAATCCACAGAGATCATTATAGGAAAAATATCAGCCATGGTACAGAAAGGACAGATCACTGAATTCATTTTTTTATTTGTCTGTACAGTACAGCTTCTCACCATTGTAATTACATATTTGTATCTTCTGTGTTGCTAAATATATTTGATAGATCATATGATCTGATGATGAAGGCCATTCAATAAAAATATGGACACAAATTGTTAATAATCTAAGATCTGATACCTATACTGAACATTTGTTATAATATTATTTGAAACACTTTTTTTTTGGTATACATTTTTTAGTTCATGAAAATTAAGAACGGCTTCAATAACTTAAGAGAATATTATAAGACAATTTGTGTAAATTGTATTGAATTTCCTGTCTATTCATTGGTTAGGTAGAGGGAAATATTTGAATGATTCATTCTCTGTAACTGGGCTGATATTCATTTCAGTGGTATTTTAAACAAGATAGCATACATTTGTAAATAAAATACATGTCACAGGGTAAACTATTGAATTATAAAATGTGAACATTGAACAATGTAACTGGAGAAATATTACAATTAATTTAACACAGAAGATTATCTTTTGTTTGACAATTGTTTTTAAACATAAGAATAGGGATTACAGAAAAATTAACATTAATGTTACATTGCAACAAACATACCATCAATAGATTCAAGTCCTTTGCCAAGGGATCCTAAAAGTGATCGTCGTTGTGCTATCATGTTGTTTCATCCATTTTTTTTATTTGTTACTAGCGAAATGTTAATCTTTGGGCTTATTTAATCTTTATTGATTAATATTAAATACTTATAGTTTTAAAATGTAAGTATACTGCATTTAATGGTTTGAAAACATCAATACAAATAAAAGAAAGTGATTTAAATCAAATACCCTGTTAAATAATAGAGTGACCCTTAATACCAAAGTATTTGGTTATTTTTTTATGTTAACAATTAGGTACAAGAAGTCATGAATAGGAATGATGTACTACTACCCAGCAATAACAATACTTCTTATATAAACAACTCAAATTGTGTGTTCTTATATCTAGTAGAAAATTTAAGTAAGAGGTGTTAATAGTTTAAGAAGAAGTATTAACATTAATACATACATGTCTTGGTAATAGAAAATAAGTTTGAACTCCTTTAACAGGTTCATACAAGCTCGTTCGCAATTCATGTTGCAATATTTTTCTAGGTATAGATTGGAAAATATCTGTATTCTTTAACCCTTGTTGTGTTATATATTTTTTATATATATATAGGGAGTGGATGTAGTCGAGTGGTCTAGGGCGCTGGACGTAAGGCTAAGCGAATGGTGCTGCAGTGTAACAATGGTGTGGGTTCAAATCCCGTCGAGGGAAGAACAAAAATTTGACAGCTCTAAAATCTAATTCTAACGCTGTTTGGTTTAATTTTCAGACGTATATATATATATATATATATTATATATGGATTAAGATTCTGTGGCTGATTATCTTTTTTGGTATTCATTCAAACATAGGCATCAATTTTCAAACTTTTTAAACTTGTTAATGGTTGTGTAATGATTAGCGTTCAAGCCTTGTGGATCCCCTGTCAACCAAAGTCTATAAAATTGGTATTTACTGCATCTTTGCCAAGTACATGCAGCATTAAGGAGTAAGACTAAACTTAGCATGTTGGCTTAGTACAAAACAGACATCATTTCATCAAAAACTAACCTGTTCTCATCATGATATAGCTGAAAAAGTACTCACTTGGCATTGAACAACTCATTCATGTTGGCCCAGTATTATAGATACAGGAAAGCTGCCAACTCTTAAGCTTTATACATATGCTTCTTCGATAAACTTTCGTCCAATCAATGGATAATTAATTGAAACATTAAAAGTATACCTTGGTAAAATAGATCTAAAGTAGACAAAACATCCATAGCAGCGAGTATAAAATTTTATGTCATACAAAAAGTTGTAGAATACAGTTGAATCCCTCAATAGAATCCTGATACATATGTACCCAAAGTGTCGTGTGCTTTTTGTCTCAATATTTTACTCTGTTCCTGTATGTCAGAGATCATTTCCTGCCTAATTGATCCAATTTGTTATTATGAAAACACTCTCTTTAACATTAGGTACTTTTGATATATATTGTGCAATGTCGGCTACAATTTTGTTAAAATGACACAAACCCAATTAAACAAAAACGTGATGAATCGTAAGGTAAAATGACACTTTTTACTATTGATTAGATTCTACAGTATAATTATAATCCTGCCATAATGTGATAAATTAGGACTATATTCAGTATAAATTTTATAATCTGTAATTATGTCTGCTACAGAAACATTCTACAACCATAAAGACATCATTGGATTCTGTAGGTCATCATTATAAGATTTCTAAGCAGTATTAAAAACAAGCAGTTTTCATTTAATGTTATTTACCATGGGTTTAAATCTGTCTAATATTTATCATTTAGATGATGATCATGGCTAATAATTATAACATAGACAAGTATTGTAATGTTATAGAGCATGTCAGTCTATCTTGGTAGTTATAATTACCAGTATTTAGGTCTAATCTTTGATATCTGCATATGCCTTTTAAATGATATTTTAGGGTCCAGTAAGTTTTAGAGGCCTTTGTCTAAGGTTAGGCCAAAAAAAAAAAAATATGTGTGTTTACGGTCACCCGACCCACCCTATTTTTCAGCCGCCGACCCTAACCTTTTTTATCGGCAATTATTCCACCCTAATTTTTGCTAACGACCCTATCAATTTTTACACAGAATTCGGATAACCATTTTTGTTGTTTAATCAGCAGCAATGTTTTATTTATTCAACCGCTAGCTCTTTGTCGAAATTGAGAGCAAAGAAGGTAGAAAAACTGTGTAACTCGTCATAAAACAAATGACGGCTTACCGGAAATTTCGAAAATGTAATACCGGAATCGGATTCCGGAACCGGGCACAACTATTTCTGGTTTTGCCGATAGTTAAACATCATTATTAAGAAAAAACTGGTGGTTAAAAAAAAAAAAAAAAAAAAAAAAATTTTAATGCCGACCGACCGACCCTAGATTTTTTTGACATGTGACAGTAAACACACATATATTTTTTTTTGGCCTTATAAGAAAATAAGGGAAACAAATATTGGTAAGTGTAACAGTGAACCACTGCAGAAGTCTCCAAAAATATATAGGATGTTATAATGTACCATATCCTTCTTTAAAACCCTAAAAATAGGAGCCCCAACACAAAAACAAGATACTTATGGAGCAATTAGACATCTTTAAAATCTCAAGTACATCTGACATGCAGTTTCTAACAAAGCCGGGGCACAACCATATTTTTCGTCCGATTTCCAAACGATTCAGCATTTGTAGCACAAGTAACTAGAATGGGCAAGTGTTCATACAATCTGATTTTCTATTTTATATTCATACAATTTTTTTCTTTTACTGGTCTCAGGATATCATTCTCGGACTGTCAGATGAAAAATGGACAGCAACTGATTTTGAAACATTTCCATTTGACTTCCAACATTGGACTTTTGTGCTCACACAATATGAGTTTAGAAGAAAATAATATTGTTTGATCACACTTTTACCGAGAAGAAAGAAAGAAAAAAAAAAAACGTTGTGATATGGGATTTGCTCATGTTCATTTCCATTCCAATTCTTTCCTTTGAAAAATAATAAAATATATTGATGATTTTATCAATACTTAATTACATTTTTGTACTTTTTTCTATTTTTGTTCTTTTAGCAAGTTCTTAAATAATGTCATCCATAACAATATGCTTGATTGATTTATTGTTTCTTAACATGAAGTGGGTATTTGAGAATAAGCTTATATGATGTAATCAGGGTGCCCACTGAGTTTTGAAACTGGGGGTACAATTGCTGTTTTTCCTTAACTTTGTACCCCTGCATATAGAAATTCCTTACAATTTTGGGGGTACAGGACCTATTTTGGGGGTAAAAAACCCTCTGCAGAGGGTAAATGGGCATGCTGGTAATAAGTGTGTAAGTAAAAAGATAGAGCTGGGATGTGAGGAAGAAAGTGATTGGTGTTCAATGCAAAATGAGCAATATTTCAGCTTTATCATGGCGAGAACATGTTACATTCGATGAGATGATAATGATGACCGCTTTTTAAAATTCTTTATAGTGCTAGCTCACTGAAACAACAGTCCGTAGGTAGACATGTCGCTTCACTTACACATATCCCAATTCCGAGCCAACTAGTCTTTGCTCTTTCTCCTTAATGCTGCATGCTTAGCAGAGAAGCGACAAACACCAATTTTATAGTCTTTGGCTTGAGCTGACCGGGGCTCAACCCACGATCTACTGTACTCAATGTAATCATTATACCACTGATGTGGTAGCTGGGATGTGATACATGTATGTAAAGACACTTCACTATAGATAATAGATTAATTTATCCTGTTTAATTTGATATTTGAAAAAATACATGTAATTCTAAATGTAATACATGTTTAAAAAAACCCAGAGCTTACATACAAACCTAATGATTTTTTGCACTTTTCTTCCAGTGATGCTTGTAATTCACGCCTTTTCTTTTTGTCTTCATCTTTTTTCTGCAAAAATAAAACAAGACAAAATAACCAACAACCTTCTAACAATTTAAAATTAATTCTATGACAATAGCATAAGAGTTCAGTGTCTGTGCCTGTGGACAGCAATATGTTAAAATTTCACTACCGACATCTTATGGTCCTTTAAAGCGTCAATATTAATCATTCTTTTTTCCCCATTATTCTGAAAGAATCACAGCTTTTTGGATATTTTTTTTAAAGTAACTGCAGTTGAAATGAACTTGTGATTTATTGATCAGAACTAGTAGAAGCGAGTGGGAGGATAGAATCAATATTGTATGTGCACCAGCTCTCTAATATGTTGTAACCTTGTAACTGATGACCAGTCTTAATCAAATCTGTTCTAAATATGGACAAAATATGAAAGAATAGAATGGAAAGATTATTTGCTTACATAAAATACAATATTGTAAAAAAAAAAATATATATCCTTATATGTGGAGTACACAAGTTGTTTCCACTAACCTTTAAGAGGGGGATTAGGGGTTATGGTGTTTAACACCACTTTCAATAATATTTCAGTTATATCATGGCAGTCAGTATTATTGATGGAGGAAACAGGTTTACTCGGAGAAAACCACAGACCTGTCGCAGGTCACAGACAAACTTTATCACATAATGTTTTATCAAGTACGCCTCGCCTGAGCAAAATTCGAACTTACAAGGTGATAGGCACTGATTGCATAGCTATTTAGACAATACATGTATATATTCCAAATTATGTCTTTAGATATTCCATTAAAGAGGTTCTATAATTGTCAGAATGTATATTGAAAAATATAATTACAACCTATCATATTTCATAATTTTATTACCTATCTTACGTAACATGTTTAATGTATTATCAATCTGACATTTTCTATCATTTTTGCCATTGTAACAAATAAATGAAGTCTTTGATTATACATCCTATCATTTAAAGAGAGACAATTGATCTAAAATGACATTTACCAAATTACCTTTTCTGATCGCTTGGAAATTTTATCACCCATGAAACTATTTCATTATATTTACATGGCCCGGCCTTAAATTCAAAACCTGTAAATTTTTTCTTCCCTTTAACATTTGTAGAAACAGTAGATTAATTCTTTTATTGTACAAAATGTTAACTTTACTAAAAATGTCAACTTTGCAAATTTTTTCTTCTGAAAAGATTTATTCAAATATAATCTAGACAATGAAAGCAAGCATTTGATTGTTGTTATTGTACAACTTCTTTGATCATTAAAATGGATATGAACTTGGTCTGATAATTACTTCATAAACAAAACAATATTAAAACAATTTGAAAATGTGTATGGTAATAAATAACTGAGAGGGGTGGACAGGGGGGGGGGGGGGGGGGGGGGGGGGGGAACCAGGATTCAAGGATGGAAAAAAACAGGAGTAAAAACTGAACTAGATGTTCACCAAAGCCTGTTTTACTCTCCTGGCTATTCATGCATATTTTAATTGAAACAATATTGAGGCTTCTGAGAAAAAAAACCTATTTATATTCCCATAGTTAAGCAATGTTCTTTGAAGTCATTCAACCTGGATTTCTGATCCACACAAAAAAATGAAAATGACAATAAAATGACTATTTATGCATCGTTCCAATTCAATCTATTAACTAAGACTGTGGAGGCAGCTTCTCAGATTTCTAATTGACACAAGAAACAACCAAAAAAAAACCACACACATCTTGTAAAAGATCATCCAAGGAACATTCCAATCATGATTTTGAGATTTCAGATAAGAATAATTTGAAAATATTTTTCAGAAAGCATAATTGCCCTAGTAGTCATGTTGAATTTCTGAATTAAAAAAATGATGTAAAATATTGAGAACAACCCAAGTAATATTTCTACCAAGTTTGGTTCCAGTTGGACCATTGAACTGTGAGAAAAAGATTGAAATGTTAAAAAGCTTACAGAGGACAGATGCAAAGTTAAGTGATGACGGAAACAGGAAACAAGGACTCTTGTCCATTCCCTTATATAGGCTATAACAGAAAACTCAAAATGAAAGGATATTTGTGTAAATTTTAAAAATTAATTCAAATTTATAGAGAACCCTCATGTTACAACTGACATTTTTTTGTGTTTCCATTCATGAATGCTATGACAACAGAAAAAAAATCCCCTGCTGTGAGCCCCAATCAATTAAGACCTTAAATATTTACACTGTAATGGGAATGAACAGGTTTTGAATCTTTTGTACTGTATAAAGTATATTTATGCCTGATCAAGCTCGTCTCAGTGGAGACAATGGTGGAGCTTACAAATAGTAATAATCCTATTAAAAAACACCAAGCAATGGACTTTTCTGTCTTGATAATAACTTAGTCAAACATGATACATAGATAAGATATATGAATATCAAATTTATAGTTCTATGAATTTGCCAACAATACATATTCACCTGCATTGAACATATATAACGGTTATTGTTAATAATCTACCATTATACATATCATTTGATCAAGGTGGTCATTTCAGATTACAAGATAGTTTGTAAAAGAAATCACAACCTCCTAGAATTCTATTGCCAAGACAACAGTGAACAACATCCTAATGACAGGTTAATACAAGCTTCCTTAATGTTCTAAAACTGTTCAATAATTTTCTCTATCCTTGTAGAAATAAAACAAAATTTACTATGCAAATCATGTTTGATTTGACATGTTTTCAAAACTTTACAGAAAGAGAGTTAATGATAAGTTAACCTGTCATTACTTTCTGATAAATAAAGATCTCCCTTTTCTCTTATTCAATCCTCCCCAGTGGAAAAATCCACCAATCTATAATCCATACATGTCAGACCAGCAAACAAAGCATGAAGAGAAAAACTTGATAAAATCATTAATTTGTCCACTCTTATGATGTTTATCTAAGCCAAACTAACTTCAAAGCACTTAAATTTATTTGAAGTCTGCTGTATATAGAACAATTTACATTAATAAAACTTCAAATACAATCAACTACAAAAAAACCTATTTATTAACAAAGGAAGAAGCAAATGATGATCTTTTTCATCTATAACAAAAAAATAACAATAATTTTTGCTGCAATTTAATTCTTCACTTGCTTTTAGTGGAATCCATCATTGATTGGTAAATAAGTATTGAATTTGTTGCGTCAAGCCTAAACCAATCAGTGAGATTTCATCATACCATGAATGACAGCGATAAATTCTAAAGCTCCTACCTATTATGTATATAGATCATGATAGCTTGTTTGATACACTGGCAAAATTAGATTAGTGTTGATTGTTTAGCAGCAAATCTCTAAAGGCCTTGCGTTAATTAGAATATGGCTTGCATAGGGACTTCTAAATTAATTATTCATTATACACTCAACAGTTTAAGAAAAATTCTTATCTCTCAGGGCTTTGATACATAATTGATACAGGTAATTCAACAGAAATACCGAGAAATCACCTTCATCATATGCAAATGACATTTCAGGTAAAATGTACCAAGATAACTGCAGGATGCAGGAATAAATTTCAAAGCTTAATTCTAGGTAATAAAATAAAAAATTCTAGTTTCAGAATTTAGTTCATTTATTAACCAATAGCACAGAACTTAAAACAGCATGATAATTAATATTTGAATCGTTCAAAGTGACTGATATGATATACCTGTCGAGTTAAACTTGATAAGCCAGAGAAAAACTCTGTCCATTCCACATGACAGAAATGATCAAGTTCCAACATAATGAACACAATGCAAATCATAGTGTGTGTCAGTAAGACAATGATGCCCCCCCCCCCCCCCATACATACGTATATTTCATTAGGCTTATTATAATCGATATATTGATGTATCGTTACTAAAAAAATCCATTCCAGTCAATGCTAATCATGTTTTTATCAACATTATATTCCATTTTATCGATCGCAAACAACAATTTTTTTTCCAAAGGATCTCAGCCCATAATTCAAGAACAACTGAAGTAATAATCTCAAAATCAAGATTAACCTTTATTTGTCATTTGTAACAATCTGTAACAAAAATGTCTAACAAACTGGTTAAAGAATACTCTATTCATTGATTGGATAAGGAATTGGAGGCTCACATGAGCCTGTATATCTCACCTGACAAAGAAGATTTATTGTCGTGGCATATCTCAAATTTTGATCTCCAAGGATTTGAACCCTGGGCAATTTGTTGGTACAAAATTGAATCTTCAAAAATTATCACAATGCCACTTCATGTCAAATACAATTACATTTCTATTCCTGGTTCTTTAAAGAGGATTGTTGAAATAGTTCTCATTCATGCACATGATACAGTCCTTTTTAAACTTTGGGCCCTTGTGGCTCAGAAATCACAGATCCTGCAGTGTATACCGGGTATATGTGAAACAGTTTCAGAGAACAGAGTGTTCTGTGGTGGGCTTATCTTGGATTTTAGATTGGTACCAAAAGCTCAAAGCTAGTACAAGACCACCATAGCATTATTTCTATGTGGAACATTTTATAAGTCTGTGAAAAAGCTGTTTGCATTTACATGTATTTCTCAAAGGGTTCTAAACTATGATCTTCAGTGGCTGCCATCTTGGGGAAAAAATCTCAAAATCAGTAGATGACCTCCTTAGCATCATGTGTGCATGATTAAGTTAACATATGAAGAAAGGGATTTGTAGAAAGTCTAAGCAATACTATCTGTTCAAGTTGAAAAGCAAGAAAAAGGCTCTGTCCACACCACATTATAAAATTGATCAAGGTTCCAATAAGTGAACTCAAAGCAATACCATAAGCAGGGTTAACTAGACACTAGACAGCATGCCAAATGGGCAATATGAAGCCACACTAATGACTTTAGCACTGGTTTTTAAGCTGTAAACTGGTATTGCAATAACATATTTAATTTTCACCCTATTCCGTTTATCCATCAAATAAAGAACATTTTTTTTTATTGAACATCGAACCTGTTCTTGTGGGAAATAAGAACCAAGCTGAAAAAGTTAATTTTAATCTTGTCAGTTATTAAATTTCTGTGAAGAAGACATTGCATGCAAAGCACAAGTCATTGATTTTTTTCCCTGTCAGAACATTCCATTCTGGTATACCTGTAATTGATCTTCAGCAGTCAACCATGACTGTTAGATCACATATATTGGATATAGCTTTATGAAAAGTCTTTTAATTCCAGATCTTTTAATTCAAAACAGCGTGCAAAATATTATATATGCAAACTGAAAACAGGATTTTTCAATCAGCTTTTATAGGAAATTATATCATTTGATGCTTACACTGACATTAAATCTTTACTGTGCATAAGATTACAAAAATTTGATTTTCCATCTCTTTTCACCACATCAATTTCTACTTAAAATTGATTTTTCTCTAAATGGGTGTATTCTTTTAAGTGTCATTCTAACCAATAAAAGAGGGGAGAGAAGGGTGATAAACTTTAAAATCATCCATTTACTCTTAGTGGAGGAAAAATCAAGTAAAAATCGAAAATTTAATGGACCGGAATACCTCACGGCTACTTTTGGTCTTATTTAAAAGATATTACCGAGGTGCTTCGAGGAAGCCCTGTCGTAGAGTTCCACTATGGTGCAGTTTTTGCAATATTGGGGTTAAAGGTCATTTGTGGAAAATGTCGAAAATCGCATTTTTTTTTTTTTTTATATAATGGACATTTTCCTTGAAAACAGTTTACTATTACAATTAAAAAATGCTGGCATTATGTAGAGTGCTATGTTTTTGATCAAATAATTTCTTTTTTGTTTGAAAATATCAGGTATATGCCCCTGCCGTCGGGAAGTACAAAAAAATTATTTTTAAAATTTGTGCATCAAAATTGAAAAAGAAAATACAGAAATTACAAATGGAGCTTAATCATAGAAAAATATAGTATATGAAGATATTTTCTGGAAAGTTTCATAAAAATCTTACGAGAAATAACGGGGTGTATGAAGTCTAAACTCTACCACACCAACCTAAAAGTAGGACACAAATTGATTTGCTTTTAATAAAAGAGCATAACTACAACGGTAAAAAATATACTATGCCTTTTACAGAGGTCTCATGTTAGTTGAAAGCCCACCAACTGCGTCAAGGTCTGAAACCAATGGCAGTTTTTTTTCTTTCTATTTCAGTCAGGTATCTGCTTTAGATGTCGTTTGGACAATCCTCGTCGTTTCCCAAATTTTCAGCTACCGACAATTGGTGTGACAGCTGATTTCTACATTCTTCATTTCTTTGACAACCGCAGATGCTCGTACACGATAAAGTTTGTTCAACGTAAACACAATTTTAGCTGCAAATGGACTTGCCTTTACACATACATACAAGGTCTTGCAAGAAGTTAGACGTCATGGGTCCTTCAAAGTACTTTGGCATTAAGTATTTGTTTTCATTTCTCCATCCACTCTAAAGGTGACCTAGGCGGTGGTTTAGCTTCATTAGCATGTGTCCATACATACACTTGGAATGCAACATGAGGTATGTGTTGTCTAAATGCTGCTTCAGATGGAGGAAGTTTGACAAGACAGGAATCTTTTGACAAAGCTAATTTTACCCTGAGTTTATTTATTTATCTCTGTGAACAGACTTAGCACTACCTTTTGGGTCACACAAATCTGACAGATTTTGACTGAGTGTTTTCAAAACTTGTCTCCAACTCTGTAAATTTCAGTTCGGCTTTTAGATTGTTTGCAGCGTGAATAGCATCAGACACAGTGATTGAACTACTGAATACTGTATTAGATTTGCACTGTCCACGTTGCTTTTCAACAATAATGGCGTTTCCAAAATAGTTGAGTAACTTTTGCTGCAATTTTGAAGTTGTATATTTGCTAACAATGTTTGGTGGGAGAAAGAAACAGAACTTATCAAGCAAGAAAGACATAGAAAATGCCTTTTTGTTAACAACGAGATCATCTTGTATGCTATCTATGAATTGCGGAAAAGCACTTGCATGCTCAGACTCTTTTTCGACTGGTACAGTGTCTGATTTAATGCTTAAAAGGTAGTTCGCTATGCATGACGAGTGATACAATGCATTTTCCAAGAAATTATCAACTGACTGAATTAAACTAACCATATCGAAATTGGACTTGTTATTCGCAGCATGGAGTATGTTTTTGACTCGATCTTTAGATTCGACGCGCTTTAAATTCCTATCTTTTTTGTAACTTTTCTGTTTACAAAATATGCATTGAGACCAATCAAATGGAGCAGTCATTGAGCGGATATTTACACAAATAGATTCTGATGTTCTCACCGAGGCATTCATTTGTGCTTCAACTGGTTCAAATTTTTCTAAATTTATTTTACTTGTGTAGCTTTCATAGCAGGATCTATGATACTGTATCCTATCAGTTGGAATCAAATCAAGTGAATCAAAATTCGTCATGAAGACGGCGATGGACATCATCTTTCCTCAAGCCAACAGCTTTAAATAAGGTACGTTTCCCCTTTTCGCTTGCCTTAGATAGAGTATCATCGCAAGAAATCTGACAAATTATGCATAATTCCCAACTGCTGACCGTTCAACTCTTTTTCGATAGTGAGTGAGCAAACTTTACGGGACTACACATTTCCAAGAACGAATCAGATATAGTCTGATTGGCAATAAGTGACAAATTAAAATGACCACATCGGTATAAAAACTGGTACAAAACAATCTTAAATTCAACACAAAACAAAAATAAGGTATATCATAAAACAAATTTAAACAACAATATAAAACTTCAAGTGTTCAGGACTATATATACAGGACGAAACTTTTTCCGGAACATTTCATGTCTATTCCGATCGGTACTAAAATGCTAACTAAATCACCAAAACAAATAAGTAAAACCCACTTAAAAAACCATACATTTAAAAAAAAAGAACTTGCACAAACCACTTTTAAACTCAACAAGGAACAATGATTTATGTATTTCACAAACGTATTCGAACGATAATGTCAAAATTTCAAAACTTCACGACATGCATATTGTCTAAGGGTGGAATTAATACAGGGGAAAGTAATGAGAACGAAAACGTTCATAAATTTAATGAGTCAGTGGTTTCGAAAAATTGCTGTTTTAAGGTTAAATTTGTACCTTTTTGAGTGATTTGTAATTATAGAGTGTGAAAGAACTGATAAATATACAAATTTATTCACCAAAAAACTATCTACGCGGAATTCATTAAATTATATTCACAATGACAGGTACTGCAATCGGAAAAAGCTTTCACATTCTTCCGAGAAATGCTCAATAATTATATAGCTATCCGTCAGATGCTAAATCTTCTATGTTAAAATGTTTGCTTGTTCTTTGAAAATTCTGACAATACCTTTTTTGTGTCAACAATTTACTTTGTTTAATCTTTTTATAGCCTTTTTGTAATTTGAAAAATCTACGAAATTACACTTTCAAGAGCTCTAACAAAAAAATGCACCATGGGAAAATTCTACGACAGGGCTTAAATGATAATATAATGTATACCTAATCATTTTGCAAAATATCAGCTGTGAGGTATGTCGGTCCATTAAACTCGGAAAGTACGCGTCTTTTTCTAGAATCGTTCCCGTACTATCTTAACAAAATCAACTTAAAACATCAAGATCTTAAAAGCTAAGAGAGAGAAAACAGTGATAATGTTACAAGTCATCTAAATATATATGATTACTGATATATATACTTGTATGTAAACAACCTTATATAATTCAACTACAAGTTAATATTACAAAGCCATTCTTTCATTCCATTAGCCAGTATAGTATTGTATAATCTCCATAACAAATAAGGAGTAGATGTTTGTGGTTGGTGAGACTCTTTACCATCATTATTAAATCAATTTGTTTAATCAATTTTTTTTTTAATGTCTTAAAAAATGAAAATACGTGGTTTATGGGTGTTTATCCTTACGTTCACCATATCAATGATGTAATTATTAGTGTGCTTGCCTCGATTGTGGGTTTGAGCTGAAAACTATAAAATTGGTATTTGCTGCTTATCTGCTAAGCAAACAGCATTATGGAGTATGAGCAAAGACACATCTGGTCTGAATCAGTATAATGAGTGGAGCGACATGTCTAGACTTGGACTGTTGTTTCAATGAGCAATATAGACATGTTGGTCTAGTACAAAATGCATATCATCATCACTACATCGAAATTTAACTTGTTCTCTCCATGATATGGCTAAAAAATTGCTCACTTGGTGTTAAATAACACTCATAGTCATTCTTCACCTTTACTGACTTTTCAGCTATATTGTAAGTACCAAATGTATTTCTGGATGAAAGCCTACAGACTTATAACGAAAACTAACCTTGAGTAATATGTAGAAGTATTCAGAAACCTTAATAGGAAAATAAGATATAGAAATGTGAGGATATACCCATCATCTACACAAATGCCTTAAAAGATAATCCATAGCAAGGTTGTTTGAAGGAGGGCTTATGTCTTATTTATGTGATTTGTGTTTGTTTGCGTATAGTGATGTCCAACACATATTGTGTTGTGTTTTTGCTTTGTTTGTTTTGGTCTTGTGTACCCTATGTTGCCAGTTTCTCTGTATTGTCCATTCTTGGTTGCCCTTTCGGTATTCTCTAATGTTTATTTACAAGAGTATAGTGACCAAATGGAACCTAAACATTAGTCAACAAAGACAGAGATATTGTTAACAGGCATCTCAAAAACTATCTACATGGTATTGCTTTGAGCTGTAAAAATTGCACATTTTCTTTAATAATCGTAACAACGTGAAATAAACCCTATTTTGAGGAATGGGTGATGGGGGTTAGTAATTTAATGTATGCAGAGGGAATGGAATAACCTCATAATGTCAAAATTCTCAGAAAGTGTCTGAAACATGCACTTTTTTTCAGATCAGGTGGAAAAGAGTATATTTTCAAGATGAAAGTTGTTTCTGTTTTGAATATAGATGTAGGTACATAGACTGCTTACTTTTTGTAATGCATGCCATTGTTTATATTTGGCACATTTCAAAAATTTATTATGGAATATACTGACATCAGAATTTTCAATTAACATTTTATTTTAAAAAAAATTAGATAAACATTCATGCTTTTAAAATTGATTTTCAATTTACATCTTAACTGTGTACTCATAAAACAGGCTTAAATTCACTTAAAAAATGTATAAATTTCAATTTTGTACAAACTTGAAATGGCAATTGATTTCTGTATCATTGATTGGATAATAATGTTTTCGTGGGGTCATAACTTGTTTACCAGCAAACCACTTAAACAGTACCTCATGTCAATATAAACACAATTATGTAATTATCTGAGAAAATTTGTAAATACACATAAATTTAATTAAACTCAAAGGACAAAAGCAATTGCCAGAACTGGTAATTGTTCCAATGTAATATGAACTGCTTTTCAAGTCAATAAAATCTCAAATTTGTAGTTGGACAAATCAATATTCATTGAAATAAAAATTGAGCAATTGCACAATATCAGCCTATGTACAAATCAACAAAGGAATAGGGATATTGTAACTGTGTTTAAGTTTTAACAGCCTAGCTAGACTTCTTTACCCCTAAATTCAGAAACTTTTATAGAAACCTCAGTAATTTAAGCTACATTCTTAATTTTTGGTAACATTACCATCTAAATCATGTGTTCTGTGGTAAGTGAACAATGTTTAGCATTATCATGACAAGAAGAGGTAAATTTTGAGAAGAGGACAATTATTTCTTCTTTGTACTAGATCAATACCTTGATCTTGATTTTAAATAGTACTAGCTCATTCAAACAACAGTCTGCAGGTAGATACATTTGTAAGTCACTCTACTTGGACATGATATCCCATGTTTATCATCCTTCCCTCCCACTATATCTACCTGCTGACTCCATCAGCAAAACTCGTATCAAAGTTTGCGTGAGCTGAGCTGGACTTATCAACAGTAAGCAGGAGTTATCACCAAATTCTCCCAACATTTAAACGATAATTTCTGTGAAGATGACAAAAGTAAATAAAATTCAGCAACACCATTAGCTAGTTAACATTTTACTTTTTAAACATATATCAAATTAGGAACTGTCGTGTCAGCAATATCAACAAACATCGTCCTACAAAAATGTACTAAATTGTCACAATTCTTGATAACCTCTGCTGAGACTTCATAATTTTTACGTCATAAGCTAGGTCGTGACCTTTAAAACGGCAAAACCAGTGAATTGCCAACTTTGATGTTTGTAATAAAAAAAAACAATGAATATCACCATTAAAGGAAAAATTCAACAATCTTAACATTTATATAAACCTGTAAATATGAATGGTATATTTGCAAATTACTTATGAACTATGTCTTGGGGAAGAGTATTTTGAATATTTTGAATCATGTGATTTTTCCTGCAAAAATACAAATATAGATGTATCCGTGTTTATGTTTGATTTAAGGATGATAAACATGTCATCTGAATGTGAATATGATTGATACTGAAAAATATCAGCCTGCTCGACAGAATATGAAGTTTGTGACTCGTTCGCTTCGCTCACTCGCCACCAAACTTCATATTCTGGCTCAGCAGGCTGATATTTTCGGTATCAATCAATTCACATCCAGATAACATATACATAACAACAGTCTGCAGGTAGACAAGTCACTCTACTTGGACTTGTTGTCCCATGTATAACAACAGTCTGCAGGTATAGACAAGTCACTCTACTTGAACATGTTATCCCATGTATAACAACAATCTGCAGGTAGACAAGTCACTCTACTTGGACATGATATCCCATGTATAACAACAGTCTGCAGGTATAGACAAGTCACTCTACTTGGACATGTTATCCCATGTGTAACAACAGTCTGCAGGTAGACAAGTCACTCTACTTGGACATGTTATCCCATGTATAACAACAGTCTGCAGGTAGACAAGTCACTCTACTTGGACATGTTATCCCATGTATAACAACATTCTGCAGGTAGACAAGTCACTCTACTTGGACATGTTATCCCATGTATAACAACAGTCTGCAGGTAGACAAGTCACTCTACTTGGACATGTTATCCCATGTAGAACAACAGTCTGCAGGTATAGACAAGTCACTCTACTTGGACATGATATCCCATGTATAACAACAGTCTGCAGGTAGATAAGTCACTCTACTTGGACATGTTATCCCATGTATAACAACAGTCTGCAGGTAGACAAGTCACTCTACTTGGACATGTTATCCCATGTATAACAACGTTCTGCAGGTAGACAAGTCACTCTACTTTGACATGTTATCCCATGTATAACAACAGTCTGCAGGTAGACAAGTCACTCTACTTGGACATGTTATCCCATGTATAACAACAGTCTGCAGATAGACAAGTCACTCTACTTGGACATGATATCCCATCTATAACAACAGTCTGCAGGTAGACAATTCACTCTACTTGTACATGTTATCACATGTATAACAAGTCTGCAGGTAGACAAGTCACTCTACTTGGACATGTTATCCCATGTATAACAACAGTCTGCAGGTATAGACAAGTCACTCTACTTGGACATGTTGTCCCATGTATAACAGTCTGCAGGTATAGACAAGTCACTCTACTTGAACATGTTATCCCATGTATAACAACAATCTGCAGGTAGATAAGTCACTCTACTTGGACATGATATCCCATGTATAACAACAGTCTGCAGGTATAGACAAGTCACTCTACTTGGACATGTTATCCCATGTATAACAACATTCTGCAGGTAGACAAGTCACTCTACTTGGACATGTTATCCCATGTATAACAACAGTCTGCAGGTAGACAAGTCACTCTACTTGGACATGTTATCCCATGTATAACAACAGTCTGCAGGTAGACAAGTCACTCTACTTGGACATGTTATCCCATGTATAACAACATTCTGCAGGTAGACAAGTCACTCTACTTGGACATGATATCCCATGTATAACAACAGTCTGCAGGTAGACAAGTCACTCTACTTGGACATGTTATCCCATGTATAACAACAGTCTGCAGGTATAGACAAGTCACTCTACTTGGACATGATATCCCATGTATAACAACAGTCTGCAGGTAGATAAGTCACTCTACTTGGACATGTTATCCCATGTATAACAACAGTCTGCAGGTAGACAAGTCACTCTACTTGGACATGTTATCCCATGTATAACAACGTTCTGCAGGTAGACAAGTCACTCTACTTTGACATGTTATCCCATGTATAACAACAGTCTGCAGGTAGACAAGTCACTCTACTTGGACATGTTATCCCATGTATAACAACAGTCTGCAGATAGACAAGTCACTCTACTTGGACATGATATCCCATGTATAACAACAGTCTGCAGGTAGACAATTCACTCTACTTGGACATGTTATCCTATGTATAACAAGTCTGCAGGTAGACAAGTCACTCTACTTGGACATGTTATCCCATGTATAACAACAGTCTGCAGGTATAGACAAGTCACTCTACTTGGACATGTTATCCCATGTATAACAACAGTCTGCAGGTAGATAAGTCACTCTACTTGGGACATGTTATCCCATGTATAACAACAGTCTGCAGGTATAGACAAGTCACTCTACTTGGACATGTTATCCCATGTATAACAACAGTCTGCAGGTATAGACAAGTCACTCTACTTGGACATGTTATCCCATGTATAACAAGTCTGCAGGTAGACAAGTCACTCTACTTGGACATGTTATCCGATGTATAACAAGTCTGCAGATAGACAAGTCACTCTACTTGGACATGTTATCCCATGTATAACAACAGTCTGCAGGTATAGAAAAGTCACTCTACTTGGACATGTTATCCCATGTATAACAACAGTCTGCAGGTAGACAAGTCATTCTACTTGGACATGTTATCCCATGAAGGGCTGTCTTAACAGCATTATAGGCCCCCGGGCACAGCCCACTTGTTATCATAAAAATTAACATGAATATTGTTCATTATCTTTAGTAAAACACATACACATGCTAAATATGCATTTTTCAATAACAAATATTTATAGTTTAGTATAGTATAGTATTTATATATCTATTGACAGCAAGTCACAACATACTGTATAGATTAGCACAGGCTTCTATGCTCATGTGGCCCCGGGCAACTGCCCAGCGTGCCCAAGTGTTAAGATGGCACTGATCACATGTATAACAACAGTCTGCAGGTAGATAAGTCACTCAAACTCTGAGCCAATTACAATGTAGTCTGAAACCATGATCTTTCCCAATAAAAATTTACTAATAGAATACTTCAGAGTGATTCAGAATAAAGCCAAGAAAATTGATTAATTAGACATTTTACCAATACAAAAGAGACCTTAGTGGTCGAGTGATTAAGGTCGTTGACTTCTGACCACAAGCCTAATACTACTGATGTAGGTTCAAGTTCCATTAAGCCTGTTACACCGTGAAGCAGGTATCATGATACATGTATCATAAACCAAAAACAAGATTGCTATGCCATAGCCAATGTCCCCTGCCTATTTACATAGATCTGTGTATAAATTACTTTCATTAGTTCCTATGACTGAAATGGACTAATCTTTAAAGAAGCTGTGTTGTCAATAATCAGTCAAGAATTTTGCTTGTGTTCTAGCAAGCCTTTATATGGGTTCTATATTAGAAATCATTTGTTATTTTAATTGTGCTAGCTATTGTACATAAATATTTAAAACAGCAGGTGCTCATCTCCATACACTATTTTTATGCCCTTAAAATTTAATTGGATTCTACAAAATTAAACGTAAATAACTCACCATTTTCAAATCGCTTTTGTCACTATCACATTCCTCATGTGGGAAAAACCCTACATATCAATTTTCGTTGAAATTGGAGCACTTCGAAATTTTACACATTTTGGCGGCCATCTTATAAATGGCTGCCAAAATGACCCCTAAATATCAATTTTCTTTGTAATTGAAGCATTGGAGCACTTCGAAATTTTTTATGTGTTTTGGCGACCATGTTGGAAATAGCTGCCAAAATGGCCACCATAATGGCTGCAATTGCCGCCATTTTTAACTCGCATTTGTCACTATTACATTCCTCAGGTCTAAAATCTTCTAAATATCAATTTTCGTTGAAATTGTAGCACTTTGAAATTTTGATGTGTTTTGGCAGACATCGAATTTTGCCCAATTTCGAACTTAAGCTAGAGATTCCTAATATAATGCTTGTGTGTAAGTTTGAAATCAATTGGTCAACAAATAAAAATCTTAGAGCGCTTATAACATATCTCGGACGGACGTACGGACGCCCGGCATTTCCATACCCCCCGCTTCGCTTTGCGGGGGACAAATACAGTGTAAACAGTGCTATTACTCTGTATTACTATCATGCAACTTTTAGAAGTTGCATGATACACACTTTGGGATAGAACATGTTCTATTCTGTACAGCAAGGGTCACGATACATTTTATCTCTGACCAATCAGAGATCTTGCTTTGAGGTCAGGAGGTTACAACATCATCAACAAATAAAAGCATATGGTAAAACATGGCTGGAAAGGGGAAAAAGTAGTGATGTTATTTGGTGAAAGGAACAGACGGAGAGTCTCCTCAATTTATATGATAATGTCTTCATTGTCAGGATTCTCCATTTTGGCGGGAAAAATTTGTAAACAAACTCTGCATGAAACATGCTACTTGATTTAGTGTGTAAACTGACAAGGATCATGACACAAGTATCGCGATACTTGCTTTACCGTGTAACAGGGCCTTTATCCACCTCCAGTGTTAAAGTTTCCAGACAACTACCAGATGTGGGGAGAATTCACTTATCAGTACATTACAACTGCTCTGCCTTACATCCCCAATGAGTCTGGCAGCCACGATATAGCTTAAATATTGCTGAAAGTGATGGTAAACACCAATAACCCTAACTATACAAAATTTTATTGTTCAAGGTTGTACTATTGAAGCAAAATTATTTAAAAAAAGAAAATCATTATATTTTTTCATCCCTGTATCAATAGTCTGAGCATATTCTACTCCTGATTTTGCATCGGATCTCATGGCCATCAATTGGTCATTTAATACTTTTGTCAATCTTTCTTTAATTATCCATGGCAGCTTTAATCCATTTTTATTGATTATACACAATAGAAAACTGACATTGTATAACATAGTTAGACTCTTATTATACAGCAATTTGTTGATTATGTATGAAATGACAATTTCATATAGATTCCATGAATATGTTAAAAGAACAACTGATTACTTAACTTCCAATAATATGCTGTACAGGCAACCGACTAAATATAGATTTAAAATAAGACGACAGATTTTATGAAAGCAAACATAAAATGATCGCAAATATATGTAAAAAAAAATCATGCTGTGAAGAACTTCAATTTGTAGATATTTCCTGGTTATGAGGGGTTTTAAATACCGATATGCACAAATAAATTCACCCATAGATTCAAAGTAGAAGACTGCAATTGGAAAAAATTTCTGAAAAGATGGTCCAGAATTTTGAACCAAGATGTGATGAACATCTAAAAATCAGGATATGGTGTTGCTTTTCATCTCTAGAAAACTGATTTCAAATGGTGCTAGAAGTAAATGAATCTATCCACCAAATGAGACCAGGGTCCTAAATCTGTTCTTTCTTGGCTCCATTCATTATTTGACATCAATCAAGGACACATCCACCAGTACTTAAATAAAAAAAAATCTGAAAGAAGTTAAAGAACCAAAACAGTAGAAAATTCTAAAAAAAACTAATGAATTTACACAACTAGAGGCTCACCTCAGGTTGTATCACACTTCTGGTTCTTCGTGCACTATTTGGGTTCAAGAGAGTATGTAGTTTCTGAGAAAAAGCTTTATTTTAATTCATATACACACAGTTATACAATGTGGTGTCTGCCACTTGGAATTTCGATCAACACAAAAATGAATATTTTGTAAGGGACCATTGATTGACTGTTCATGTACCAGCTGGATTAAATCAAGTTTCTTGTATCTGAGATTTTTTTTTTCTTTTTTCAATCAGCCAATCATAAAGCATATTTTGACCAACAGCCTTGATGAATATTCGAATGGAACAAACATCATATAAAATATTGAGGACTATCTTTAGAGATTGTTGAACTTGTTCTCATCCTGAATATAGTTGAAATACTACTCACTGGACGTTAAGCAATCTATTTCCTGACATTTTATGGGATTACTTGCCCTTTCTAGATAGTGCCACAATATATTGTCTTCTATTTGTTTTCTGATGTGGAGACATCATTTACAGGATAAGCAGAACATTATTCAGATCTGGGAATAATTATTTATGCAGTGAAGAACAAAGTCTAGATCATCTGATTTGACAAAAACGCTCTAGAAAAAAAAAAAAAGAACTTAACTGATGAACACACCAAGGAAAACAACTAGAGTCTAAATGAGGAACACACCAATGAAAAACAACAACAAAAGGAAGAAGAACTATAACCTAAATGAGGAACACATCTAAGAAGAAAGAACAACCAGAACTTAACTAAGGAAAACACCAATGAAAAACAACAGAAGGAAGAACAACTAGAAGAACCTAAATGAGGAACACATTCAAGAAGAACTTAAAAGTAAATGAGGAACACATCTATGCAAAAAACACTAGAATTAACTGAGGAACATACATCAGAATAAAACTAAAGCTTATATGAGGAACGGATCATTGAAGAAAAACTAGAATTTAACTGAAGAACAAACCCAGGGATGACAATTAGAATTTAACTGGTAAATTGAGAAACACATACAGGAGAAACGACTTCTGCTTAGTAAATCACGAAAACCTTACTAATCGTAATAAACGAAAAAATGCAATGAAAGCAAAAAGCAATGAAAACAGCCCATACAATTAATTTTCATTTAATAACAACCAAAACATTAATAAAAGCAAATAGTAATTTACTAGAAATGTAACCAAATCTCTAAGGAACAATTAAGGTGAACTATTAATGCATAATAATTTGTACAGCTGAATGCAAGAATATTTCACAAATGGAAATAAATATGCACCCATGTAAACGTACACCAACAAAGTCACAAGAGAGCAGCTGCCTAGCGATAATGTAACATTTGTATGCATATGAGAAACTACAGTTCTGCAGTATTCATTTTTTATTTTCATTTCATGATCACAAATATTTCAACAAGAGCAATGATAAAATATTTATACAACACAAAAACACACAAATGATGATTGTCTTGATGAAATCATCGTGACCAATTTATTTATTATTTCATTAATATTTTTTTCATATATATAAAGTATACTTTTTATGATCCAAATAAAAACGTAGATATCCAATCTAGCATGCATGACACACCTCTATAACAACCCCCACCAGGCATTCCCACAGTCAAACATTTAATAAAAGTAAGTAACAGCTGAATCATTCAATCAGCTAATACAGTATTCAAAATAACACACTGAAAGAAACAAACCTGAAGACTGGTACAAATTAGAATTGTATAAGGTTACCAGTCATGTTATAAAAAAAACCCACCCAAAAACCACTAAATAAAAAGTATATTAACAGACGATTTTTTTTACAAAATAAAAACAGTACTTTTTTTTTACCATTTTTTTTATTCTGAATTAAACAAGGATCTTCATACAAGAAGATAAATCTCTACTTAATGTCAACCACAAAAATAGCTTCATACCAAGATAGTATTCTTGCCATTAATGACAAAAAAAATATTGAAATGTAACAGCAAACCTACCTGTAGTTCTAGTTTCCTCATCATTTCTGTAATTGTTTATTACCCAAGCAATCAATACTTAAACTTCTCTCCAATATTCCTCTTCCTAAGAGAGTCCACGATAATATACTCTCATATCAAACAAAATATTGCAAAATGAGGAAGCTATCTAGAAATGTGCTAAATGACACAGTATTACATCGTAGGGTTGACGAGTTTATTGAAAAAGACAGCAATAAAATATTCAGCATGAATTCCCTAGATACTTGCTGGTATTTCAATTGGCTGGTGTCAAAATGAAAAGAATTGTGAATTTCAAGTATTTCCGATTCTCAATGGTTTTTATTCCGATGCCTTGTGTTTCTACAAGTATAATAGAAGGACGGTAGATCAATGGCACACTATGGGATCAATTGAATGCTTATATCATCCTTTCTAAATGACTGTTCAACAGTTATCATACTGGTGGTAAATCACAGAACAGTAGAATTCATCAATTCAGCGTTTATTTCTATTATGTTTCATCAACATTTTCCCAATCCTGCAGTTGTGCTGTTTACAGTTAATATTTCTTTACAGTAAGATACCGAGAGAGACAAATGTGCTTTAATTTAGTTAAACATTGATTAATCCACTATATGTCTCTCATTGAATTTATTCATCTTAACAACAAGGCAGGATGTTTAATCTTTCGTACCCAACATGATATTTAATTGTTCTCATTGTGCAACACGAATGACTCTTAAACAAATACACGCTCAAAAGTAACTTGTTGAACAAAGTGTCTAGTTGACTCAAATCTACCTTTACACTGCCTTCAATAGGAAAATTAAATGAATTCAATCAAAATTCAGTGGGTGGAGGCATATATGATATAATCTTATCCTTATTTGTAGAGTAGCTACATGATAAGCAATAATGATTGTAAAATGGTAATGCAATATCATATGTTGGAATAACGATACTTATTTCAAATTGAAAAAGTCAGAAATATTTTTTAAAGGGGTGAGAATCTGATATTACTTACTAGTATACTAATAGTAGATTTAGGGGATGTTACAATTAAAGGAGAGATCACAGTAGAATCATGTCTCTCCAGACATTAAGATCAATGAATGTATTGATTTACTCAAATGACCCTGTAATTCTACAAACAGATCTGTTTTTTTCCTGATAAAATGCAATCTAAAATATAGAACGCTTATTGGTATAATTAAATCCAATTTAGCCCCCCAAAAATAAAATTAGCATGCCGCCGCGTGAATGCAAGTTGTGATTGACAACAGTATTAAATGAATTTAGTTTTTTTCTGAGTTTATTTTTTTTTATTTTTTTATTTTTTCATTCTATTTTCAATATTCACAAGATATTTGAATTGTAGTCCATTTTACAGTAATAAATATGATTTTCATCTGAGGCGATTGAATGAAGTTTTTGACCACGGACAAGTTGCAAACTGACATAAATAATTCAAATCATTGTTTAAAGAGGGCATCTCATTTAATAAAAAATGTATTTAAATGCAAGATGGAATGTTTGCAGTGAAAAGTAATAACAAAATGAGCAGTCTCTATAAATGGGATAGAAGACAGAAACATTTACAATGGGTATATACTCAAATAATTCCCCCTTGTTTCCCTTGTTTTATTATGACTATTGGAAATACATGTAGGAAACATTTCTTTTTACCACACAAACCTAGGAGGATAAAACAAGAGAAATCTTCTCTTACTGTGAAGCAGAGCCAGAATAGAAAGATGATACAGTGTGCATACTCATTATAATGGTATAAGATAAACAAGTTAAGAAATCTGCATTGTATGACAACTCTTTTCACTTCTGTCAAAAACATCCACTAGAACAAAATAAATCATCTAATACAACTGTACATGATCTAAGACTGCTAAGGAAACCAGTGACAATGATAGTATGCAGATTAGTCAAACTCCAGGAGCACTGATTTCAAATGGTGCTAGACAAATTTTCTCCTTAAAATCTATTCACCACTTGAGACCAGAATCCTAAAGGACATTAATGAAAGTCAGGAAATGACAATAACAAATATAGTGATACAACATACAGCTTATTGAGAGGGTCAATCAAGAAATCTATCTTGGAAGGGCAAAATTAATGCTACACTTATGTTTGTATGTATTGAAAAGATACTGCAACCCTAGCCTGTATGAATTATCTTGCAAGAAAAGAACAAGATAAGAAAGCAAAATGGTATTGTTTGTAAAAACATGCAAAAATGACAAACTTATTAATAACAATCCCTTTTCTCAATCTGTTCCAGCTATAAAACTCTATACAACACTAATTTTTTTTAATAAAAAGGTTTTTCTGAAGAAACTGCTTCCCATTTATCAATAATCTAATAGACTTTTGCAATTATCTTTGAAGAAAGACAATTGTGTAATTCAATTTTCAACAATTCTAATCTAATATCTAGAAGATTCACAAAAATAGAACAGAAATAAAATAAACTGCCAAGACTACAGACCATCAGCTTTGGTTGTGAAATGTAATCTTGACTGTATTCAAATTGAATAGGTTAACCACAAGAATCAGCAGTTTTTGCTTCCAGCCTCAAGATCTATAATGAATAATTACGTTTACACTAAGAAAGATTAACCTCATATCCATAGCAGATGTATGGCAAATTGTTGAGAAATATCAATACTAATCACTACCGCCATATCATGTTTACAATTCACACTATTTTATACATGTATCATAATCTATGAAATTATTAGGATACAAGGACAAAAAAAATGTTTTAGTTTTATATGAATAGATGACATCATATTCATCAAAATTTAATTTTGCTACGCTTTTAATTCTGATAGAAATAGAATGCTAAATGTGATTTGATGCTTTTCCTTTCAATTGATTTGGAGGAGACATCTCATGCAAGACTTAGCAAATAGTTTCTTACAAATCATTACAGTGAAATTCAATTTGGCAAGAAATATTATGTTTCATTCTATTTTGAAGAAAAATCTTGAGTGAAATTTACTTAAATGATTGCAAACACAAATAATGTTACATTTTTTTCCATGGCTGATGGATTTATGACTATTTTAAAGCTATTATGTAGCACTTTCTTATAAAACATCTGAAAAAAGATTTTACAAGTCGTTGCCTAATTAGTAAAGACGTTTCCATTTTGTTGGACATATTGTTATTTCCTGTAGAAGGTCTTAAAAATGCTGAAACCTACTGATCTGATCTAAATTTTGGTTCATACTAATTTATTCCTTGATCACAGAAAAAGGAATCAACAAATCTTCCTGAAGAAATTATATTATCCTTGGAATTATGATACTTTCTGTGAAATTAAATGTCATACGTTTCATTTATATAGTAGCTTAACCTAATATTACATGTGATAGTACATATTTTTTAGTTTGGTAACCCTTTAGCATATACAATTACAGAGAAATACAAGAAACAAGTAATCCATCTTCTATTTATCATACCATGAAAGTGTGGAGTACTTTAAGAGGACATATGTTGCTTTCCTCACTTATTATCTTTACTTTGTATGCAGAGCATTCCACAACAGCCGGGCACCGGGCAAATTGTCCGTCTAATTGCATTAGATGAAAATGTCAAAGTGAAAGTAAAATACGACTTTGTTTTGCATACTGGTTTAGCAGCATAGCATCTTGTATGGACTTGGTTTATTTAAGGGTTAGGTAGCATGATAATTTGTCCTTCAAATGGGTTTACGTGATAGTTGCTGTGTCACAAAAATTTATTGAAATTAACTTTTAGGTGAAGAGGCCTAACTCACAATTTCTGGTCAAGATCAATTTTGCACCCTTGTCAATTAAACGTTTAAAACTATCAATTTTCATATAATGCGACAGATGTACGATGATACAGCTGAAATAAGAAACATGGAATGACCTGAATAGATAAAAAAAAAAACTCCCTCTTGTACTTTAGGATTATCACCTCCTATTTGAAAATGAGTGGAATGCCCGGAGTATGTGATTAAATTGGTTATTCTTAGTGATTTATTCAGGAAATAGCACGAAACAAACCTGTTGTATTTCTTGTTGTAATTGTGTTTTTCTTTGTTCTGCTAGTATATCTTGTCTGCGTATTAACTCTTGCTGTAGTTCAATCTTGCGTTTAAGTTGTTCATAATCATCTTGTCGTACTTCTGCCTTAGCTTGGTCCCATTTTTGTGACAAGTCTTCATATTTCTGTAAAAATAAAAAAGACACTATGTCATAAAAAAAAAAAAAAAATTCCTATAGCTTTTATTTTAAATAGCCACACATAAACATTAAATATTACAGAGAAAACAACCATATCTTATTGTAATCTCATTTACGAACATGTTTTTTTTAAACTTCCTCTGTAATTCATCAAAGATTGACCACTAATATTAAATTTTTTTATGGAGAAAAGTTTCACGAATTTCAAATATCTGAATCTTTAAAATATCAAATGTTGACTCTGTAAAATTATATATATAAACTGTACATAAAAAAACCAATACACTTAAAAATAAATTAAAAACATACACAAGATTCAGTTGTTACAAACCTTTTTGATACAACTACATTTAAGAAATGTAAAAAAATAAAAACCCACAAAAAATACAAAACAGGAATGACATCATATTCAAATTACTACATGTACCAACAAATTTATGAATCTTAAAAGTGAAAACGATATGAAATATAACATTGACTAGACCTTTGCAAACTGCATGAAAAACCAGTCCTTATGATGTGGCTACAAGGTAAAACAACACACTGTAATGAATTGAAGCAACTCTTACTCAGTACTTGATCAACATACACCTTCAAGTTAGCCTCAGAAATAGTATGAGAAGCAGATCAATTATTCATACATTCATAAATTTCCATTTTTAATGCAAGATCTACAGAAATATGTATAGGATCAATACTATGACCTACTACTATAGATGCCTCAATAAAAATTGTCTTCTTTCTATTATGTAATTGCAACATAGAAACAATTATATTTCAAATAGAGCATAAATGTTAGGCCACAATTAGAACTATATTTGTTTATTTTTCCTTCCATATTTGAATGTTTTTTTTTTAATGAATATCTATTTTATCCTCATCAATATTCAATACAAATATACAGCACAAATCAAACCTTTTTATGTTTGAGTACAGTTATCAATAATGTTTTTTGTAATAAAATGTTAATTACCAGTAACATAATTTATATAAAAAAAAACACATCTGAACATTATTGCTTTAGAAATAAAACTGAACAGCTGAGGTTACATCATAGATAGATCTCAATAAAACTAAAGGGAAACAACTAATATTCAATAATGGCCTAAATAGTAGAATATCAATAATAGTAGCTATTTATACTTATTCATCAAGGAAGTTGTGCTAATGAATTTTGATGTTGGACACTGTATCAGTGACGTTATATAAACAGTTAACTTATTCATTGTTAAGATCAATTCATAGCATCAGAAAATAAGAATCTGACTCCTTGACTGATCTTACTGGAGAATAAAAGTTGTAATACAATGCTTCTGTATATGATCAGATTTCACAACATCATTCTCTGAATAGAAAATATGTCTACCATTTTCACTGAGAAGTAAGAACGGCATTAATATTTCAAACAAGAGATTTTCTGAACATATTACATTATTGTATAAAAAAAAATCTTTCTACAAAATGCAGATTGAAAAATTAAGGAGAAAAAATTTAAATCCATAGATTTACAATCAATGATTTGAGATTATAGGGATAAAAAGATAAAATTTCATATTGTCTTCAGAGACTTTGGCTTAAAATCAGATGACAAACAGATTCCATATTTGTTTTTGCACCTGCACTTTGATTATACAATCATTGGATCTATATACATGTACCTAGATACCTATTTCTAATCTTGTTACATTGTTGTTAAACCATAATAGGAGGATCGTCTATGTTACAAGATATACTCAAACACTTTAGAAGCTCAACACCCAAATTTTCAAATAGTCAAACGTCGCTGTGTTGGGGATGAACGGACCGATTATTTTTAACAGTTGAGTATTCAAGTTATTCGTGATAAATTAAGCTGAAAGCTACTACCAATGAACCAAATTATTACATCAAGTTTTTGAGGAAACGTTTGAAATAGGTTCCACTATATTTCATCAAAATATTTCTTTTAACAGATTTTGTTTATCTTCATTGGAAAAACTAAGAAATAAAGAAAATATCACAATAATGTTCACAGTTTGGATTATTGGATACAACACTTTGAACAGAACTTTTTGAAAATAATTTGTTTCCCCTCTGATTTTCTTTGATATATTTATGTCTTACTCTTTCTGACATAGAAACTGTACATACTACATTGCCATTTGCATGAATATAAAAGTAACATATTGATCACATATTAAAATTAATTACCCCTAAAATATGGTTTAAGCATACAATATTTGTGATAAATTTTGTTGTTGCATACTTTTCTTGGAGTGAAGAATGATCTCCCAGACTGCAATACACATATGATATCGAGTAACCCTCTCTCCCCCACCAATATCACAATTGTGTTTTAAAAGAATGCAATAATATTTAAAACTAAAACTAATTTATTATCAAAGATGCCATTTAAGACCCAGGTTTGCATCATCAAAAGCCTTTAAATTTGGTTTAATTGCTAATGTAGCATCATGAAGACATCTCATCGATAAAGACGGATAAAGATGGCAGATGCTTAAACAATCACAAGATGCTTAGAAGATAAAAATTTAAGAATTCACAATAGAGGTTGAAGTATAAATATCAATACAATGTACATAGAAAGTAGCTATATTTGGATCCAGTGTTGATTTTTTAAGGTCTGTCAGTATATATCGGCTGGAATCAATTTATGCCAATTAGCATATTCAAAATGATTCAATTGTGCCACTGTCTATATTTTTTATGGTTTTAATTGCGCCAATAAATGAAATTCAACTGCACCATATTTACCTGTAAATTACCTATATACATGTATTACAATTAACCTTTCCTTATAAAATTTAACTGTCCCAGTGAACACTTTTCAAATTTAAGGGTCCTCACAAGCAAATAAATTGTTCAATAATAAGAAAGTTTTCAACAAGTAAAGAGGTCTGAAATTCCATTCAAGAAAATTGAATCTGAAAGGGGGAAATCTGTCATTGTAGTAGAAGACCAGAAATTCCACCAGGCCTTCATTAAGAAGAATGGAGAAATTAGATGGCGATTCATCATAAAATCCTGTTCTGCTAGGGTATTTACAGATGAGTCAATTAGTATAATTCTAAGTGGTGAATTGGACCATATACATGAGTTGTACAAATGTGCAAAAACTAGAATGACAGATTTTGAGAACAGTTTGTAAAAGGAAAGCAGTGGATATGATGTCAGAACGACCTTCAAAGATCATCAAATCTGAACTCTTCAAAATGGATGAAGAAAATTTGGAAAAGAAAGACTTAAAATATGCATGTCAATCTATGTACAGGGAAAGAAGGAAACTTCACCCGGCACAACCCAAAAATCAATATTTTATAATAAATGACTTTAAATCTGCCAGTGTTAAAACTGCCCATCCCAAGCCCGGATAAAAGAGTAGGGAAGCCATTAAATAAGTTTCTTTAAAATAAATGTCTTTAAAGTAAAACAATAAATTTATAACAATGGCGCAAATGATACCCATGGGTTGAACAAATAAGTGGCACAGAAGTAGTATTGGCGCAAATGAATGCATTTTTGGTGCAAATCGATATCCACCTATATACATGTATCAACATATGGATACTAAAACTATGACATACGGTATGTATCATATAATCCTTACAGGTAATGTTCACACCTGTATTTCTATATAATTATGTCATAATTCCATGTTATTTACCTAGGTTGCCACTTTGGTAATTCTTTACAGAATACCAATTATCACTAACATTGAGTAATAAAATATAATGGTATCTAGAACTATAATTGTAGTGATTCACAACATTGTGAGAACAAATGGTTTCTTTACATGGACAGTTGTTTGTGATACATCTATTGACTAACATACTAATCTAATTTGTGACACAGTTCAGCCCTGTTAGCTCAACATAATTTGCTTTAATTCAAAAGTTACAACCATATGTATTCTAGTCGCAAAACTAAGACTGTCTATTTCTAAATTGACCCAGGCACTGATTCACATGGGGGAGGACATGCACGGCATACCCCTCCCCCATACCTAAAAATGCAAAATATTTTGCCAACCTATTTGACAATTATGAATAGAAGTGCCTTGAACATAAAAAAATATTTTACACAAAACGGCAAGTTGTTTGCGAGACTAAATAGTACGTTCAAATGCTGCAAAACATGGTAGTGTTGAACTCAAATGCCATAACTGATAGAGGAAAACTGCTGGAATACTACTTGAAGGACTTGTCACAATCAATTCAAAGAAAAATAACACATCAAAAATGCATTAAAAACATAAATTGTAAACAATGTTCATCTTCCAAATATGCAAAATTTGGTCCCCTTTTTGGATCCTCCCCCATCACCAATCATCTTCCCTATTTCTATTTTTTTCTTATAAGTAACCCTCTCCTCATCAACTGTGATATTATTTATTGTAATTTACTGGACAAACAAAAATTAAGCAACTATTTTTTATTTTCACTCTAAATTGTACCTTTTACTACTCTGGTTGATTATAACTTGAGTAGTAATATAATAAAAGATATCTGGAACAGCACATCATCTTTAGCTAGCTTCATTTCAAAGGTCTCTCTTTATTTATACTTATAGACAAATTAATGAAACTGACATCAAATGTACCAATTTCAGCAGTCAAATATTTGTATTGCCTAATTTTCACATAAAAATGTGTGTTAATTCATTGTCTTTTCAAGCAAATTATTTAAAGAATAGCTAAAAAACTAGAGGCTCAGCCCACTGAGCCTGTATCGCTCACCTGAATGATACTGAAGCAAATTTCAAAGGGAGATAATCATTACCTTAAAAAACAGCAGCCATCTTGAATGGAGGGTGGGGCTGTCGGACACACCCAGGGACCATCTATGCTAGGTTTGGACCTTACATAGATGCTTCCTGCCAAGTTTGGCTCCATTTGGCCAAGCTGTTTCAGAGGAGAAGATTTTTTAAACATTAGCCAATCAGAAAAAAGAATTAATCTTAGTGGCCATGTTTGTTGGTCAAATGGAACCAAATGAAGAAGCTTTATAGATAATCTTACATAGATGCTTCCTGCCAAGTTTGGCTCCATTTTGCCAAGCAGTTTCAGAGGAGAAGATTTTTTTAAACAGTAGCCAATCAGAAACAAGAATTGCCCTTGGTGGCCATATTTGTTGGCGGAATGGGACGAAATGAAGAAACTTTATACAGGACCTTATATAGATGCTTTCTGCCAAGTTTGGTTCCATTTGGTCCAGTTGTTTCAGAGGAGTAGATTAAAATATGAAAAGTTAACGGACGGACGACGGATGCCAAGTGATGGCAATACCTCACATGACCCTTTGGGTCAGGTGAGCTAAAAAAACAGAATTAAAAGTAAGCATCACCCAATTTGGCCTCCAGTTTTAATGATTACTTTCAATATTATGGCCTTTGGACACATGATATTGCTTTTATCATAATTTTCATTTTGTGTTGACTATAAACAACAAAATAAATGATTAACAACTTCATTTCTTGGTTTGTACCTTCTTATTTAAACATCAAAAGCATTATTTATTGTGTTCAATCAACTAGGGTCTAACAAATTCCCTAGCCTGCCACTTTACCTTGTACATATTTAATGTGATATTGATACTGGCATTCTCTTCAATCAAGTAAAACAAGAGAAAAAACACACAATCTGCTGGTATCAATTTACCAATTTTGTAGAGTGTAGGTGTTTTGTTGACCATCATGACAGCAATATAAATTCATATTATTGGGGGTCACAGCTAATTACAGACTTTTAAATAACCTTTGGGGCAAATGTCATATTTTCTCTTTTTAATCAATTTCTAAAAAAAATTATAACTTGCAATTTTTTGTTCAGATAGAGGAAGTGTTCCATCTATTTATAGGTAACTGAAACTTAAATCAATATATTCTAAGATTACAGAGAAAAGAGGACACAGACTCTGTGGTTAGGGTTATGGTATTTAATGCCACTTTCAACGATATTTCAGCTGTATCGTGGTAGTCAGTTTTATTGGTGGCGGAGACCACCGACCTGCATCAAGTCACTGACAAACGACCCAGATTCTGTTAGTGTTTACTACAAACAAATTAAAAAATAAGTATATATGAAATTCAAAACATATTAAAAACTAAATCCATTTGATGGTGTTTAAGAACCTTTTATGGGAATTCAAGTGTGAAATCCAAAGTTTTAAGTTAAATGCCTGAATAACAGCAATAAAAAAAGGGAGAAAAGTCTTCATTAATTATGTTTAATCAATGACCTACTAAGTTTTAGATTTAATCACTTACAACAGGTCAATAAGCTTTCCATTATCTCACTTCAGTAAGTTACCTTCAACATTAAAGCATTAGCCAAAAAAAAAATCCTTAGAAACATATTTAAAATTCATGCAACCAGGAAGCTTAATCATTTTTTGGGTATAAAAATAAAAGTTGTTAATTCTGCGGAAGACAGATTTTACATAAAGGTTGAATAGCAAAATCAATAGAAAGCACACGTTTTAATTCTAAATCATTGATCAAAAAGTTCATATTACAGTTATTCCACTTAATGACTTAATTGTTTTTATTTGCCAACAATGAAGTAAAGCAAAGAATACTTCTATTTAATCTTGCAATGAATTGGTTTGTAGTGATGGCTGAATAAACAATGCAAAAAACATTCCAAACCTGTTTAATTTGCAATTCATAATGTCTTGCTGTGTAAGCACAATTTCCAATGAATATTCCATACAATTTTCAGTACATGTACTTAATTAATCTCAAATTAGAATCTTGGTTTTCCCAGTTTTTTTTAAACATTAATCAATTACAGTTCATTTTGTATACTATTTTTACTTTTCAAAATAAAAATGACAAGTTAAAACTAGCATTTTTGGGGTTATTTTATATATTTTCAACTGCAACATTTCCAGTTTCCTGGATAAACTTTGACAAAATTAATTAATATTAAAAGTGTTAAATTCTGAACATCTTACTAATTCTCTACATGTAACAAAAACACCTTTCTAAATACACAATACCTTCACATACCTATTAAATACAGTACACTCCATCTTAAGCTATATCAAAGCATAACATTTTTTTCTAAATGCACAAGAACAAAGTAGAAAACATGTAACACACACATTCTTGTAAATTTGCTAACAATGTAGGTATATAACAAATCGATCGACCTGTTGAATATAGATGTTTGCATGATATGGGACGTTCCTCATACAATATTGACAAGATCATTGTTCAAAATTACTTCAGTTTTGTGTTCATTCTTTTGTTCAGTAAAATAATTTTAAAAGATTGCTTACAAAGAGCTGTATTGAAAGGCAAAAAGTCAAGTTCCTTGTACATCTAATATTATTTCAAACACAGGGCAATATTTTCAAAAGTAAGAACTCATTGCATGAGTGAAAATAATTTGTGAAAAGAATTTATTGATGTTTGTATAGACCATATGATCTATGACAAACACTATCAAATCATTGGTGTCCTTGTGGATACAAATAAACTGATCTTTTTTTTTTACAAATTCTGTTGATTTAATCTGTTGGTTCTGGTTGACAAGAAACAGGTCTCAAATTGCCCCAAAGTTCATTGAATCAACTAGAATGTTTTAACTCTTTGTCCTTAACTGACTACATCATGTATATTGTACAATGATCACATTAGACAGTCCTTTTCAACTTGAATTTGTAGAAACACTGTCCATAGGTCATTTCAGTACACATGGTTACCATTTGCATGCAACAATGGACCAATTCTCACGATGAGCACCGGTCCTCTGGCCAGTAAAATCAGTAAAACTTTGTTCAGACCAGTAAATGTTTCAGTTTTTATTTAGATATAAAAATAAATTCAAGAATTTGATTCGGACCAGAAAATTAAAATGTTCATTTCGAGGACTGAATTGGACTATTCCATTCAACAACTCAAGTACCTTTATATATATATACTTCAGTGAAAGCTCAAATTCTGCTGAGGGAAGAACAGAAACACCAAAATTTTGTCTGATAACAAATTGAACTCTCAAAAAATATTTGTTTTTTTTACCCTCATCTAAGCAAGTGAGTGAGCAATTGTTGTTTAAATTGTTGCTTAATGCCAAAATGAGCAAATTTTTAACTATATCATGGCGAGAATGAGTTACATTCAATGAAATGATGATGATGTCCGCTTTGTACAAGACCAACACGCTAAATTGAATCTTTATAAAGCTAGCTCACAGAAACAACAGTTCACGGGTAGACATGTCATGTCGCTCCACTCAGACACATTATGCTGATTTTGAGCCAACCAGTCTTTGCTCTTGCTCCTTGAAGCTGCATAGTTAGCAGAGAAGCAGCAAATACTAATTTCATAATCTCTGATTTGACCCCAAAAGGGCTCAAATCCAAGATCTACTGCACTCAAGGCAGGAAGCTAACCATTACACCACTGATGCAGTTTCATCTCAGGAAGAGTCCATGAGAAATTTATAATGAATTTTATTGATTTTGCATATGAAACTGTCATTTCAAGAAACATAGAGGTGCCATACACCTGATAATATAATTATTCAACTTCCGTAATACATATATAGATTGCTAAAATTCCAAAGAAAGTAGAGAAAAAAATATAATTGCATTTGACCTTAACATAATGGAAGAACATCAATGGAACATCAGAAAACATATAAAAAAAACATAACCTTATTTTTTAAATGTTCGAAATCGATAATTTTTATTCATCTCTATATTTCTTGCATTTTTTGTACTAGCAATTTACCAAATGAAAATTTAAACAACACAAGATTCTTGAAAGTATAACATATGCACACCTATATTTTATCATAAAGAAAATGCTGAATAACAGAGCTTTCAGTTCAGAACACACCAAATACAAATGTAACAATTTGTTCCATGTACAATAAACATCACAGATAGAAACTGATGTTAGAGGTATTTTGTAAAAACAATTTAAGCTTGTATAAGCCACTGTAATGCAAAACATCATCATCTACTTACAATTCAAAACAAAAATGAAACATTGTGTTCAAATGACCGTTCTTTGGCTATTAACACAAGTGTAAGCACATTAAAATGATTACGAAGTAGGGTTAGGCTTAGGGTGTTTAATGCCACTTTCAACATTATTTCAGATATACTGTGGTGGTCAGTTTTATTGGTGGAGGAAATCGGAGAACCCAGAAGAAACCACCGACCTGCCACAAGTTACTGACTATGAAGTAACATTACATTTGAATACAATGGCTTGTAATCAAAGTTGAACCTGCACCATTCTGTTTAAGTCATTACTCAAATAATCTTTATAACTTTACTTTAAGATATTTTAATTGTGTAACCATGGAATGTACCACTTACTTTCAAAGTTTTCTCTAGAATCTTGTTTCTTGGTATACATTCCAATCTTTCATCATCATTCACTTTTTCCTCAAAGTGAAAAGGTACAAATTGTTCTGGGTTATTGTTAATTATAAAAATTGTGTTTAAATACATGGCAACTCGGTGAACACCAATTTCCCTTTCTAGCCTTTGAACACGTAACCCTGCATACAAACTTGACAAAGTAGTTATAAACAAAAGATTTCATTATTGTCAAGATCTATTGTCTACAGTATGCATTCAAACAATAAGGTGAAACTCTCTAAATGTCATTTTAAAAATTAAATAAATTCTAAAGAATAGAAAGAAAAATATCACCTTACCTTCAATTTTAAATAACCGCCAGAAATTATGATGAGTAATCATACACAATAGACGAAGACAAACGTCCTGTATTAACAAGTCATTCTGGCCGAGGAATTAAAATTAGAAGTTTTAATAACCGTAAGGAATTTTTCTAAGCTGAGATCTTTGAACCTCTTTAGTACATGGTTATATATTTGGTCAGTTAGGATTATGGTTTTGGAGGGAAAGTCATTCAGGTGGATAAATCCTCTTATTTGTTTCGTAGGGTTTAATAAGGGTAACTGGATATTTGAACAAACCTACTTATATTTGAATGTTCTATTTGTTAAAGTGACATAACATAAGAACTACAATTTCATATATTTGTACAATTTTCAAAAATATTTGCAATTAGTATAATAATATGAAAAATTGCTGACCTTGCTAGATTTTTTTTTTTTTTTTTACCAATTCTTATAATGTATCAGATAATATATTGTAGAATTGAAATAATTTTGGGTCAAGTCCACCCTCTAATCGGGTCAAAATCAAACAACATAATCTATATTTATACAATATAAAGTGGACTGATAACAAAAAAGGAGAAAATTTTGAAGTTCTTTACATTTACAGGTAAACCTATAGGTGCATTTAGGCCAAATATGTCCCACCTTGATACCCTATTAAAACTGTTTGCATTTTGTCATTTTTAATGGCCCTTTTAGTTGAAAAAATCCATACCTAAAGTAAATTGCACAATTCAATTTAATATCAGAAATACATGAACAAACATTTCTGATTTCTACTCATGATATTAAAATGCATGGGTGAACTTGCCTGCTGTCTTAAGGAGGTAAATTTTATGCAAGTTGGATGAGGTCTGCATAGAATCTGAACTTCATCATATTCTATCTAATGCAATGAATGGAGAACAAAATGATTTAATGTTTTATGGAGGACAACTGGATTTTTACATTTTTGTTAAAAATTGATCAAAATTGATGATAAAAAAAAGTTTATTGGTAAGTGTAAACACACTTAATTCTATAATGTGTGGTATAATGGATTGTCCATCTGAACGTCTTTTGATGATTTTTAAAAAAGAAACATTGATGAAATATTCAAATAAAAAAGAACAGAAAGTTCCCCATTTTACCCCTCAAGCTAAACTTAATAATTTAAAAAATAAGACAAATTAAAAATATTCATTCTAATACCCATTCACACCAAACCATTATAGATTAAACTCTCTTGACTATGAAAAATTGATCCTTGAGGGTATTTTCACAAAAGGTCCCAGCATAAAACTATGGTTCATGCTATCTTGTGTTGAAATACATTTTGAATGTTTTCTATATAATTTACACATCTTTACCTCAAATTACTGTAATTTAAGTGTCTTGTTTATGCCTCTATATACACAAGTAAAAAGATCAGTTTTCAATTCATTCATTTAATAAGAGTTGTACATTTAAATCCAGTATTTTGAAATATCTTTATAAATGTTGTATAATTTTATAAAGAAATATTTCATGGAAATGGTAATCTGACATAATAAACCTTTATAAAAAGAGATACAATTTTTTGAGAAGGATAAAAAAAAAAAAAAAAAATGGAAATGATAATAAAAAAAATTTGAAATATTTAGTCAACACTTTCAAGCTGTTAGATTTTAAAAAAGGCAACAGACACATTATGCTCTTCTGAATAAATAAAAAATTTTTTTTTGCATAAAAATCTTTTAAAAAAAACCAACTGATTCCTCACTAAAACATTATAAAATTTAGTGTGTATGAGGAGTTTCTGGAATAAAGCTCATAGTCAAAAGATTGGAAAGCCAAATAATTAAAGTCTTTGGGAGTAAGTAAACCAAAGGGCCTGAACAGGATAGTCAAAGTCTGCTAAGGTTACCTGATGGTGATTGATCCTAGTTTTAATATATTACAATCAGGAACAAAAGGGGGGACTTATAAGTACACAATATGGGTTAGGGTTATGGTGTTTAACGCTACTATCAACAATATTTCAGCTATGTCGTGACTGTCAGTTTTATTGGTGGATGAAACAAGAGTACCCGAAGAGAAAAAAAACCACTGACCTGTCACAAGTAACTGACAAACTTTATCACATAATGTTGTATGGAGTACACCTCGCCATGAACAGGGTTTGAACTCACAACGTTAGTGGTGATAGGCAAAAGAATTTGCCCGTATTGGATATAACGGGTTTCTTTTTCCGCATTCGTTATATCCAATACGGTCCGCTTCTTTTGTTTCAATAGTACTGTATCCTAAACTTAAATCAATGGTATCTTTTTCTTATTGATGTCAATACAATAACCCATCAGAGTACAGCAGATGTTCTATTTATGTAATAATCAATTCTAATAATTATGTGAAAGAAGTTACATAGATGTATTTTATAATATGTTATCAACAACTACACAAAAAACATTAAATATTTATAATTCATACATGTTTCTTACAGAAAAAAGATTAATTTTGTGATCTTTCTCAGAAACATATGAAGGAATGTTAATAAATTGTTCGAGATACATGTAGTTTCCAAAAACAGGATGTAGATCAGAAAATACATTTCCATTTTTTAATAGAAAATATTAAAATGAAGAAAAAAAACAAAAAACACCATTTCCATGAAACTTTCATCTTCAATAGTATAAATTAATGCAAATATAAAATTGACAACATTTGTTTCTTAATATTCATGTATGCAGTCCCCTTCATCAAAGAAACTTTGCACATTTTCTAGTGGAATCACCATTTTTTAATCTTGAATTATTAGCTCAAGGTACATCTTTAATTAGATTTATCCTCTCATGTGAAAAGCGATCCCTTATAAGCAAATTTAAAACCAGATTATAGTAAAAAAAAAGAAAAGAGCATCATCTTGAGATAACATCACAGGTTCTATTAAATATTGACTTTAAATTTTCAGATTGCACTATTGAGGAAAAATTAATGCATTAGATATTTCTTAAAAAATAAGGGAGGTCTCAATCTAATTTAACTTTCCAAGAGTTTGTTCACAAGACTGAAAATGCCCAAGTGGGCAAGTCTCTATAAGGCCAAACAAAAAAATATGTGTGTTTACGGTCACCCGACCCACCCTATTTTTCAGCCGCTGACCCTAACCTTTTTTATCGGCAATTATTCAACCCTATCAATTTTTACACGGAATTCGGATAACCATTTTTGTTGTTTAATCAGCAGCAATGTTTTATTTATTCAACCGCTAGCTTTTTGTCGAAATTGAGAGCAAAGATTAGGTAGAAAAACTGTGTAACTCGTCATAAAACAGCTTCAACAAATGACGTCTTATCGGAAATTTCGAAAATGAAATACCGGAATCGGATTCCAGAACCGGGAACAACTATTTCCGGTTTTGCCGATAGTAAAAAAAAAAAATATTAATGCCGACCGACCCTAGATTTTTTTGACATGTGACCGTAAACACACATATTTTTTGGTTTGGCCTAAGGTTTATCATCATTTTTAGCATTTTGTTTACTCTATATCAGGCTGTTTGGGAATGAAAGCCTGGAAAGATGTTCAAACTGACCACTGAAACCACCAACCCCGTGTAAGTGGCTGTAAATCTTAAATTTGATGTGGGTATTGGGGCACCATAGGTATTAGGTTTGTTGTCAGAGGTCAATCACCTAACTACTCAACCACATGCATAAGGACACCTAGATCAAATAGGCATGTAGGCTACATCTATGGTGTTATCACTTTGTATAGTCAATACTATTTAACAGGAAGTGAGCAATTTTTCAGCTATATGGTGGTTAAAACTAATCAAATTTGAGCAGACGTTTTTGTTGTATCAAATTAGCATGCTGAAAAGTATTTTTTAACAATGATTAATTGATTGATTGGTGTTTAACACAAACTTTAGCAATATTTCAACTATATTGTGGCGTGAACAAATTTCATGTTAACTTAAGACCATTAGAAATAAAATATACTTGTCTATAAAATGGGTAATATGTACAAATAAAAGAAACATTAAAAGGATAATGTTTTGCTATCTTACTGAAGTGGTGTGTCATGACCTCCCTTGACATATTTCCCTTCTCAATCTAACACTTTCCTTCCCCTACCTCCTCAATTGTTCAGGTTTCTAGACACTTACCCAAGGCATATGGGGTTTCATCAGTCAGTTAATTAGTAGTATATTTATCTGGGTCCCCCTGATATGTCTGGTAGTCACATATTAGCTTAAAAAATTACCAATATTGCAAAATCTAATAATCAGCAGTTGCATTAAATTAGCCATTTTTTAAGCAAGAACAGAATTAATTCAGTTAATTAACAATATCTGTATCATAATGTGATTAATTATTGAATATGGACACTTCTCTGACCAAAGCACAAATGAGTTGTCAGCTAATATCATTCAATCAACAAAATTCTGTAAAAAGTCACTTATAAGAAATTTATCAGCATCACATTTCTTTGATTTCATATTTGTATATTATGTATTTGCTTTCATCTAATAAACCATTTTCCCCTCTCTCAAATTTTCAATGACAATTTTTTGCATGGATTCATCCAGTTGAAAAAAACATATGGCACACTATTGACCATGACCGTGTACATCAATTTTACTGTTCAGTGAAGTGCAGAATATTGAGCGACACTTTATCTGATGTCAACACAGTCAGACGCACCTTTTAAAGTTGATTGACCACTTGTGGGCAACAATAGAAAATTATACCGATATGTACTCCACCTATCCACTTACCACCATCAAACAATTAAGATCCCAGGGTAATGTATTTTTGATGGGAGCTCTCTAATGGTCCAGCGTGAACACTTTGATGAGAATATTGGGACGATATTTATTTGACATGCAAATATATTATTAAAACACGAACAAAGAACGTGACCATAACAATTACTATGCCAGGAAATTTTAGGGGGGAAAAAACATCAAAGACATTGATGATATGCCAACGTTAACTTAAAACTATTAGTGATCCTTACAAATTTTGCTCATGAAAAAAGGTTTAAAGATTGACCGATTGTCTCATGATCAGGTCTTCGAAAAACAAATTTTATTTTGATTTGTCAATTTTATCTTATATTGAACCTGTGCTTAACTAAATGAGTGGAGGCAGCAAGTAAGACGAATGCAGAAGATATCTTTAAGCAATGGAGTAGAGGGCTATTGTTGTTTAAATCACTTTCCAACATTTTTCAGCTTTATCCTGACTACGGGTACCAGACTTAATGCGGTAAGAAAGCCGGACAGCTCCAACAAATTTGAGTGGTGAAACTCAGGCCATAGGTAGGTGTCTGAAAATCTAAACACTTGAGGTGGGTATCTGGGCATAAATATACCTATCTGGTTCAGTCTGATATTTCTAATGAAATATCCCATGTTACAAGAGTAGCTTAGTATCATATACACATTTTTATATCAACAACTTCATCGTATTGTGTAATATACAGTAAAGCATTCCAAGGGAACATTGAAAAAGGGTGTCCTTGTGGGTATATCTACAGTGTATTTACAATATCCTTGTGGGTATATCTAGTGTATTTACAATATCCTTGTGGGTATATCTACAGTGTATTTACAATATCCTTGTGGGTATATCTACAGTGTATTTACAATATCCTTGTGGGTATATCTACAGTGTATTTACAATATCCGTGTGGGTATATCTAGTGTATTTACAATATCCGTGTGGGTATATCTAGTGTATTTACAATATCCTTGTGGGTATATCTACAGTGTATTTACAATATCCTTGTGGGTATATATACAGTGTATTTACAATATCCTTGTGGGTATATCTACAGTGTATTTACAATATCCTTGTGGGTATATCTACAGTGTATTTACAATATCCTTGTGGGTATATCTAGTGTATTTACAATATCCTTGTGGGTATATCTAGAGTGTATTTACAATATCCTTGTGGGTATATCTAGTGTATTTACAATATCCTTGTGGGTATATCTACAGTGTATTTACAATATCCTTGTGGGTATATCTACAGTGTATTTACAATATCCTTGTGGGTATATCTACAGTGTATTTACAATATCCTTGTGGGTATATCTACAGTGTATTTACAATATCCTTGTGGGTATATATACAGTGTATTTACAATATCCTTGTGGGTATATCTAGTGTATTTACAATATCCTTGTGGGTATATCTAGTGTATTTACAATATCCTTGTGGGTATATCTACAGTGTATTTACAATATCCTTGTGGGTATATCTACAGTGTATTTACAATATCCTTGTGGGTATATCTACAGTGTATTTACAATATCCTTGTGGGTATATCTACAGTGTATTTACAATATCCTTGTGGGTATATCTAGTGTATTTACAATATCCTTGTGGGTATATCTACAGTGTATTTACAATATCCTTGTGGGTATATCTACAGTGTATTTACAATATCCTTGTGGGTATATCTACAGTGTATTTACAATATCCTTGTGGGTATATCTACAGTGTATTTACAATATCCTTGTGGGTATATCTAGTGTATTTACAATATCCTTGTGGGTATATCTAGTGTATTTACAATATCCTTGTGGGTATATCTACAGTGTATTTACAATATCCTTGTGGGTATATCTACAGTGTATTTACAATATCCTTGTGGGTATATCTAGTGTATTTACAATATCCTTGTGGGTATATCTAGTGTATTTACAATATCCTTGTGGGTATATCTACAGTGTATTTACAATATCCTTGTGGGTATATCTAGTGTATTTACAATATCCTTGTGGGTATATCTACAGTGTATTTACAATATCCTTGTGGGTATATCTACAGTGTATTTACAATATCCTTGTGGGTATATCTACAGTGTATTTACAATATCCTTGTGGGTATATCTAGTGTATTTACAATATCCTTGTGGGTATATCTAGTGTATTTACAATATCCTTGTGGGTATATCTAGTGTATTTACAATATCCTTGTGGGTATATCTACAGTATATTTACAATATCCTTGTGGGTATATCTACAGTGTATTTACAATATCCTTGTGGGTATATCTACAGTGTATTTACAATATCCTTGTGGGTATATCTAGTGTATTTACAATATCCTTGTGGGTATATCTACAGTGTATTTACAATATCCTTGTGGGTATATCTACAGTGTATTTACAATATCCTTGTGGGTATATCTACAGTGTATTTACAATATCCTTGTGGGTATATCTACAGTGTATTTACAATATCCTTGTGGGTATATCTAGTGTATTTACAATATCCTTGTGGGTATATCTACAGTGTATTTACAATATCCTTGTGGGTATATCTACAGTGTATTTACAATATCCTTATGGGTATATCTACAGTGTATTTACAATATCCTTGTGGGTATATCTACAGTATATTTACAATATCCTTGTGGGTATATCTACAGTGTATTTACAATATCCTTGTGGGTATATCTAGTGTATTTACAATATCCTTGTGGGTATATCTAGTGTATTTACAATATCCTTGTGGGTATATCTAGTGTATTTACAATATCCTTGTGGGTATATCTACAGTGTATTTACAATATCCTTGTGGGTATATCTACAGTGTATTTACAATATCCTTGTGGATATATCTACAGTGTATCTACAATATCCTTGTGGGTATATCTACAGTGTATTTACAATATCCTTGTGGGTATATCTAGTGTATTTACAATATCCTTGTGGGTATATCTACAGTGTATTTACAATATCCTTGTGGGTATATCTACAGTGTATTTACAATATCCTTGTGGGTATATCTACAGTGTATTTACAATATCCTTGTGGGTATATCTACAGTGTATTTACAATATCCTTGTGGGTATATCTACAGTGTATTTACAATATCCTTGTGGGTATATCTACAGTTTATTTACAATATCCTTGTGGGTATATCTAGTGTATTTACAATATCCTTGTGGGTATATCTACAGTGTATTTACAATATCCTTGTGGGTATATCTAGTGTATTTACAATATCCTTGTGGGTATATCTACAGTGTATTTACAATATCCTTGTGGGTATATCTACAGTGTATTTACAATATCCTTGTGGGTATATCTACAGTGTATTTACAATATCCTTGTGGGTATATCTAGTGTATTTACAATATCCTTGTGGGTATATCTACAGTGTATTTACAATATCCTTGTGGGTATATCTACAGTGTATTTACAATATCCTTGTGGGTATATCTACAGTGTATTTACAATATCCTTGTGGGTATATCTACAGTGTATTTACAATATCCTTGTGGGTATATCTAGTGTATTTACAATATCCTTGTGGGTATATCTAGTGTATTTACAATATCCTTGTGGGTATATCTACAGTGTATTTACAATATCCTTGTGGGTATATCTACAGTGTATTTACAATATCCTTGTGGGTATATCTACAGTGTATTTACAATATCCTTGTGGGTATATCTAGTGTATTTACAATATCCTTGTGGGTATATCTACAGTGTATTTACAATATCCTTGTGGGTATATCTACAGTGTATTTACAATATCCTTGTGGGTATATCTACAGTGTATTTACAATATCCTGGTGGGTATATCTACAGTATTTACAATATCTTTGTGGGTATATCTAGTGTATTTACAATATCTTTGTGGGTATATCTAGTGTATTTACAATATCCTTGTGGGTATATCTAGTGTATTTACAATATCCTTGTGGGTATATCTAGTGTATTTACAATATCCTTGTGGGTATATCTAGTGTATTTACAATATCCTTGTGGGTATATCTACAGTGTATTTACAATATCCTTGTGGGTATATCTACAGTGTATTTACAATATCCTTGTGGGTATATCTAGTGTATTTACAATATCCTTGTGGGTATATCTAGTGTATTTACAATATCCTTGTGGGTATATCTACAGTGTATTTACAATATCCTTGTGGGTATATCTACAGTGTATTTACAATATCCTTGTGGGTATATCTACAGTGTATTTACAATATCCTTGTGGGTATATCTACAGTATATTTACAATATCCTTGTGGGTATATCTACAGTGTATTTACAATATCCTTGTGGGTATATCTACAGTGTATTTACAATATCCTTGTGGGTATATCTACAGTGTATTTACAATATCCTTATGGGTATATCTACAGTGTATTTACAATATCCTTGTGGGTATATCTACAGTATATTTACAATATCCTTGTGGGTATATCTACAGTGTATTTACAATATCCTTGTGGGTATATCTAGTGTATTTACAATATCCTTGTGGGTATATCTAGTGTATTTACAATATCCTTGTGGGTATATCTACAGTGTATTTACAATATCCTTGTGGGTATATCTACAGTGTATTTACAATATCCTTGTGGGTATATCTACAGTGTATTTACAATATCCTTGTGGGTATATCTACAGTGTATTTACAATATCCTTGTGGGTATATCTACAGTGTATTTACAATATCCTTGTGGGTATATCTAAAGTGTATTTACAATATCCTTGTGGGTATATCTACAGTGTATTTACAATATCCTTGTGGGTATATCTACAGTGTATTTACAATATCCTTGTGGGTATATCTAGTGTATTTACAATATCCTTGTGGGTATATCTAGTGTATTTACAATATCCTTGTGGGTATATCTACAGTGTATTTACAATATCCTTGTGGGTATATCTAGTGTATATACAATATCCTTGTGGGTATATCTACAGTGTATTTACAATATCCTTGTGGGTATATCTACAGTGTATTTACAATATCCTTGTGGGTATATCTACAGTGTATTTACAATATCCTTGTGGGTATATCTACAGTGTATTTACAATATCCTTGTGGGTATATCTAGTGTATTTACAATATCCTTGTGGGTATATCTACAGTGTATTTACAATATCCTTGTGGGTATATCTACAGTGTATTTACAATATCCTTGTGGGTATATCTAGTGTATTTACAATTTTCTGATTAATGCCAATAATGGTAACAACATACACATCACGATGAAGCAATGTAAAAATAAACTGCTAACAGGAGCACAAAATCCTCCATCATAAACTCAAAGTTAGTTACAAATATACTATGCAAAGGTTAACAAAAACTAAATTAATTACAAAACTGACTTGGATGCTTTAAATTGCCTGACAAAAAAAATCAAGTGATAATCAGAAGCCCAAAGTAATTATATAAGTGACAAAATGAACTCCATATGGACATGTCATAAAGTGTAAGAGGTTTCCAGCAATATACCACTAGGCAAACTAAATAGGAGAAATTAACACCCATCAATTTGTACTAGACTGAAATATTACCATTACTAAACTGACCATTGTAAATACAGATAATGCTACATTTGCTACCTTGACACTTTCCACACAAATTGAAACATTTGTTTAACCACTTGTTTATTGGCCTAAACTTGACTAGAAGGTGATAATTGTTACTTGGTGTGAATGACTCGCTGACCAGTACAGTATATACTGATGTAATGGTTACCTTGGATTTGTCAATTGACACACTAAAAATATACTTTCTACTGACATAATGGTTACTTTGGATTTGACATTGACACACTAAAAATAAACTTTCTATAACTTATATAAGGTCTAATATTTCCTGTGGTGAACTACTTGAATTTCTGATAAATACAAAAAAACACAAAAACTTTGTAACTGACCATCAAATGATCTTAAATCTTTGGCTTAAATCATTCATGTAGTTTCTGAGAAGAATCATTTTTGTAAGTTTTACACAGGGTACTACTATCACAAAACTATATTATTTTCAACTGTTTTCGTGATTTATTGGTAAGCATGTATGTCTAAAGTAGGTAAGATTGTGGTTTCAATACCCAATCGAGTTAAAACAGACTATAAAATTGGTGTTGACTGCTTCTCCTCCAAGTACACAGTCTAGTACTAGTTTAACAAGGTGATTGCAATATAGCCCCCACTCTAATAAGTTAAAGCAATGACTTGTTGGCTCAGAGTCAGAATAAAATTTCCAAGTTGAGTGATATGTCTACATATATGGACTGATCTAATTCAGTGTGCTAGCACTATAAAAACCTGTTCTACATATATTAGGCAACATCATGATTTAATAAAAAAAAGTAACTTGTATTTGCCATGATGAAGCTGAAAAATTGCTCACTAAGTGTAACAACAACCACTCACCTGAAGTTAAACTACGGTATGTCTTAGACAACATTCTTTCCAAGCTTACTTTCAAATGATTCAATCATTTCAAAGATGAATATTTCAAAAACATTTTCCTGTTTTGTCCTATGTTAAATTATATTCTGTTGCTACATGTATGGCCAAATTTGGATATGTTATCCACACAATTTTTTTAAGGTGAGATTAGAAGAATTGAAATATGGTAATTCCTCTTTTTTGTGTGTAAAGAATAGTTTTTGGTTGGTAAACAAATAATAATAATAATAATAATAATAATTTTTAAAGAAAATTCAATCATTTTTTCACCAAATTGATTAGAATATTATAATTAAAATACCAGTACAGTTATCTCAAGTACCCATCTCTCCAACAGGAAATGAAAAGGTAAAAACTGAAAACAGACCATGTGCTTTTCAACAGGTGAATAAAATAGTGATAATATCAACAGGTAAATTATTCACAGGTCATCATAAATGTAATTTAAAATTTTTAAATTTAATAAATAATAGTACTCCATAAAAATTCCTTACATGTGATGTCAAAATCTAACCAAATATACTAATTAAGTGTTCTACTAACCTTGTGCCTGAAATGTGTCACTCCTAATATATGTGTCTACCACAAATATGATAGTTTTATGTCTTTTTGATCAACAATACATGAATGACATGATTTCTACCACAAATTATAGTATGTCAGGTGACCACTCAACCAAGACCATTGATTAAACTACCAAGTCCCATCATAAATGCATCAAGGCTAGTTTTTTCCTATTTGACCGATAATTAGTTTATTGCTCTTGGCTGTTTGCTCTTAATAGATTGGTCAAATCTGGGGAGGAACGATCCGATCTATACAATCAACCAATCAATGATTAGCATGTGTTACAATTCCAATTAAGGACCCCGTCAGGTGTAAACTACCCGCTCAAACCCAACGTCTTTTGTTTTTTTATTGGTGGAATAAAAGATTCATGTAAAGACAAAAATACAAGAGTTCAATAATAAAATATAACACTCATTACATAATTAACTACCCTGCACTATATCAAAATGCATTTAGAAATTGGTAAAAGACTATAAAAACATGTTCAAACAACAACCAAAAACTATAAATCCATTATTGACTTAAAGAATTAAAGTCGTCAAAAATAAAATTGAGGAGATCTATAGTGTTCATTAATTACTAATACAAATAATTATTATGTGAACCTCGAGGGTTTGGACTTATCATAGAAAATAAAACCTATATGATTGTATTTTTAAAAAACCTGTTCATGCACGTCTTTTTGATTTTATTGATGAAAAGGTTTCCACGACTACTAACTAAAGATCCATTTATTGTAATATAATTTGCGGTCCCATACCAGGTAGAGAATATTGAGTACGACTATTGACAAATTAAGGTTGCATTGCTTTCACCTGTACTTAAAATGAATTGCAAAGATAGAAAAAATCTATGGTAAACAGGAAAGTTCTCTGTGGGCCCTTTTTCTAATTCTGAAAAGATAAACTTTCATGACGTTTCATTAGAGGATAATTTTATGCATATGAACTGGAAATTCCAGTTAGAGACCGACATACATAGCTAGATCATATAATTCTAGAGTACTCAATGTAATTAGAATAAATTGATTATAATAACTTATACAGAAAGGATTGTCTTTAATGTAGGTCAGTGAACTCTGAGGGGTGGAAATAGAGGAGAAATAGCAGACAGGAAATGGATAAATAGCTGATGCAAATCCTGGCTTTAAAAATCCCAGAAAGTTTACCAAAACAGATGATAATAAGTAAACAAAAGAATTCTTTCCTCTAGCTTATAAAAATGTTTACAAAGGTAATAAATTTAAAAAAAAAAAATACATTTACATCAAATTATATACATCATCATTGGATGAAATTTGAGAAAATTCTGGAAAAAATAAAGCAATTTTTTATTACAACTTGACTGAACAGAACAAATTAATTAAATGGAAGATTCACTCAACAGACAATGCAAGGATTTTGTAGAGTAAGATGCATCAATATTAAAAGCAGTAGAAAAAAATGGCCCCATGGTGCAAAAACTTTACAATCTTTTGTCAATATCTTGAAGCCAACATATTTATATTAAACAAAGCAATATTAAACAACCAAAGGATAATGCAGTTTCCTAAAGCTTTCAAATGGTTGACTGTATAAAATGAAACAAGCAATATCTGGCGAAATGAAAAATAAATTGTAATAATTCTTGTCAAGATCCAAATTCATTATTTCATATGAAAGCAATTAACAGAACCCTTAACATAATACAGTTATGCAATTATCAAATTCTACCTGAAGAATGATAAATAATCTTTAATAATTAAATATTAATATAGCAAAATCATTTACAGAAATGAGTCAAGATAAGTTAATTACTGTCATATAGTAGGATTAATTGAAATTTAATAATTGTCAAACAAATATAGCGGTAATGGATTTTAGTAGCCTAACAAAACATAATTGGTTAAGATTACAGGTAAACAATTTTACGTTCCCGCCACATAATTTAATCAAATATGCATTTCACCTATATACCATTTTTCTATTGTTGATGGTCTAAATAGATTATTGAACGAAGTGGAAATGCCCAGATTTGAATCTGCCTACACATTTTTTTTTTTTACAATTATCAATATCCTGAAATAAGATAATTGTGGTTAATGGTCTGGTTTTGTTTATTGGTATTTTATGGTCATTTTCAGAATTTTTTTCAAGTAGTACATATATATGGTTTTGTTTATTGGTATGTTATGGTCATTTTAGGGAATTGTTTTCAAGTAGTACACATGTACATATATTGTTACTTCCAAATTAAAGTTATTTGGGGAGGAAAGCCAAGGCAACTTTAATGAAATGAAACTGTGAAACCCCTGACCTTGAGTATGTAGGCATCTGAAAACCCTTAACATTAGAGGTGGGCATCGAGGCACAAACTTACATCACTGTTGTTAGGCTTGTGGTCAGAAGTCAATGATCTCAACCACTCCACCACCCAGGCCCCTTGGTTATTGGTATGAACAATGCGTAAGCTAGGTGAAAGATATCAAACTAGGTTCTCCTATACTCTAGTTGAAATAAACGATTTATGTATCCATAAAATTATTCGCTTTCTGCAAATGTATTGTTTTCAATAGAGACAGAAGATAGTCTATTATGGAGTTTTTAACAACAAAAAATTGGGTCATTTATAATACAATTCCCTCTTTATACAGTAACTTAAGAAACAAACAGTAGTACAGGTATTTCCTGATTTATGTGGCAGAATAGGGTCCAGTTTAACTCAACCACATTTTTATGTCTCTCCCAAGCCAAAACTTAGCTTATACATTTCCTTTACCTTTCTTTGGTTAGAGACTAAGGTTTGACAGAAGGGTGGGTTCATACTGTTGTGGTTGGCCATTTATACTGTTTCACTTTATTTCTTAATTAACTGATTCTAATTGCAAAATAGAAAACATGCCATGGAATTTCAACATACACCTGACAACAATTATAAGATGATACATGTAGTAGTTGATCTATACTTATCTTACTGTACAATCAATCTACCACTTATAAAGCTGTGAAGATTCACTCCTGTATGTACATATGACCAAGTGAATTGTAAGGTACTTAAAGGAAGGTTGTGCAAGTTCTGACAACTTCAGATTCATCCAAAAGAAATGTAGTGATATGGCCTATTTAAATGTCTTTAAATCCTATATGGTGTATAGTTTAATCCAAATGGTGCATATAGATTTTTTCAATCATGTGGACACAGGATGCAGTCATCGACTTTAGCAGTGGTCCGGTGGCCCATGGCCAGTGAAAATTGATTTGGACCAGTGACTTTTGCCAATTTTTTTTCAATAGAATCTATATAAATATTCTAATTTCGAAGACTGAGGATGAAGATAAAATTTCACAATTTTTATATTTCTATGAATATTTCATAGAAAACGACAGCTGTGGAAATGACTGTTTATCCCCAAACTTCAAAATTGCTTGAAATTGTCAGGTCATTGATCTTACAATTGTGTGAAAATTCTCACTGCCATGACCTACATTATGGAGTAAACTTAGGTCATAATGACCCAATTTAGTGTCAATCAATTTCACCTTTTCAACAAAGGGCCATAACTCTTGAAAGGCAAAGCTAAAAAAAATTCTGGTTAGCAGTCAGTAATGGATACAAAATGTGAACATCAGAGAATATTTTTTATGATGTTTTCTCTTTGTGAACTGTAGAAATCTTGTTCATATACTGTTAATAGTATTTTAGGGGAAACAAAATTTGCAATATCAATATTACATTGTGAATCTCACACTGGGTTGATACAAACAAGCTTGACTAATTTCTACCAGCGAAGATCAATTATATCTATTGCATTCTCACTTTCATACAATCCTGAACTGTTTCTACGATATAAACTATATCTGTAACATATCAAATAATCTTATATTGACATAGCAAAATCTTGGTACATGTATTGACAACAGACTAGCCAGTTTATATAATTATTTTTTATGTCCTATAAAAACTGATGAAAATATATTCCAGATGTTCACTTAAGATCACTCACCTGCAAGTCTGCCACCTGGTTAATATATAATTATGAGGTACATTTGTGTACTTACAAAGTACATTGTACAAGTCCATAGAGTGCTATTGTCTTGTAAACACTTCACACAATTTTATTAATCACCAAAGTTGATCTTCGTACCATGTAGTTTGCATTTGATTTCAGTAGTTTTTTTAGAAGATTTTTGGAATATTTTTTCTATATGGCCCAGAACAAAATGTACATCTTGCAAATGATGGTTGACTTGGTTTTCAAATTGGTACAAAAGAAGCTTTGTGAAGGGACACCACATTATTCAACAGATGAACAGAAAAACATTTCTGGCAAGCATGGTGACTTGGCATGCAGTACAGTTCTGGAGAAGAAATTATAAATGTCTGCTAATCAGAGGTATATAAGCTGTCATCTTGGATATGGAATTGTTGAAAAAGTAACTACAGTTCTTTTGGACCAAATACTCAAATAGAAGAACAATTCTGTTCATTTTAGTGACGTCTCATGCAGTAGTTTTGGTGAGGTTGTTTATACATTTTTTTGTATGTCTTATTCAATTAAAGACAAGGCCTTGAAGGGCTACCATCTTGAATGTCAAATCACCCCAAAACAATCAATTTCTTCAGGGCCCTAGTGGAACATATATGGTAAGTTTAGTGATTTGGGATACAGTGGGGCTGTTGAAGAGGATGAGAATGTGAAAAGTTTATTTCCAACGAATGGACAGCAGAATGATTTTTCAGAAAAGCTCACAGCTCGAGTGAGCTAAAAAGTAAATAGATGATGACCATCACAAAGACTAGCACTTACAAAATTTCCCATATGATATACATGACCCATTGTACCAGATGAGGTAAAAATGACAATTTTAAAAAGCAATATATATAGTCATAAATTGTCTGCTGAATTAAAGACTCTTCTTCTTTTAACTTGCCCTTAATCAATTTTAAAATCCTGCTAAGTCGGTTGACAGCCCTCATGATTCTGAAATCTCATTTTATAAATAACTCCATCTACATCTGAAAATTGGGAAATGGTATTGTACATTGGCCATCAATTCATGGAACCAGCAACAGTTATGTTGGGTTGATATTGATTAAGAAGGGAAAAAAACGATCATTTGTATACATATAATTGAATGGAAAATGACAGTACAAAGAAGACTTTATGTGAAGGCTATCGACTTGAAGGACAAATTAAAACAGCAATGGAAAATAATGAAGGATAAATGTAAATTTTCTTCCCCATTACACTGTTTTAATTTTACTAGAATTTAGTTACAATTTGATGTGGAAATTACATATATATTGTTGTTTGTACAATGTATTGGGTTCCTCATGGCAACGTTTTAAGTAAAACACGTAAAATGAACTAATGGATGTAAAAAATATGAACATGAAGGGAAAATTCCATCTGATTGGGTCGATCTGATCTTTGCGCAATTAATATTTACAAACACAGAGTACATTGTATGTTATGCATTGACTCTTTAAAATTTTATACAGAACCTTCCAATAAATGCTTCCTACCAAATTTCAATTAATTTGGCCAAATGATTTAGAGAACTTTTTTTTTAATTAGCCAATCACAACCAAGAACTGCCCATATTAGTTGTAATATCTGCATAAAATATGGAAATTTTGTACAGGATCTCCCATACATAATTCCTACAAAGTAACAATTAATTGTGCCTCCTAGTTTCAGAGGAGAAGATTTTTTATGTTTCAGCCAATCAGAAACAAGAATTGCCCATGGCAACCATGTTTTTTGTCCAATCAGAATGAAATGAGCAATCTTTATAGAGGATCTTCCATAGCTGCTTCCTACCAAGTTTCGATTCATTTGGCCAAGCGGTTTCAAGGAAGATTTTTATAAATTGATCAACCAGAAACAAGAATTGTCTCTGGTGGCCATGTTTGATAACAGATCGAGGACGAAATGAGCAATCTTTATAGAGGATCTTCCAAAGATGCTTCCTACAGAGTTTGTTCATTTGGTCAAGAGGCTTCAGAGGAGAAAATTAAAAAGTGAAAAGTTAACAGTTAACGGAGGCCAAGTAATGGCAAAAGCTCACATGGCAGGTGAGCTAAAAAGGATAAACAATGATCTACAAAATACTACACAGAAACTAAAGATCGAGCTACAGCAGCACCACTAAACAAGTTGTACAGGCTTAGCTTGTTGCCCAATCCCATTCATAAGTGCATTTATGAATAAAATATGCTTAAAACAAACAAGTTGGATGTACATTGTACATAACTGTATATCTAATCAGGAAAAGAATTTTCAATTTTCAAACAAAACGTTTGAAATACACATGTATTTCAATAAATATCTAATGAGAAAATTATCACATTTAGTAGTAACTTTTGCGTCGGTGCAAATTAATGCATGTGATAATATATATGTACCATAGCCTCCACTTGGTGTTGTGAAAATGAAAATTTAAAATGCATTCCAATAAACGACACAAAATCTAAACAAATGATCAACATTTTGCAAACCCTGTGTAGTATACTAATAGTACTTACATTTTTTTCATTTCATTTTTCTACCAACAGAAAATCATATTTCTTTATATATATGCAGGGATATTTGTAGCAATTTATTTTGATGAATCCAGACGACATTTCTCAAAATTTTGCAGAGTCCCACCATTGTAAAAGTCTAAATTAAAAAATTTGGTGAGTCCCAACTGATAATGGTGAGTCCAGGACTCATTTAAGCGATTGGAAGGATCTCTGTATAAGATGACTTTTCCTTGCAAAGTTCAAAATTTATACTTAAATTGGTAAACAGTTGAAAGGTACTAGCATAATACTTTTACAAAAAGAACAATAGACCAGAAAACAGACAGATTTTTCCATATGACATTTCTCAAACCTTATTTGAACAAGAAATATGACATGTACATGCCACAGAGAAATAAATTAACAGTAAAAAATATATGCTGATCTCATGTCAATAGACCATATTGGAGAGACAGTCTGTGCCAAAAACCACTAGCCCTATGCCCCAGTCTAGTAAAAATTGCATAAAATTTGCTAAATCAAATAGAAAACATTCTTCTAAAATGTTGATCGGGCTAGTTTGTCAAAATGTTTTTGGCACAGACTGTAGAGGGGTTGTGAACATTTTGTATGCATTTAAAAAAAACAACATCTACTGGTATTTCACCTTTTTTTTTAAGCACACATACTTCTGAGTTTCATCCTAAAAACCATACACTGAATAGTACAAGTTTGTGATTTCACATATCATTGAAACTATCTTTTTTTTCAAATAAAGACAAAAGTACAAAAAAATGTATTAAAAATTTGTTTCAATAATAATTTGATAACACCTGGTAATTAATGAATGAATAGGCATAAAGATAAAAGAACTTCATACATCTAGATATTCATTAAAAATGTACAGCATGAATGTTTGAAAACATCTGTATACCGACATGAAAGTAGTCATAATAACACCAAGAAACTGAGTGACAACGTGAAGTACAGGGAAAAATGGAACATTAACTAGGCTACGATCCTACTAATGATGCATAAAACAATCAAAGAAAAATTAAAACAAAATGCATCCAAACTTTTCTGAATCTCCATTTAAAAATGTAAAGATTCATTGATTGAATAAAGAAGTAGTTGCTTGTATTAACCTACCTTTATAAATATTACAAAATTGATGGTAATTATACTGCCAGCCTTTGATCTATTATTGAGTAAAGAACTCTTGTTTTTATTCCCTAGGCATGAGCGTGCTAGTTTTCCTATATATTCTGATAGCCAGTGTGCATAGAGAGAAGACCCATTGAATGAAACTGATCAATACGGAACACCATTTCATATTGACAATGTACATTTCATCCTGTGTTTGTATGTATATTTGACTAATGGTCAATCAAACAAATTGATTTTAGCTTGTTTTAGATCGGTAAATAATGGAACATAAATACATCATGAGTTACAATGAGTTCTGGATAGTTTCTGCCCTCTAATTGAAGTCGATCCAGGCTTTTGTGTATATATTCCATAACTTTCTAAACAAGTGTATTTTAGCACAATACATACAGGACGTTAGAATTTTTATTTGTATATTGGCTTTTGTATCTTTCTAACATATTCATTCTAAAGTTTACATTATTGTAGGTCAATAAAACTAATAACAACTAAAACTTTAGCAAACAAAAACACCTGATATTACTCATGAATAGCTCTTTATCAACTTAGGAATATTTCAATAAAAAGGATGCCCAATTTTTGACATAATAAAACAAAGGAAAAATATTCAAAGTGTTCAAAGTACCAAGTTGCAAGCAATAACATTTGATATTTACTCATAGTAAATGTAGTGTTAATGTAAAATTAGAGAAGTATAACAGTGGACATTAACAAAAAAAAGTTCCCTAAACACACAGTATTACATGTACATACATGTAGTACACTCCATCCCTATTTGGTCAATTAAAAACATAGCTTTCGGAGCCCCCCCCCCCCAAAAAAAAAATTACAGACCAACACCAACAAGACATCTGTACCCCGACACATTTTAATCTAATGCATATCAGACATACTGTTTCTGAATAAGGTTGTGGACAACTTTATGAACAGGAAAGAAGATACGGTAAAGGACTATGCTGGGTGCAGCAAAATATGACTGCGGCAAGTCGACCAAGACCTGTAGAAATTGTTTGCAAAAATGCAGCAAGATTATTCCACAAGAAAATTAGAGAATAAAACTATTAAAATCAACCTTTAAATAAAAATGATACATTTTTGATGTTTCAGGTCATCATCTAGGTCCCATCAGACCACCCATATCTGTTGAAATAGTACAATGTACTAGTTCAAACAATAATTTCCTGAGGAAATGGATGAAATATGCATACAAATCAGACATAAATTAAAAGTTATCATTTTGAATGTTGTTTTATTTTGGCTCATTTTGATCATTTCTGTTATCTCGGAAACCAGCTAGGAAAAGCCTGTTTGAAAACTACTTTCATGAAATTTCATAAGGAATTCTAAAGAAAAAAACCCATCAAAATTGCATTGAAAATAAAAATCTCAATTTTGATCCCCTAGGCCTAAATATCTTGACAATGGCAAGAGCCTATGTTGGCATTCTATATCAAGAGAATTCCATAAGAACACCATTAAAAGTAAACTAAATCAAAATGGAGGTACAACCCCCCCCCCCATAAAAATCAACCTCAATCTTTATTCTGTGCCATTGACCATTGTATTAAATATTCAGAAGGATTGGTCATCTAGAGCAAATGTTTTGGCAAAGAAATGCTTCTGTCCACTGGGGGACAAAGACAACTACAGACGCATATCATTATATGATCGTAAAAACTATTTCTTGTCCAGAAGAATTTGTGACATATGGCTAGTACTTTGGCGATTTTAAACATGACTTTTATTTATTAATAAATGGTAAAAAGAACTTTCATATGACATACAGTACCACAAATTCCCCTAAAAACAACATCTTTAAATCTTAAATGTGACATTCCACCTCAAGAAGTAACCGTGCTTAAGTCTTAAATACTGTAAGTTAACGGCTCATAAAGATGTCAGAAAACCTGGACATGGCTAGCAAGGGATTTCCACATCAAAACCTATCTTGCAATCTGTATTGGCTGGAAATCAAATTATTATCATAGTCTTTGCAAATCATTCAAATTTCCCAAGAGAACCCCTGAGTATACAAATAAGGCCTATCAATACAGAATACAACCCTTCTGAAAGGTTATTCTGCTGGTTCAGTAGGTCAAACAAACAAAACTAGAGCCTGTGTAGCTCACCTTTCATTCTGCTTTGAGGAAACTTAATACAGAACCTTCCATAGATGTAGATGCTTCCTACCAAGTTTTGGTTCATTAGACATTTGGCTAGGCAGTTTCAGAGGAGAAGATTTTTTAGATATCGACCAATCAGAAACAAGAATTGCCTGTGGTGTCCATTTTTGTTAATTGATCGGGACGAAATGAGCAATCTTCAGAGGACATTCCATAGATACTTCCTACCAAGATTCGGTTAATTTGGCCATGCGGTTTCAGAGGAGATTATTTTTAATTGACCAATCAGAAACAAGAATTGCCTGTGGTGGCCATGTTTGGTAATGGATCATAACAAAATGTGCACTCTTTAGAGAGGACCTTCCATAGATGCTTCCTACTAAGTTTCAGTTCATTTGGTTGATGGGTTTCAGAGGAGAAGATTAAAATGTGAGAAGTTAACAGATGACAGACAACAAACGACGGATGCCAAGTGATGCCAAAAGCTCACATTGCCTTTGGCAAGGTGAACTAAAAAGAATATTAAAATGTGAATACCTACATGTAATGTATAGTATAAACATGTTACACTATATTAGCATTAGTTAATTTCTAAGGGAGATAATGGCAAGAGTTATCTTTCTTTTAACAGTTTAATGGCAAGAGTTATCTCTCTTTTAACAGTTTATTAGTAACTACAATGGAGAAGATTATTAGAAATGAACCAATCAGAAACAAGAATTGCCTGTGGCAGCAATGTTTGCTAACGGATCGGGATGAAATGAGCAATCTTTATAGAGGACCTTCCGTAGATGCTTCCTACCAAGTTTCGGTTCATTTGGCCAAGTGATTTCGGAGAAGATTTTAAAAAAATCGGCCAATCAGAAACAAGAATTGCCTGTGGCGGCCATGTTTGTTAATAGATCGATACAAAATTAGCAAACTTTAGAGAGGACCTTTCATAGATGCTTCCTACCAAGTTTCAGTTCATTTGGCTGAGACGTTTCAGAGGAGAAGAATAAAATGTGAAAAGTTAACGGACCACAGACGATTGACGCCAAGTGATGGCAAAAGCTCACGTTGCCTTTGACAAAGTGAGCTAAAAAGCCTCAATATGGCACATAATTGATGCTTCATGCACGTCTCTTAACAACTTTCAGCCACTCTAACCATCTAATTGCATCTTAAGATTGTTTGCAAACTTGGCATGAAAACAGCTAAATACTACCGGTACTCACTTGATGCTAAACAACAATAAATCAATCTGTTAACATTGCTGACACTAGTTAAAATTTTAGAAAACTGAATATACAATTCAACAAAACAAGTGTGTGAAATCAATGGTAATACTATTTGCACTGAATTCTTACGTTTTTTCTTTTTTATAAATACTTCCCATTGACTCCAATATTAAACAATGTTCTATGGCAATGACTACTCCATCTTCGCTAGCCAAGGGTTACGATTCAGGTCCCCCTTCTCTCCACCCTTGGCGGATCAAGAATACATTTTGAGGATTCACACTTTAATATTTCATTGGTTACGGCTACCAGTACACGTATCCAATCAGAAGACGTTTTACACGGAGCACACTTCCCGTTTTGGTTCCAATGAAAACATCTTTCCCGTCTGCCAAAGCTTTGAAACTTTTCACTTGGTTGACAGTAAGTGCTTCCAAATTAAATTTATCACAAATAAGTTTTTCTTCACTGGGCGCTGCCATTTTCAAATCTCCAACATACGTATAACAAAACGATTCTGATTGGCTGGCGATGACGACTATCTAAGGGGCGCAACTTCAATAAACCACCAGGTGGCATTGCGCGCGAATTTCAAAATATATTCTAGATCCGCCAAGGGTGGAGACAAGGGGGACCCGAATCGTAACCCTTGGCTAGCGAAGATGTGACTACTCTAGTTTCAACAATTTTTGATCCAATATCAATTGGAAAATCTAGTTTTCTACTCAAATGAACCTGTGACATTTCAAATTCATGGAAATGTATTAAGTCTAACAGAAAAAAATCTGACAAAATGTAGACTTGAGCAGGGTATAGAATACAATACTCATCATAGTTTGGTTAAAAATTGTATTTTCCTTGCAAAATTGTATCATTTAATGACATTAATCTCAAGGGTAACAGCCCTTATCTTACATGTATGAGAAAAATATGTTACCTCTATCTATTTCTATTTGTAATCAATGATTTGCTTTCAAAACATGATAATCTATTATTTAAACAATTTTTTTCTCTCTCAAATGTCTGGTCTTCTGATAGGATCATACTCTTGTCAAGTTAAATTGATTGTTCTAGGGGTTTCTAATCATTACAGCCATTTACATCTGTAAAATGAACCAGATTAAAAATAAATTTTATTGTCTTGCATAAATAATTCAAGTATATACCGATATATCACTATAAGACCAAGAAAACTCAAATAAATTACCGGTAGTAAAATATTTTATATACATTGTACAACAAGACTGGTCTCGTCATAAAAACCTACCCATTATATCAAGATCTTATCACAATACAATATTAACTGATCTGGACAGTCAAGTAAGGATAACTAGTACTTAATTTAGAGTCTTACAGTAAAATGAAAATTACACTGTCTATGGACAAATACATTATATAGTCAGTAGAATTATTGAGACCCCTCTACCCCCAATAAAAAAAACACTAAGTCTCTTACTAAAGATCTTAGATGTACTACGAAGTACTTATAAAATATATTCTACTTTTGCACTTTTCTAACAGGTTCAACCGTTTGCAAAATATCAACAAAAAAAGGAAATCTTTCAATCAAATATGTACTGTAAGTGGAATTATTGAGACCCCTTAATAAAAACATTAACTCTGTTAAAAAAAAATCAATAGCCTCCATGATGTCTCTGTTTTGTAGTTTTCTTCTGGAAAAGTTGATCCTCTTATTAAATACATTTAGCATATATTCAACATTAAGCATACAAGTCTTACACTTTTCTATGAGGTTGGCAATGTTCTAAAACATCGCTACAGGTTAAAGAAATCAGTACCAACTAGTATTACTGTGAGCACAGCTCACTAAAATATACCCCCCGCTCCCCACATCTGTCCAACCTATTTCCTTAACCAAAACTTTATGATTGTTCTGACCAAAAATGAAAGGGACCCTCCTCTCTTCACCGGTAAGCTGCTGATAAAATTTCAAAACATTCTGAGAAACACTACTCAAGTTATCATACGACATAGGGTAAAAATCCTATTTTCCGTCATATAAAGTCCAATAACTCTGGAACAGCAAAAATGAAAAGGATCCTCCTCTCTTCACCGTTAAGCTGCTGATAAAATTTCAAAACATTCTGAGAAAAACTACAAGTTATCATACGACATAGGGTAAAAATCCTATTTTCCGTCATATCAAGTTCAATAATTCTGGAACGGCAAAAGTGAAAATCGTCAAAAATGAAAGCGATCCTCCTCTCTTCACCGGTAAGCTGCTGATAAAATTTCAAAACATTCTGAGAAACATTACTCAAGTTATCATACGACATAGGGTAAAAATCCTATTTTCCGTCAAAAATGAAAGCGATCCTCCTCTCTTCACCAGTAAACAGCTGATAAAATTTTAAGATTCTAAGAAACACAACTCAAGTTATCGTACGACATACAGATGGACGGACATGGTGAAACCAGTATACCCCCCTAAAACTTCGTTGCGGGGGTATAAAAACATAACTGAATAGCAATTCTATTGTTAAGATCATTCAGAAATACAAAGCTAAATTTCAAAGGGAGAAAACTCTCTAGGTTGATTTTACAACAAAAACCAGTAGCCTAAGAAACCACAAACAATATATGATACAGTTGTACTCTAGCAACACACACAATTCAAGGTAAATTATTACTAATACTCCATACAACCAACAATCCAGTGGCAGATCCAGGGAGAGATGTTCCAAGGGGTTGGAACACTTCATTCATTTTATCTTATTGTCTTTAAAGTCATATAAAAATCATTAAACATAAGGCTGGAACCTCACCATTTTCGCCCAAGGTATTACCCACTTCAAAAGGGATCCCTTTCAAGAATTGCTGGATCTGCCACTGCAATCTTTCCAACATATCTTACATTCAATAACAAATTGTAATTTGATAAATATTTCGGGAATATAAATGAAAATATTTTTTCAAATTTTATTTAAATAAGGATTAAGTTGGTTCAGGACAGTATTATTAAAAAGAAAAGAACTTAAATGAATAGAAAAAGTTTTTAATTCAATAATTAATTGCATTATTCCTACTAAAGATAAGTAGTTAAAGGTTTTAATTTGTTATTTTCTACATGTAACATTTTCACACCATTACATGATCACATTATATCTTACCACTTCTTTCTCTTCCTGAAATAGTCAGATTATTATTTGACAAGAAAGACAACTCTTGTTAGATACAAATGTACATGTCTGCAGAGATGAAAGTCCTCACTCCTATGCAGTGCCCATATACCTTCATTTACCTTCAAGTTTGACACAATTTTATTTCCAAATATTTTTCTCAAAATAAAAAAAAAGAAATTGCTGATCCGATGAAAAACTTTCATTTCTGTGTCTGGTAGATTAATAAAAAAAATCATGAAAACAGCCTTAAAACTTTCAAAAACAGTAAATTGAACCGTTCCATTGAGAGGGTTAACATTGGTTGACATTGAGTTATTGATACGTTATTAATTTTACATCAAAAGATATATAATATCATACCTGTCCTAAGTCCACTTTCTTGCGTTTACTTTTTGCAGAAGCAATTCTTGTTTGTGACTTATTTTGCTGTTCTTTATCTTGATGATGACATTGATAGCTTGAGGAATTTCTTTTTTCCCCTTCATTCTGCGTAGATTTTTTCACCGGTCGATTTTCATCTTTTGTCACTCTTCCCTTTCTGTAAAGACAAAATAAAATATCGTTATCTGCATTATTTTCAAAATTATTTGTAATGTAAAACATGTTTTATCAAATGTATATGTGTACCTGTAGTGAAGAATTGAAAATAATGTAGTGGTATCTAACAAACATTCGGTCAAAATAATTCTAAAAAGGATAACAAAATAAAAATTCTGCATAAAAACATAGACTATGTTAAATATTCATTAACATGTAATTCTGTCTTTAAATGTATAAATTTTGATTATATATTTCATTGAAATCTGGATTACGTATCCAATCACAAATAATAGGATACAAGTAGCTAGTTTTAAAATCAAATAGTGTTATCCTATTCCCTCCTGAAATTTAAAATGTTTACTGTTTTAAGTAATTTCTATTTCTGTTAGTGGCAGCCCATCTTTGATGGAAGGCTATGGCTGAGAATAACTGACAAATATTTTTGAACAAGTAATATTTATACCATGGTTTTCCGAGTTAAACAATCGAACGCTTCACGTTCGATTGTTTAACAATTTAACTCGGGGAAAACTGTGGTGTAAATGCTTTGTAAAATAAAGCCATGCAATATCACATCTAGGTCGTTGATTATTGCACAGCTCTCTGAGAGTAATAAAACTACAGCCCAGATTTAAAGTGTGCAATATCTCGTATCTGTGTGTATTATTTCAGTTCTTAGCTGTTGCTTACATTCTGGTATAAAAACCATCAAATGATCAAAGGAAAAGAATGCATTCATGTTACAATATCACATTAGAGTAGTCCATTCTAGGCATAGTATAAATTGTGCTTGTACTTTTAGAGAAGATTTTTTTAATTACCAGTTACCTTTAAAAGGCTTTTTTTTTTTTTTTACCAAACAGCCCTAATTTGGGAGAAGCCCAGACAGATAACAAACTGAACTCTGAAACTTCAATTGTTGGGTAGGTGTCTGAAAACCTTAACACTTGAAGTGGGTAATGGTGTTTCGCTTGTGATTAGAAGCATACATCCTTAACCTCTCAGTCACCCAGGCTCTTCAGTAGTTTAACAGGAGAAGATAGTGCTACGAAATTCTAACACTGAATGACTGACAATAGACTGCTCAAGAAACTGGAAAGAGATAATTACTTGGATTAATTTGATTATTTGTTCAACTATACGTTTTCATACTTGGTATAAAACAGAATCACAATGTTCTCTATAGTATTACTCAAATATAATCAATAATTTATGGTGGTTTGTGGATTTATTAAATTTTATACAGAATTTCTGTGCAGAACATTAAACTTAATCTGGTATTTGATGCCCATTAATTCTTTCAAAAAATTATGTTATACTAGTACCATGGAACTCTTATTTATTAGAATTCTGTCAAAAATTTGTCATAAAAAATTGTAGGATTTGATTTAGGTAATTCAAAATATATATTGGCAATCAAGTCTAGCCTTAGCTTTAAAAATACTACTTGATACCATTTTTATCACATGGATTGAAATCTTAATATGTCAAATTACAATTTGAAATGTGCTTGCGCTCTGCAAATACTGGTGTGCAGATGTAAAATTTTGAAACAACAAGCTATGCATTGCAAAAAATGAATTTCATGCACAAACTTGCTCTAGCTATCTTTCCAACCAAAAAAGAAGAAGAAAAAAACATGCATGTACAGATTTATTATTCTTTTTGTAGTTTTTCGTTGTTTACTATTAAAACATAAAACACCATGCAGTTTTCACTGTTTACCTATCGCATTGGTGGTGTAATGGTTAGCATCCTCGCCTCGAGTGCAGTAGATCATGGGGTCAAGCTCTTGTCGAGTCAAACTAAAGACTACCAAATTGGTCTGCAGGATTAAGGAGTAAGAGCAAAGACTGGTTGGCTTGGAATCAGGGTCATGTGTTCGAGGGAGTGACATGTCTACTCGCAGACTGTTGTTCCAGTGAGCTAGCACTATAGAGGTCCAATTAAGTGTGTTGGTCTAGTATAAAACAGACATCATCACCTTTTCACTGAATGTAACTTGTTCTCGCCACGATATAGCTGAAAGATTGCTCATTTGATTTTATAAACAACAATCACTCACTCACTGTTTACCTTTGTCTTTAATAAAAATTCTTTCAAATGAATCAACTAGCATACAAGTCAAAATTATTACTGTGAAGACTAAGCATGGTAACCCAATTATTAACTGTTTCCATTCTAAACAAGTCTGCTAATTACATTTACATGAAACATGATATTACTTATTATTAAGAGTTTAGTAATATTTCTTTTACAAGATTTTTTTAATTCTCATTAGAAATTTGTTATTTTGAATTTGAAGCCAAAGATTACTGAAACAGAGACAATTAAAACATTGTATTAATTTCATACTTTTATATTCTGAACTTTAATGCAATGTAAAATAAACATTTTCTTTTAATCTTTTTAAATAGTTATCTTTTAGCTTCAAAATGTTAATTGGTAGTATTTTCTAGTTATCTTGTTCATGTTCAACCCTTAGCTATTTCCAGTATTAGAGAAGATTATGCATAGGCACTATGAGATACATATTTTGAAAATTTCACTAGCATCCCACTCTGAATGGATCAACATGCTGTTATTTAAGCCATTTCACTTTGTTAATTAAACCAGAGGCTCCCAGAAGCCTGTAATCGCTCACCTGGATCAAAGCTGTTTTCAATAACAACGCAACTGCACTGTGGCGGCCATCTTGGTGGGAGAACGCAACTGCCGGACACAATTTTGGAAGAGGACCATCCAATTGACTATTCCATCAAAGTTTGGTTCTATTTGTGCTACTGGTTCCAGACAAGATGGTTTTTATGTGAATTTCCCATAGGGTTCTATGTTAAACTAAGTACAGCTGTGCAGCCATCTTGGTCAGAGGGCGGGACTACCAGACACAATTTTGGAAGAGGACCATCCAATGACTATTTTATCAAAGTTTGGTTCCAATTGAGCAACTGGTTCCAGACAAGAAGATTTTTATGTGAATTTCCCATAGGTTCCTATGTTAAACTAAGTTCGGTTGTGGGGGCCATCTTGGTCGAAGGATCGAACTGCCTGACATATTTTTGGAAGAGAACCATACAATGACTATTTCATCAACATTTAGTTCTTATTGAGCAAATGGTTTCAAACAAGAAGATTTTTATGGGAATTTCCCATAGGGTCCTATGTTAAATTAAGTTCGGCTGTGGCGGCCATCTTGGTCGGAGGTCTGAAATGTCAGACATAAATTTGGAAGGGAACCACCCAAGGATCATTTCAGCAGAGTTTGGTTGAGATTGGCTCAGTAGTTTCAGAGGAGAAGATTTTTTAAATTTCATCCCCCCTTTTTTCTATTTTTAGCTTGGCGGCCATCTTGGTTGGAAGTCGGGATCACCGGACACAATTTTGGAAGGGGGCCATCCAAGAATCATTTCAGCAAAGTTTGGTTGAGATTGGCTCAGTAGTTTCAGAGGAGAAGATTTTTTTTAAATTTCATCCCCCCTTTTTTTCTAATTTGCATAATCGGTCAAAATCGGCAAAAGTTCAAAGTTCATAAAAAATCCTGTAATACATGTTAAAAAGCTCATCATTATGCTTATACAGTTCAAATTTGGGCACATTCTGGCTTAAAATAGAGCAGTTGTGGCCATTTGAAGAAATTTCTATTTTTAGTAACAGTGGCTATTTTGAATGGAGGGCGGGGCTGTCGGACACAATTTTGAAAGGGACCCAACCTGCCAGGTTTGGTTTAATTTGGTTCAGCGGTTTCAGAGGAGAAGATTTAAATGTGATCTTTTATCAAAATATGCCTAATTTGCATAATCGGTATATATCGGCTGAAAGAAAAATTTCACAGAAAAATACGGAATATATGTTAAACTATTCCTTGCCATGTAGCTGCAGTTAAAATTTGACCTCATTTTGACTTACACTGAAACAGCAATGGACAATTAAAATTTCATCCCCCCTTTTTTCTATTTTGAGCTTGGCGGCCATCTTGGTTGGAAGTCGGGATCAACGGTCACAATTTTGGAAGGGGGCCATCCAAGAATCATTTCAGCAAAGTTTGGTTGAGATTGGCTCAGTAGTTTCAGAGAAGAAGATTTTTTTCAAATTTCATCCCCCCTTTTTTCTAATTTGCATGATCGGTCAAAATCGACAAAAGTTCAAAGTTCATAAAAAATCCTGTAATACATGTTAAAAAGCTCATCATTATGCTTATACAGTTCAAATTTGGGCACATTCTGGCTTAAAATAGAGCAGTTGTGGCCATTTGAAGACATTTCTATTTTTAGTAACAGTGGCCATCTTGAATGGAGGGCGGGGCTGTCGGACACAATTTTGAAAAGAACCCACCCAGGGACCATCCCTGCCAGGTTTGGTTTAATTTGGTTCAGCGGTTTCAGAGGAGAAGATTTAAATGTGATCTTTTATCAAAATATGCCTAATTTGCATAATTGGTATATATCGGCTGAAAGAAAAATTTCACAGAAAAATACGGAATATATGTTAAACTATTCCTTGCCATGTAGCTGCAGCTAAAATTTGACCTCATTTTGACTTACACTGAAACAGCAATGGACAATTAAAATTTCATCCCCCTTTTTTCTATTTTGAGCTTGGTGGCCATCTTGGTTGGAAGTCGGGATCAACGGACATAATTTTGGAAGGGGGCCATCCAAGAATCATCTCAGCAAAGTTTGGTTGAGATTGGCTCAGTAGTTTCAGAGAAGAAGATTTTTTTCAAATTTCATCCCCCCTTTTTTCTAATTTGCATAATCGGTCAAAATCGGCAAAAGTTCAAAGTTCATAAAAAATCCTGTAATACATGTTAAAAAGCTCATCATTATGCTTATACAGTTCAAATTTGGGCACATTCTGGCTTAAAATAGAGCAGTTGTGGCCATTTGAAGAAATTTCTATTTTTAGTAACAGTGGCCATTTTGAATGGAGGGCGGGGCTGTCGGACACAATTTTGAAAGGGACCCACCCAGGGACCATCCCTGCCAGGTTTGGTTTAATTTGGTTCAGCGGTTTCAGAGGAGAAGATTTAAATGCGATCTTTTATCAAAATATGCCTAATTTGCATAATCGGTATATATCGGCTGAAGGAAAAATTTCACAGAAAAATACGGAATATATGTTAAACTATTCCTTGCCATGTAGCTGTAGTTAAAATTTGACCTCATTTTGACTTACACTGAAACAGCAATGGACAATTAAAATTTCATCCCCCCTTTTTTCTATTTTTAGCTTGGCGGCCATCTTGGTTGGAAGTCAGGATCACCGGACACAATTTTGGAAGGGGGCCATCCAAGAATCATTTCAGCAAAGTTTGGTTGAGATTGGCTCAGTAGTTTCAGAGAAGAAGATTTTTTTCAAATTTCATCCCCCCTTTTTTCTAATTTGCATGATCGGTCAAAATCGACAAAAGTTCAAAGTTCATAAAAAATCCTGTAATACATGTTAAAAAGCTCATCATTATGCTTATACAGTTCAAATTTGGGCACATTCTGGCTTAAAATAGAGCAGTTGTGGCCATTTGAAGAAATTTCTATTTTTAGTAACAGTGGCCATCTTGAATGGAGGGCGGAGCTGTCGGACACAATTTTGAAAGGGACCCACCCAGGGACCATCCCTGCCAGGTTTGGTTTAATTTGGTTCAGCGGTTTCAGAGGAGAAGATTTAAATGCGATCTTTTATCAAAATATGCCTAATTTGCATAATCGGTATATATCGGCTGAAAGAAAAATTTCACAGAAAAATATGGAATATATGTTAAACTATTCCTTGCCATGTAGCTGCAGTTAAAATTTGACCTCATTTTGACTTACACTGAAACAGCAATGGACAATTAAAATTTCATCCCCCCTTTTTTCTATTTTGAGCTTGGCGGCCATCTTGGTTGGAAGTCGGGATCAACGGACACAATTTTGGAAGGGGGCCATCCAAGAATCATCTCAGCAAAGTTTGGTTGAGATTGGCTCAGTAGTTTCAGAGAAGAAGATTTTTTTCAAATTTCATCCCCCCTTTTTTCTAATTTGCATGATCGGTCAAAATCGACAAAAGTTCAAAGTTCATAAAAAATCCTGTAATACATGTTAAAAAGCTCATCATTATGCTTATACAGTTCAAATTTGGGCACATTCTGGCTTAAAATAGAGCAGTTGTGGCCATTTGAAGAAATTTCTATTTTTAGTAACAGTGGCCATTTTGAATGGAGGGCGGGGCTGTCGGACACAATTTTGAAAGGGACCCACCCAGGGACCATCCCTGCCAGGTTTGGTTTAATTTGGTTCAGCGGTTTCAGAGGAGAAGATTTAAATGCGATCTTTTATCAAAATATGCCTAATTTGCATAATCGGTATATATCGGCTGAAAGAAAAATTTCACAGAAAAATACGGAATATATGTTAAACTATTCCTTGCCATGTAGCTGTAGTTAAAATTTGACCTCATTTTGACTTACACTGAAACAGCAATGGACAATTAAAATTTCATCCCCCCTTTTTTCTATTTTTAGCTTGGCGGCCATCTTGGTTGGAAGTCGGGATCACCGGACACAATTTTGGAAGGGGGCCATCCAAGAATCATTTCAGCAAAGTTTGGTTGAGATTGGCTCAGTAGTTTCAGAGAAGAAGATTTTTTTCAAATTTCATCCCCCCTTTTTTCTAATTTGCATGATCGGTCAAAATCGACAAAAGTTCAAAGTTCATAAAAAATCCTGTAATACATGTTAAAAAGCTCATCATTATGCTTATACAGTTCAAATTTGGGCACATTCTGGCTTAAAATAGAGCAGTTGTGGCCATTTGAAGAAATTTCTATTTTTAGTAACAGTGGCCATCTTGAATGGAGGGCGGAGCTGTCGGACACAATTTTGAAAGGGACCCACCCAGGGACCATCCCTGCCAGGTTTGGTTTAATTTGGTTCAGCGGTTTCAGAGGAGAAGATTTAAATGCGATCTTTTATCAAAATATGCCTAATTTGCATAATCGGTATATATCGGCTGAAAGAAAAATTTCACAGAAAAATATGGAATATATGTTAAACTATTCCTTGCCATGTAGCTGCAGTTAAAATTTGAGCTCATTTTGACTTACACTGAAACAGCAATGGACAATTAAAATTTCATCCCCCCTTTTTTCTATTTTTAGCTTGGCGGCCATCTTGGTTGGAAGTCGGGATCAACGGACACAATTTTGGAAGGGGGCCATCCAAGAATCATTTCAGCAAAGTTTGGTTGAGATTGGCTCAGTAGTTTCAGAGAAGAAGATTTTTTTCAAATTTCATCCCCCCTTTTTTCTAATTTGTATGATCGGTCAAAATCGACAAAAGTTCAAAGTTCATAAAAAATCCTGTAATACATGTTAAAAAGCTCATCATTATGCTTATACAGTTCAAATTTGGGCACATTCTGGCTTAAAATAGAGCAGTTGTGGCCATTTGAAGACATTTCTATTTTTAGTAACAGTGGCCATCTTGAATGGAGGGCGGGGCTGTCGGACACAATTTTGAAAAGAACCCACCCAGGGACCATCCCTGCCAGGTTTGGTTTAATTTGGTTCAGCGGTTTCAGAGGAGAAGATTTAAATGTGATCTTTTATCAAAATATGCCTAATTTGCATAATTGGTATATATCGGCTGAAAGAAAAATTTCACAGAAAAATACGGAATATATGTTAAACTATTCCTTGCCATGTAGCTGCAGCTAAAATTTGACCTCATTTTGACTTACACTGAAACAGCAATGGACAATTAAAATTTCATCCCCCCTTTTTTCTATTTTGAGCTTGGCAGCCATCTTGGTTGGAAGTCGGGATCAACGGACATAATTTTGGAAGGGGGCCATCCAAGAATCATCTCAGCAAAGTTTGGTTGAGATTGGCTCAGTAGTTTCAGAGAAGAAGATTTTTTTCAAATTTCATCCCCCCTTTTTTCTAATTTGCATAATCGGTCAAAATCGGCAAAAGTTCAAAGTTCAAAAAAAACCTGTAATACATGTTAAAAAGCTCATCATTATGCTTATACAGTTCAAATTTGGGCACATTCTGGCTTAAAATAGAGCAGTTGTGGCCATTTGAAGAAATTTCTATTTTTAGTAACAGTGGCCATCTTGAATGGAGGGCGGAGCTGTCGGACACAATTTTGAAAGGGACCCACCCAGGGACCATCCCTGCCAGGTTTGGTTTAATTTGGTTCAGCGGTTTCAGAGGAGAAGATTTAAATGCGATCTTTTATCAAAATATGCCTAATTTGCATAATCGGTATATATCGGCTGAAAGAAAAATTTCACAGAAAAATATGGAATATATGTTAAACTATTCCTTGCCATGTAGCTGCAGTTAAAATTTGAGCTCATTTTGACTTACACTGAAACAGCAATGGACAATTAAAATTTCATCCCCCCTTTTTTCTATTTTGAGCTTGGCGGCCATCTTGGTTGGAAGTCGGGATCAACGGACACAATTTTGGAAGGGGGCCATCCAAGAATCATTTCAGCAAAGTTTGGTTGAGATTGGCTCAGTAGTTTCAGAGAAGAAGATTTTTTTCAAATTTCATCCCCCCTTTTTTCTAATTTGCATGATCGGTCAAAATCGACAAAAGTTCAAAGTTCATAAAAAATCCTGTAATACATGTTAAAAAGCTCATCATTATGCTTATACAGTTCAAATTTGGGCACATTCTGGCTTAAAATAGAGCAGTTGTGGCCATTTGAAGAAATTTCTATTTTTAGTAACAGTGGCCATCTTGAATGGAGGGCGGGGCTGTCGGACACAATTTTGAAAAGAACCCACCCAGGGACCATCCCTGCCAGGTTTGGTTTAATTTGGTTCAGCAGTTTCAGAGGAGAAGATTTAAATGTGATCTTTTATCAAAATATGCCTAATTTGCATAATTGGTATATATCGGCTGAAAGAAAAATTTCACAGAAAAATACGGAATATATGTTAAACTATTCCTTGCCATGTAGCTGCAGCTAAAATTTGACCTCATTTTGACTTACACTGAAACAGCAATGGACAATTAAAATTTCATCCCCCCTTTTTCTATTTTGAGCTTGGCGGCCATCTTGGTTGGAAGTCGGGATCAACGGACATAATTTTGGAAGGGGGCCATCCAAGAATCATCTCAGCAAAGTTTGGTTGAGATTGGCTCAGTAGTTTCAGAGAAGAAGATTTTTTTCAAATTTCATCCCCCCTTTTTTCTAATTTGCATAATCGGCAAAAGTTCAAAGTTCATAAAAAATCCTGCAAGAAATGTTAAAAAGCTCATCATTATGCTTATACAGTTCAAATTTGGGCACATTCTGGCTTAAAATAGAGCAGTTGTGGCCATTTGAAGAAATTTCTATTTTTAGTAACAGTGGCCATTTTGAATGGAGGGCGGGGCTGTCGGACACAATTTTGAAAGGGACCCAACCTGCCAGGTTTGGTTTAATTTGGTTCAGCGGTTTCAGAGGAGAAGATTTAAATGTGATCTTTTATCAAAATATGCCTAATTTGCATAATCGGTATATATCGGCTGAAAGAAAAATTTCACAGAAAAATACGGAATATATGTTAAACTATTCCTTGCCATGTAGCTGCAGCTAAAATTTGACCTCATTTTGACTTACACTGAAACAGCAATGGACAATTAAAATTTCATCCCCCCTTTTTCTATTTTGAGCTTGGCGGCCATCTTGGTTGGAAGTCGGGATCAACGGACATAATTTTGGAAGGGGGCCATCCAAGAATCATCTCAGCAAAGTTTGGTTGAGATTGGCTCAGTAGTTTCAGAGAAGAAGATTTTTTTCAAATTTCATCCCCCCTTTTTTCTAATTTGCATAATCGGCAAAAGTTCAAAGTTCATAAAAAATCCTGCAAGAAATGTTAAAAAGCTCATCATTATGCTTATACAGTTCAAATTTGGGCACATTCTGGCTTAAAATAGAGCAGTTGTGGCCATTTGAAGAAATTTCTATTTTTAGTAACAGTGGCCATTTTGAATGGAGGGCGGGGCTGTCGGACACAATTTTGAAAGGGACCCAACCTGCCAGGTTTGGTTTAATTTGGTTCAGCGGTTTCAGAGGAGAAGATTTAAATGTGATCTTTTATCAAAATATGCCTAATTTGCATAATCGGTATATATCGGCTGAAAGAAAAATTTCACAGAAAAATACGGAATATATGTTAAACTATTCCTTGCCATGTAGCTGCAGTTAAAATTTGAGCTCATTTTGACTTACACTGAAACAGCAATGGACAATTAAAATTTCATCCCCCCTTTTTTCTATTTTGAGCTTGGTGGCCATCTTGGTTGGAAGTCGGGGTCACCGGACACAATTTTGGAAGGGGGCCATCCAAGAATCATCTCAGCAAAGTTTGGTTGAGATTGGCTCAGTAGTTTCAGAGGAGAAGATTTTTTTTTAATTTCATCCCCCCTTTTTTCTAATTTGCATAATCGGTCAAAATCGGCAAAAGTTCAAAGTTCATAAAAAATCCTGTAATACATGTTAAAAAGCTCATCATTATGCTTATACAGTTCAAATTTGGGTACATTCTGGCTTAAAATAGAGCAGTTGTGGCCATTTGAAGAAATTTCTATTTTTAGTAACAGTGGCCATCTTGAATGGAGGACGGGCCTGTCGGACACAATTTTGAAAGGGACCATCCCTGCCAGGTTTGGTTTAATTTGGTTCTGCGGTTTCAGAGGAGAAGATTTAAATGCGATCTTTTATCAAAATATGCCTAATTTGCATAATCGGTATATATCGGCTGAAAGAAAAATTTCACAGAAAAATATGGAATATATGTTAAACTATTCCTTGCCATTTAGCTGCAGTTAAAATTTGACCTCATTTTGACTTACACTGAAACAGCAATGGACAATTAAAATTTCATCCCCCCTTTTTTCTATTTTGAGCTTGGTGGCCATCTTGGTTGGAAGTCGGGATCAACGGACACAATTTTGGAAGGGGGCCATCCAAGAATCATTTCAGCAAAGTTTGGTTGAGATTGGCTCAGTAGTTTCAGAGAAGAAGATTTTTTTCAAATTTCATCCCCCCTTTTTTCTAATTTGCATGATCGGTCAAAATCGACAAAAGTTCAAAGTTCATAAAAAATCCTGTAATACATGTTAAAAAGCTCATCATTATGCTTATACAGTTCAAATTTGGGCACATTCTGGCTTAAAATAGAGCAGTTGTGGCCATTTGAAGACATTTCTATTTTTAGTAACAGTGGCCATCTTGAATGGAGGGCGGGGCTGTCGGACACAATTTTGAAAAGAACCCACCCAGGGACCATCCCTGCCAGGTTTGGTTTAATTTGGTTCAGCGGTTTCAGAGGAGAAGATTTAAATGTGATCTTTTATCAAAATATGCCTAATTTGCATAATTGGTATATATCGGCTGAAAGAAAAATTTCACAGAAAAATACGGAATATATGTTAAACTATTCCTTGCCATGTAGCTGCAGCTAAAATTTGACCTCATTTTGACTTACACTGAAACAGCAATGGACAATTAAAATTTCATCCCCCTTTTTTTCTATTTTGAGCTTGGCGGCCATCTTGGTTGGAAGTCGGGATCAACGGACATAATTTTGGAAGGGGGCCATCCAAGAATCATCTCAGCAAAGTTTGGTTGAGATTGGCTCAGTAGTTTCAGAGAAGAAGATTTTTTTCAAATTTCATCCCCCCTTTTTTCTAATTTGCATAATCGGTCAAAATCGGCAAAAGTTCAAAGTTCATAAAAAATCCTGTAATACATGTTAAAAAGCTCATCATTATGCTTATACAGTTCAAATTTGGGCACATTCTGGCTTAAAATAGAGCAGTTGTGGCCATTTGAAGAAATTTCTATTTTTAGTAACAGTGGCTATTTTGAATGGAGGGCGGGGCTGTCGGACACAATTTTGAAAGGGACCCACCCAGCCAGGTTTGGTTTAATTTGGTTCAGCGGTTTCAGAGGAGAAGATTTAAATGCGATCTTTTATCAAAATATGCCTAATTTGCATAATCGGTATATATCGGCTGAAAGAAAAATTTCACAGAAAAATATGGAATATATGTTAAACTATTCCTTGCCATGTAGCTGCAGTTAACATTTGACCTCATTTTGACTTACACTGAAACAGCAATGGACAATTAAAATTTCATCCCCCCTTTTTTCTATTTTGAGCTTGGCGGCCATCTTGGTTGGAAGTCGGGATCGACGGACACAATTTTGGAAGGGGGCCATCCAAGAATCATTTCAGCAAAGTTTGGTTGAGATTGGCTCAGTAGTTTCAGAGAAGAAGATTTTTTTCAAATTTCATCCCCCCTTTTTTCTAATTTGCATGATCGGTCAAAATCGGCAAAAGTTCAAAGTTCATAAAAAATCTGGTAAGAAATGTTAAAAAGCTCATCATTATGCTTATACAGTTCAAATTTGGGCACATTCTGGCTTAAAATAGAGCAGTTGTGGCCATTTGAAGAAATTTCTATTTTTAGTAACAGTGGCCATCTTGAATGGAGGGCGGGGCTGTCGGACACAATTTTGAAAAGAACCCACCCAGGGACCATCCCTGCCAGGTTTGGTTTAATTTGGTTCAGCGGTTTCAGAGGAGAAGATTTAAATGTGATCTTTTATCAAAATATGCCTAATTTGCATAATTGGTATATATCGGCTGAAAGAAAAATTTCACAGAAAAATACGGAATATATGTTAAACTATTCCTTGCCATGTAGCTGCAGCTAAAATTTGACCTCATTTTGACTTACACTGAAACAGCAATGGACAATTAAAATTTCATCCCCCCTTTTTCTATTTTGAGCTTGGCGGCCATCTTGGTTGGAAGTCGGGATCAACGGACATAATTTTGGAAGGGGGTCATCCAAGAATCATCTCAGCAAAGTTTGGTTGAGATTGGCTCAGTAGTTTCAGAGAAGAAGATTTTTTTCAAATTTCATCCCCCCTTTTTTCTAATTTGCATAATCGGTCAAAATCTGCAAAAGTTCAAAGTTCATAAAAAATCCTGTAAGAAATGTTAAAAAGCTCATCATTATGCTTATACAGTTCAAATTTGGGCACATTCTGGCTTAAAATAGAGCAGTTGTGGCCATTTGAAGAAATTTCTATTTTTAGTAACAGTGGCCATTTTGAATGGAGGGCGGGGCTGTCGGACACAATTTTGAAAGGGACCCAACCTGCCAGGTTTGGTTTAATTTGGTTCAGCGGTTTCAGAGGAGAAGATTTAAATGCGATCTTTTATCAAAATATGCCTAATTTGCATAATCGGTATATATCGGCTGAAAGAAAAATTTCACAGAAAAATACGAATATATGTTAAACTATTCCTTGTCATGTAGCTGCAGTTAAAATTTGAGCTCATTTTGACTTACACTGAAACAGCAATGGACAATTAAAATTTCATCCCCCCTTTTTTCTATTTTTAGCTTGGTGGCCATCTTGGTTGGAAGTCGGGATCACCGGACACAATTTTGGAAGGGGGCCATCCAAGAATCATTTCAGCAAAGTTTGGTTGAGATTGGCTCAGTAGTTTCAGAGGAGAAGATTTTTTTTTAATTTCATCCCCCTTTTTTTCTAATTTGCATAATCGGTCAAAATCGGCAAAAGTTCAAAGTTCATAAAAAATCCTGTAATACATGTTAAAAAGCTCATCATTATGCTTATACAGTTCAAATTTGGGCACATTCTGGCTTAAAATAGAGTAGTTGTGGCCATTTGAAGAAATTTCTATTTTTAGTAACAGTGGCCATCTTGAATGGAGGGCGGGGCTGTCGGACACAATTTTGAAAGGGACCATCCCTGCCAGGTTTGGTTTAATTTGGTTCAGCGGTTTCAGAGGAGAAGATTTAAATGCGATCTTTTATCAAAATATGCCTAATTTGCATAATCGGTATATATCGGCTGGAAGAAAAATTTCACAGAAAAAAAATACGGAATATATGTTAAACTATTCCTTGCCATGTAGCTGCAGTTAAAATTTGAGCTCATTTTGACTTACACTGAAACAGCAATGGACAATTAAAATTTCATCCCCCCTTTTTTCTATTTTGAGCTTGGCGGCCATCTTGGTTGGAAGTCGGGATCAACGGACACAATTTTGGAAGGGGGGCCATCCAAGAATCATTTCAGCAAAGTTTGGTTGAGATTGGCTCAGTAGTTTCAGAGAAGAAGATTTTTTTCAAATTTCATCCCCCCTTTTTTCTAATTTGCATAATCGGTCAAAATCGGCAAAAGTTCAAAGTTCATAAAAAATCCTGTAATACATGTTAAAAAGCTCATCATTATGCTTATACAGTTCAAATTTGGGCACATTCTGGCTTAAAATAGAGCAGTTGTGGCCATTTGAAGAAATTTCTATTTTTAGTAACAGTGGCCATCTTGAATGGAGGGCGGGGCTGTCGGACACAATTTTGAAAGGGACCCACCCTGCCAGGTTTGGTTTAATTTGGTTCAGCGGTTTCAGAGGAGAAGATTTAAATGTGATCTTTTATCAAAATATGCCTAATTTGCATAATCGGTATATATCGGCTGAAAGAAAAATTTCACGGAAAAATACGGAATATATGTTAAACTATTCCTTGCCATGTAGCTGCAGTTAAAATTTGACCTCATTTTGACTTACACTGAAACAGCAATGGACAATTAAAATTTCATCCCCCCTTTTTTTCTATTTTGAGCTTGGTGGCCATCTTGGTTGGAAGTCGGGATCAACGGACACAATTTGGGAAGGGGGCCATCCAAGAATCATTTCAGCAAAGTTTGGTTGAGATTGGCTCAGTAGTTTCAGAGAAGAAGATTTTTTTCAAATTTCATCCCCCCTTTTTTCTAATTTGCATAATCGGTCAAAACCGGCAAAAGTTCAAAGTTCATAAAAAATCCTGTAATACATGTTAAAAAGCTCATCATTATGCTTATACAGTTCAAATTTGGGCACATTCTGGCTTAAAATAGAGCAGTTGTGGCCATTTGAAGAAATTTCTATTTTTAGTAACAGTGGCCATCTTGAATGGAGGGCGGGGCTGTCGGACACAATTTTGAAAGGGACCCACCCTGCCAGGTTTGGTTTAATTTGGTTCAGCGGTTTCAGAGGAGAAGATTTAAATGTGATCTTTTATCAAAATATGCCTAATTTGCATAATCGGTATATATCGGCTGAAAGAAAAATTTCACAGAAAAATACGGAATATATGTTAAACTATTCCTTGCCATGTAGCTGCAGTTAAAATTTGAGCTCATTTTGACTTACACTGAAACAGCAATGGACAATTAAAATTTCATCCCCCCTTTTTTCTATTTTGAGCTTGGTGGCCATCTTGGTTGGAAGTCGGGATCAACGGACACAATTTTGGAAGGGGGCCATCCAAGAATCATTTCAGCAAAGTTTGGTTGAGATTGGCTCAGTAGTTTCAGAGAAGAAGATTTTTTTCAAATTTCATCCCCCCTTTTTTCTAATTTGCATAATCGGTCAAAATCGGCAAAAGTTCAAAGTTCATAAAAAATCCTGTAATACATGTTAAAAAGCTCATCATTATGCTTATACAGTTCAAATTTGGGCACATTCTGGCTTAAAATAGAGCAGTTGTGGCCATTTGAAGAAATTTCTATTTTTAGTAACAGTGGCCATCTTGAATGGAGGGCGGGGCTGTCGGACACAATTTTGAAAGGGACCCACCCAGGGACCATCCCTGCCAGGTTTGGTTTAATTTGGTTCAGCGGTTTCAGAGGAGAAGATTTAAATGTGATCTTTTATCAAAATATGCCTAATTTGCATAATTGGTATATATCGGCTGAAAGAAAAATGAAAATACGGAATATATGTTAAACTATTCCTTGCCATGTAGCTGCAGTTAAAATTTGAGCTCATTTTGACTTACACTGAAACAGCAATGGACAATTAAAATTTCATCCCCCCTTTTTTCTATTTTGAGCTTGGTGGCCATCTTGGTTGGAAGTCGGGATCAACGGACACAATTTTGGAAGGGGGCCATCCAAGAATCATTTCAGCAAAGTTTGGTTGAGATTGGCTCAGTAGTTTCAGAGAAGAAGATTTTTTTCAAATTTCATCCCCCCTTTTTTCTAATTTGCATAATCGGTCAAAATCGGCAAAAGTTCAAAGTTCATAAAAAATCCTGTAATACATGTTAAAAAGCTCATCATTATGCTTATACAGTTCAAATTTGGGCACATTCTGGCTTAAAATAGAGCAGTTGTGGCCATTTGAAGAAATTTCTATTTTTAGTAACAGTGGCCATCTTGAATGGAGGGCGGGGCTGTCGGACACAATTTTGAAAGGGACTCACCCAGGGACCATCCCTGCCAGGTTTGGTTTAATTTGGTTCAGCGGTTTCAGAGGAGAAGATTTAAATGTGATCTTTTATCAAAATATGCCTAATTTGCATAATTGGTATATATCGGCTGAAAGAAAAATTTCACAGAAAAATACGGAATATATGTTAAACTATTCCTTGCCATGTAGCTGCAGTTAAAATTTGAGCTCATTTTGACTTACACTGAAACAGCAATGGACAATTAAAATTTCATCCCCCTTTTTTTCTATTTTGAGCTTGGCAGCCATCTTGGTTGGAAGTCGGGATCAACGGACACAATTTGGGAAGGGGGCCATCCAAGAATCATTTCAGCAAAGTTTGGTTGAGATTGGCTCAGTAGTTTCAGAGAAGAAGATTTTTTTCAAATTTCATCCCCCCTTTTTTCTAATTTGCATAATCGGTCAAAATCGGCAAAAGTTCAAAGTTCATAAAAAATCCTGTAATACATGTTAAAAAGCTCATCATTATGCTTATACAGTTCAAATTTGGGCACATTCTGGCTTAAAATAGAGCAGTTGTGGCCATTTGAAGAAATTTCTATTTTTAGTAACAGTGGCCATCTTGAATGGAGGGCGGGGCTGTCGGACACAATTTTGAAAGGGACCCACCCTGCCAGGTTTGGTTTAATTTGGTTCAGCGGTTTCAGAGGAGAAGATTTAAATGTGATCTTTTATCAAAATATGCCTAATTTGCATAATCGGTATATATCGGCTGAAAGAAAAATTTCACAGAAAAATACGGAATATATGTTAAACTATTCCTTGCCATGTAGCTGCAGTTAAAATTTGAGCTCATTTTGACTTACACTGAAACAGCAATGGACAATTAAAATTTCATCCCCCCTTTTTTCTATTTTGAGCTTGGCGGCCATCTTGGTTGGAAATCGGGATCAACGGACACAATTTTGGAAGGGGGCCATCCAAGAATCATTTCAGCAAAGTTTGGTTGAGATTGGCTCAGTAGTTTCAGAGAAGAAGATTTTTTTCAAATTTCATCCCCCCTTTTTTCTAATTTGCATAATCGGTCAAAATCGGCAAAAGTTCAAAGTTCATAAAAAATCCTGTAATACATGTTAAAAAGCTCATCATTATGCTTATACAGTTCAAATTTGGGCACATTCTGGCTTAAAATAGAGCAGTTGTGGCCATTTGAAGAAATTTCTATTTTTAGTAACAGTGGCCATCTTGAATGGAGGGCGGGGCTGTCGGACACAATTTTGAAAGGGACCCACCCAGGGACCATCCCTGCCAGGTTTGGTTTAATTTGGTTCAGCGGTTTCAGAGGAGAAGATTTAAATGTGATCTTTTATCAAAATATGCCTAATTTGCATAATCGGTATATATCGGCTGAAAGAAAAATTTCACGGAAAAATACGGAATATATGTTAAACTATTCCTTGCCATGTAGCTGCAGTTAAAATTTGACCTCATTTTGACTTACACTGAAACAGCAATGGACAATTAAAATTTCATCCCTCCTTTTTTCTATTTTGAGCTTGGTGGCCATCTTGGTTGGAAGTCGGGATCAACGGACACAATTTGGGAAGGGGGCCATCCAAGAATCATTTCAGCAAAGTTTGGTTGAGATTGGCTCAGTAGTTTCAGAGAAGAAGATTTTTTTCAAATTTCATCCCCCCTTTTTCTAATTTGCATAATCGGTCAAAACCGGCAAAAGTTCAAAGTTCATAAAAAATCCTGTAATACATGTTAAAAAGCTCATCATTATGCTTATACAGTTCAAATTTGGGCACATTCTGGCTTAAAATAGAGCAGTTGTGGCCATTTGAAGAAATTTCTATTTTTAGTAACAGTGGCCATCTTGAATGGAGGGCGGGGCTGTCGGACACAATTTTGAAAGGGACCCACCCAGGGACCATCCCTGCCAGGTTTGGTTTAATTTGGTTCAGCGGTTTCAGAGGAGAAGATTTAAATGTGATCTTTTATCAAAATATGCCTAATTTGCATAATCGGTATATATCGGCTGAAAGAAAAATTTCACGGAAAAATACGGAATATATGTTAAACTATTCCTTGCCATGTAGCTGCAGTTAAAATTTGACCTCATTTTGACTTACACTGAAACAGCAATGGACAATTAAAATTTCATCCCTCCTTTTTTCTATTTTGAGCTTGGTGGCCATCTTGGTTGGAAGTCGGGATCAACGGACACAATTTGGGAAGGGGGCCATCCAAGAATCATTTCAGCAAAGTTTGGTTGAGATTGGCTCAGTAGTTTCAGAGAAGAAGATTTTTTTCAAATTTCATCCCCCCTTTTTCTAATTTGCATAATCGGTCAAAACCGGCAAAAGTTCAAAGTTCATAAAAAATCCTGTAATACATGTTAAAAAGCTCATCATTATGCTTATACAGTTCAAATTTGGGCACATTCTGGCTTAAAATAGAGCAGTTGTGGCCATTTGAAGAAATTTCTATTTTTAGTAACAGTGGCCATCTTGAATGGAGGGCGGGGCTGTCAGACACAATTTTGAAAGGGACCCACCCAGGGACCATCCCTGCCAGGTTTGGTTTAATTTGGTTCAGTGGTGTCAGAGGAGAAGATTTAAATGTGATCTTTTATCAAAATATGCCTAATTTGCATAATCGGTATATATCGGCTGAAAGAAAAATTTCACAGAAAAATACGGAATATATGTTAAACTATTCCTTGCCATGTAGCTGCAGTTAAAATTTGAGCTCATTTTGACTTACACTGAAACAGCAATGGACAATTAAAATTTCATCCCCCTTTTTTTCTATTTTGAGCTTGGCGGCCATCTTGGTTGGAAGTCGGGATCAACGGACACAAATTTGGAAGGGGGCCATCCAAGAATCATTTCAGCAAAGTTTGGTTGAGATTGGCTCAGTAGTTTCAGAGGAGAAGATTAAAATGTGAAATGTTGACGGACGGACGACGGACGAAAAGTGATGACAATAGCTCACCTGGCTTAAAGGCCAGGTGAGCTAAAAAAATCTTCAAATCACTGGACTAGATATATAAGAGGGCTCCCCTATTTAAAGGTATTATTTTGTGGATGCAAGCATCATTTGCCTGCCACGTTTTTAATTACTTTTTAAATCTTATGAATACCACAAAGCTCAAAATAAGCCTTCATTTCAAACACATTTCTGGACTTCTAACAAAAAATACAAATCAGAAGGATTTTCTTTATGATCCTTAGTTTAGTAGTTGCAATGGTAACCATCTTTTTTTTTTTAATTTCAGATAAACAACAACAAAAAAAAAGATTAAATAGAGGACTATGTATGGAATATTCATAGATGATAACTACAAATTTTTATTTGATCAGTTTATTGGTTTCTGAATAAATTATTTTTAATATTCAATCGTCAGAAACTATTATTTCACAATCCTGTGGCTGCCATATTTGATGTTGGATCTGCAGCAAATAAAGAATCTCTTTAGTGGACCTACGAAAGACGATTCCTGCCAAGCTGTAGTTTGGTCTGCCATGTACATTTTTATGGAGGTTTCTAGCAGACTATTAATTCCCATAGTGGCTGCCGCAATATTAGATGCACAAACTATGACAATTGAAAACCATCAAGATATTCTTCATGCAAAATTTCTCTTCAATCTGTAGTGGTTTACGAGAAGATATTGAAATGAGATTGAAAAGTTTACTGACTATAGATTTTTGGAGAGGAAAAATCAATCAATACACAATTTGTGAAAAAGTGCTTACCACCACATGATATTATCACTGAATATGGGTAGTCTCATCATATTGAAGTGATTCTTAAGATAGCAGGAACAACCAATCAAGCAAATATAATATTTACCAAAGGAAGCAAGAACTTTGTATTATTTAAAAAAAAATAAAATAAATAAATAACCATCACAAGAAGGGATGTCTACAACATTCTAAAAGTATTGAAAAATAACCAGGCTTCTAGCTTAAGTGCAGACTATTGTAGAACACTTGAAACATCATCCTTAACCACAGCTTATGATTCAATGCCATTCTCTTCAGCCTTGGGGCTTATATAGGAAATAATAATAAATGCTGAGTATACATGGCACCACATATCAATGAATGCATGCAGAGCAGGGCTTGTGTAATTAGATCCTGCTTTACAAAATTATATTCAAATTGACAAATATAAACAAATACTTGGAACAACTGATAATGCAAATTTGTTTCCATCTGCAAAGGTTGTGCCAGATATATTAAATATACAACTAGGACTAAGGACATGATATATATAAAGGATAATCTCCTGTTTAGAGACAACTTGTAGCTGCTCCTAATCATGACTAATGGTAGTGGGATTTACATCTAAGTGTGCAATCAATGCCCATATAATTACCACTTTAAAAAACAAAAAAATTAAATATATATATCTTTACTTCTCAATAAACCATTGCAATACATACCTTTGTAGGTATAGAGAATTACAAAATTATTTACAAATATATATAGTAGCGTAGATGATGACTGAAAAGATGCATGAATTCGGAGTTTAATGTACCGAAATAACATATGGATAAAACTATGCTCATTCGATAGAAAAATGTCTATATTTTCAAATTAAGTGGGTCGTAAAAAAATCGTAAGACAACCTTTCTTGAAAATATTTGTTTTCCGAAGGTACCCAACTGATACATAGTTGACCAGGTGAAAATAAAATTTCATATCTATAACACGTGATCGTTTATCGATAAAAAAGATATATTACACAATTAAACAGACATTTAATTGTATCAATAGATGAAAAAGAACAGTTAATTCTCGTTTGATTTAATATAACTAGCCTCTCAAAATACCCCTTATTTTGGTGGAAAATAAGACAAGTTTTCTCTTTTAGCAAATTTATTTTGTGTTTTCCGTACATTTTTAGTATTGATAAAGTAACGTTACATTAGGCCAAAAAATCATGCCAAATTTCATATCATAGATACTTACAGTTACGCAGAAAAATGCAATTGTTTCCTCTCTCATTTAATGCCTTTTATACGCGGAAATTTGATACGCCGTTCCCGATTCTATAAATATAGTTTGACTGATCTTCGAGTCATTAAATAGCATGTTGTCTTCTTTGAATGAAATGGCTTAGTTTCTGATTTATTTCATTGTTAAGTGTTCAGCTTTTCGCACACTGTTTACTGAGGTTTTTAGACTTCATTTGGCGTTGTTTTTGTTGTTTGTTTGTCGATAGTAATTAGGTTATTGTAGTACCAGAATTTAACTGGACAGACACGTGCATATTCCGTATGATGGCATCGTTCGGTAGTCCTTTGAAACTTTCTCCTTCTAGTCCAAAAAGGAGAAAAGAAACGTTGAACTGGGAGCATTGCATTATATGTCAATGTTCCAATGCAGAACCTGTGATTTGTATGCGAGATGTAGGCAAAGATAGTTTTGTAAGATCGATGGAAATTAGAAGAGATAAGGTGTATTCTCGTATTTTGCAGGAAATGTCCACAATGGACAATTTTATATCACGTAAAATTAAAGTTGTTTACCACCGTAATTGCTATAGAAAATATACAAGTAAACAAAACTGCAGTTTTTTCAAAACAGATCAGATAAATTTTTACAAGTACTGAACAAGTTTCAATTATGTCGCAAACAAGTGTAACACGCTCACAGTACGAGCCCATTCAGTGGGATTTTTGTTTCATTTGTCAAAATAAAACATTCAAGAAAGATCTTAAAGCGTGTGAACAAGTTGATGGAGTGCGCATTGAGTCAAAATGATGATAGACTGGTTCGCGTGTTGAATTGTGACGATTTTGTTCTGAAAGGAGTTTATCACAACGGGTGCATGACTAAATATCTGTTAAAGAGTTCCCCGAAAAACGAACAGAAACATGATTCTGATCTTTCTAGTAACGAAATCGTCATCCAGAATTTAATTCATGAAATCAACGATGATTTAGTCATTCACAAAAAGGTTTTTCGGATGACACAATTACTTGAAAAATACAAAGCATATCTACCCGCAGACACAGACACCTACTCATCTGCCAAGATACAAGACAGGCTAGTTAAACATTATGCTGGTTCTATAGTTATACATACTCAGCGGGGCCAAGGAATGTCAAATCTTGTCTTCAGTGACAAGCTTTCTTTAGGCGATCCTATTGCCACGGCAGGTAAATACAAGTCCAAATTTAAAGCCTCTGAGTTGGAAAATGATTTTACACTCTGCTGTAGGTATCTTAAGACGTGATATTGAGAAGCTGAAAATCTCAGTTGAAGACTATCCAAAAAGCCAAACTACGAGCAGATTACTCTAATCTTAATAAATTCAGAGTTCGACTTGCAACAAAAAAAGAAGCAAGCCTGGCCAAGTTACCACCATGCGAAGCGACATTCCATCAGCATGTACTAAGAGCATCTTTGCAGACCTATATCTGGAAATCCTCACAAAAAGAGCATCCCCCTGTTAGGTCTCCTTTAATGTTCGGATGGGAAGACAAGAGTGGTCTGGTACCTGTCTTCTTCTGGGGACAAATCAATTTGTTCCAGTAGCTGTGTTTGTTTTGAACAGAATCTGTCATGCACAGATCTTTGTCCCTGTTATGGTAGCGACACGTGTAAAAATGTCATAACAAAGAATGCTACCTTACTGTAAGACGATGGTCATGATGTCTGAAATTTAGTAGATTTTTACAAGGATTTGATGTTGTGGACAAAATTATCTGCCATGTAATGTCGTGACAAATCCACAATAGTCATTTTGTGGTTAGATAGCGATGTTGTTCTGTCATTTGATTTGAACCAGGATAGTCCTATTTATAAACTGAAAACTGACTAATATAAATGTGTTGCTATCGACTTATATGCTTATTTTGGTGTTTTATGACCTCTTTAGGTTATACAGCATTCGTTGTAACGAACGCTGAGCAAAAACATTGATTAAGAATACCACACAGTCATATCAGTGACAGGAACAAGAACAATGATGTTTATGTACTAGTGAAGGACGCACACCCCCCTTTTTCAATACGCCAGAGAATTTTTTATTTGTGAAATAGAAGTTAAATTTCATTGTAAAAAATAGTAGCAATGTTATCATCAACTAATTAAAGCACATTCAGGTCAAGACGTTTCCATACAAAGGTCAAGGTCAGGTCCCTATTGGCGACATTAAAAATGTGAAGGAAACTGACTATGTAATCAAAACCTACAAAAATACACCTTTTTTCACAACTAAACCTTAAAGTCTATATGAAAGACTTAATAGTACATACAAAACTTGGCAAAAACGATCATTTCATCCCTTTGTGGGAACTGAATTCAAGGGGAGCAACCCAAAAGTTATAACTTATATATTTTCTTAAAATTTTGGGTAGAACGATTATCTCCCTTTTTAAGGAAATGCAACCAGTTCCCGTTTTTACGACCCGACTATCTGGATAGAGTATGAATTCTTCTTTCCAATGATATATAATTTAGGTATATGTTCGGTGGGTACATTAAAGTAAAAAATATCGTTCTCCGTCTACCACACTAATACATGTACAATTACAGTTTATACAGAGAAACAGAAATGGACACAGGGATTAGCACGGAGCACACATACCTTCATTTATGACTTTTATCATTTTATATAACTTCAAAAGATCTGATTTTTTTTGTTACCGTCCTAATATTTTTAAACTTAAGAACATTTGGCCTATTTCTAAAGTAACTTGGGATGAGGTGTTTACGGTTTTGCTCAAAGTATCGACATTGTAAAATATAATGAAATTCATCTCCAATGTCATTTGTGTCACAGAGAAAACTAAAGTTGTGAGTTTCCCACCCATGAAGAGGTGTACTATATCAGCGTTCTCAGTCTCTCACGACTTTCAAATCAGGTGAGAAAGTACATTTTGAGGTTTCTCCTTCAAAGGGCTTCCATGGAAAAGACAGAGAGAGAAGTGGGGAGATAATACAATGAAGTATGGAGAATTCTAGGCGAAGTTAATTGTGCTAAATCGAAACCTTGTTTCACAACACCTTTGAAGTTAATAGGTTAAAAGCATGCATGCTTGTTTTATTTTTCAGTCCTGTTTGTTGGATATAACTTCTAAAATGTACCTCTTCAATATCAAAGATACTCTCTGTCTAACTTATCTCTTGCATGTCTGAGAATTTTCATATGACTTTTGCCTTTTGGTCTAGAACCATTAAAAATGTAATACAAGTTACTATAGTTTGTAAAACTTTCTTCAATAGAAGAATGATATTTCTACTGGTTTTTTCAAAGATTCAATTGTTACTGGCATTGTCCATTTCTCTCATCCTGGAATTAATACACATTAATAATTTAATATTACTGAATTGGTTTTATTTGCATAATTACATGTAGGAGTTTGATTGTATGTAACATAATCTGAATCCAGATATTTTTATACAATGTAAAATAAATACAATACGAGTATTTCAGCACATGCTATGAAAAACCCAGATCAATCACAATAAAATCTACTGGCTGGTGGTACATTTTTTTATAGGTAGCATAAACTACCAACTGGACGTGGATGCAGATCTTGAAAAAATCAGAAGCGTCCTCGTGCATTTCAATGAATTTTACAATATCAAACATTATGAATCATCAGACTTTGGTTTTCTACAGGATATTATGGTTGCTTAACACCACTTTCAACAAAATTTAAATTATTATGTTTGTATTGTTGCATTTAGTACACATTGCCATGACCGGCATGAGTAGGAATCAAATTCACTATGTTATTTAGAGGTAAACAGCACTGATTCCATAGGAAGCCACATCAAGAATTTGCTAGGAATGGTCATTGGTGAAAACACAATTGCCCCCTTTTTATTGTGGTAATAAAAATATTTGTCCATATGCAATTGATTGTAAAAATGGTCTGACTGCCCTTACATGGATATCGTAATCGTAGCAACAATTTAAATATTAATGGACTTCCAGGGATCACTGACCATATTCCAGTAAGAGGACATATTCAGGGGCAGTGGATCTAGAAATTTTCAAATGAGTAAATTTTATTCAGATTTTGCCTCAAAATGAAAAGGTAATTTTTACAATATTATGAAATGCTTTATTATACACAGGGACGGATTACGACCTTTTGGGGACCCTTGGCTAATGAAATTATGGAGCCACCATCTTACTCACCCGCACCCGTCTTGAATATTTTTTATATATATTTTAGCAACATTTACATAGCTTGAGGAAAACTTGTAGTAAATTCTTTAAATAAATTAGAATAGCCACTGGTGTAGCTAGTCGGAAACTTCACATCGTTTTGACACATCTCTAATTCGCTACTCCTCTTACACCAGTTAATGGATTTGAATGAAACTTTTAGGGATATCTTCCTCACACGATATGGAGGTGCACCTCCTATTTCTATTTTTCAAATAGATTTTGGGATTTCTCATAGCATGAATTAGACTTTGGTTGGAAGCTGGGGATATTAATTGGCTCACAGTATTTCTAATTTCAGTAATTTTACACTGATTTTGGTATGCCGATCCATGTGCAAAATGTCTTATGAGTAAATTCTACATTCTGACATACAAAACTATTATATGCCAGGGTCTGTATACCTGTACATAAAGCAACCTAAGTTAAAATTTAAACCGCACAGAAAGATTTCTTGCTATTCGAAATGATAAATTAGGACTTTGGATGAAATTCTTAATGCAAGTTGTTTTATCCATATGTACTTTAGGATCCTCTCCGCAGAATACACCAATGAAACAAAATGTTCAAGGGACGTTTCAAGGGTATCTACAACCCTCGAAGAGCTTCCCGGGGGCTTCGACCCCCTGGGCCCACTACCAGTGTTTGCATTGAGAGGCCCCCATACCCCTCGCCAAAAATTAGCTTCCATATCATTCCGACCCTAGTAATGCCACTGATAGCCCCAAAGTCTTAGGGCCTCCAGGCTGCAGCCTATAGGATAATCCGGACCTGATTGTACATGGCAATGCGTTTTTACATGATTAACAGAAATTTTTGAAACAAAAATATCTACATGTTCCTTTCGGTGTCTATGCATTGCATATACATTGTATTTCTATATTATGTCTTATGACGCTAGTAGTAGTAGCATATATATCACAGAGATGCAGCTAACCGTCGGCCCTGTCGGACCTACGGGGCAGAATTTTAGAGGGTCCGGCAAATGACGTCTTTGTGTCAGACCTAATGACCGGCAAACATTTTTACTGCTTGGGGCTGTCAAAAATCAAATTTCTGTCGGTCCTGGTTACCTCTTAGACCCCTAAGCGAAGGATCTTTGATTATCGTTAATAAAGTCAAAAGTCGTAAACAAATCGGTAAACATTTCTGTTCCTTTCTGTTTATGCTAAATTTCGGGAACCAGTTCCCATTCCGGATTTTATTTCGTATCCTATCGGTAATCGTTGTAAATTGTAATTTTATCATTTCCGTTATGGCTGCATGGCCAATTAAGTTTACGGAGTGGTCTAAATCTGGAAAAAAGCACCCACTACCTATCGATTTATCTACAGAGAATAAAAAAGCCCAAAGGTTGGCATATGAAAAGGAGAGGCGACCGGGGCGGTCCTTTAATCGAAAATGGAAGGACAAAATGAACAAACAAATGACGACTTGATATCAAAATTAAAGTTTGTTTTTGCCCACAAAAACGTATGTCTTCCCCCGTCCCACAAACTGTAGTCATAGGTAAAAAATCTATTTGGGTAACAAATAAAATTAAGCTTCAATGAATAACAAAAAAAACCTGTTTTTAATCCATGAAACTCAAAAAAAATTGATCAAAAGTGCTAAAGCAAGGTTTACAGGTCCCATTCCAGAAAATTGCTCAGCCCATGTTCCAATGATTTTAAAGGAGTTTTGTTCTTCTAAAATCAATGGATTGGTGATGAAAACTTTTTCAGGGAAATAGTGACATTATGATAGACAAGTTTCAGTAAGGGATATTACACTAGAGTGTTTGCAAATAACTTCCACAAAATTTAGGGGATCAACATTTCCTGGTAATATGCACAACTACATATGGTGTCCTTACTACCTACCAAGTTTCATGAAATTCTGTTCAGTAGTTACAGAGGAGTTGTGCTGACAAGCTGCTTCAGAAGTATATTTTGGGAAATTTTAAGTTCAAAGGGGCATAACTCCCACAATAATACTCATTAGAGGAATAATAAAATCTTACCAATATGAAGTATTGATTATTCGATGTTGCAGGGCTATCTAAATTGAATGTGGTCTCAGTCACTAACCCCCCTTTGGCAATATCCTTAATCTGATTCTGGTCGTAGTAGTCGTTAGCTGTGTCAAGGCTTTAAGATTGTCCCTTTAATCATACTGTATTGAAAGTGAAATATTAAAAAATTTCTAAAAAAAAAGTAGGTCTGGCAAAACTCTCTTACTTGCAGGACCCAATGTCTGACAGGAATTTTTTTTTATCTGCAACTCTGATATCACTCATTGTCTCTCTTCTCATGTCATGCTAGATACGATAACGTAACTCTCAGTCCGCTTTTGCTCCAGCGAGGGTTACGATTCGGTCCCATTCAACATAATGGAGCAAATTAAAATTTTCGTTCCGTGAATATTTCAACTTTCTTTTTGCATATATGTGGTCATAATTTATTATTCCCTACAATTTTTAAGTAATGGTGATACGAAATAAGTGTTACAATACCTGTTTCTACCTTCACGATCGATTTCGCATTAGAAAATTGTTTCTTGTCCGCCATGACACCTTACGTAGACTCTCGTGATGGGCGGAGCCTATCCATATATGGATCTGAATGCCAAATATGGAAAACTTTTACTACGATGTTTACGGCAATCGATCCAAATAAAGATATCTCCAAAACGAGGCAAGTGCACGTGAAATAGCAACTTGTAAACAAAATGTCGGACAGAAAGAAGATTTCATGCATTAAAATTTTCAGATGGATATAAGTCTACCATGGATTGATGCAGCGTTTACTTAAAAAACACCTCAAGCTTTACCTAAATATGTTTATCTTTCACCCCCGTTAATTTTTCCAACCACTTCAACGGAATTAGGACAAAAAAAACGCCCAGTGTGAATCACTCCGGGCGCTGCTCCATTACGTTGAATCAATGAATGGGACCGAATCGTAACCCTCGCTGGAGCAAAAGCGGACTGAGGGTTACGTTATCGATCTAATGTCATGTCTGCCCTTAATAGGTTGGACCGCTAGTTCAACATGAACAGTTTCTAAAAGTAAAAGCCAGTAGTTATTGAAAACAGTACTAAAGTATATTTTAGCAAACATCTTTTTACTATTTTAGACTAATAAAACTATATCTTGCATACAACAGTTAATACGACTACTACCATAGCCGTCTCGTTGGCTAGTCATACACAATCAGCTGCTAAACTACAGTATTCAGTAAAGCCTAAAGGACAAGGACTGAATGCGAGATATTAACAAGTTCAGTTGTCGTCTGCGATTTTATCACGTGCCCGCGGATTTGCTATAAAACCGTGTACATGATACTACATATTTACACGGTACGAGTATGAGGGATTAAACATGACTCTATATACTAGCTTAATGATTAAAATGTGTACGTATGCATTATAATATTTCATTGATTTCAATAATGGTGCGTAACGGCAAGACTTCTCATTGCCAACGTAAACAACTTACAGCGACGATTTTGGATCATATTCTGGGACATATTCTTTAAGAACTGCAGGCAGAGTTGTGGAACGGTTTTCTACCTTCTTCATTTTCGTTAATCACTTTACATCATCGCTACTTTCTGTTTTGCATACCTGTAGGGCACCTTGCCAGGTCCCCACGTTTGTCAATATTTTGTTTGTCATGTGATTTCACCAAAACGGCCATGGAAACTTCCTATCACGTGCCTTATGTGGATTTCGTTCCCGCCATAATACAAATTAGAATTTTGAACCTCGTGTGTACATCATAGAACCGGCAATATTATAAAACAAGTTTTATAATTCCCTGTCCATTAACAGGTTAATAGCCACATGTAATTGATCTGGCAAAAAACAGATAACAATTAATCTAAAGTTCTGATGGCAGTTTTACAGCAACTGCAATTCAATGAAAAATTAGGTATTAGGCCTAGGGACCGGTCATTTTCTTTTATTGGGCAGGATTATTCGAAATTTTCAGTTTTATTTCCCCCAAATTAAAAAATTAAAATAAATTGAAGCCGCCCTTCAAACATTAATCAAATTTCAGCCCGCCTTCCCCTTTCACACTGTCTCAAAACTTCTCTTTAGGCATCAAATAAAAATGGAATAGCAGATATATTATTGTCTACTCAAAAAGTACAACTATACCATCTGACAATAATTCTATTCAACTCAGCACTATGTCATATTTGCACATCAACAATTTATCGAATTTGACAACAATGGTCAACTCAGTACTAAAATTTATGATAAACGGGACGACTTCAATTTTAAAATCATAAATTTTCCAAATATGTGCAGCAATATACCAGCTTCTCCTGCATATGGTGTTTACATCTCGCAATTGATTCGTTATACAAGGGCCAGTAGCAATTATTCTGATTTCCTGAAACGTCATCTTTATCTGAGAAACAGGCTATTGGACCAGGGCTCTTAAAAAGTTTATAGTCCGATATCAAGATCTTGTCGAAATATATTCCGTCTCTGCAGAGACGATAATAAACGATGGATTTTCAGATAGTGAAAATGTATAAAGATAAGAAAGTCAACAAAAATGTCAAAAATATTTTTTTTATCAATGTATGACGTAAAAATGTTTTTGACATTTACTTTCGTAGTTAAAATACTTCTGGTGACTCGGGGTTGTTGATGGAGATGGTTCACGATAGATGTTCCACCCTCCTCACTGAATTTGGTACTGCTTTGACAACTATTTTACCTATTTTGTTCCAGTATTGTTATAAATACTGTTATAGTGACAGCCGGAACCTTTGAGCCGTAATGAAAGCGGGAGGTTTGGCGCTTTAAAATCTGATTCAACCCACAATTTCTTTAGAAATGCCTGTACCAAGTCAGGGTCATTACGGTTTTCACAGTTTTCCGGTTGTTGACTGATTTTGTCTGTTTATATACTTATGAGTTTTGACATTCCCTTTGGAAGATTGTTCGGAGTTCGGTAATTTTGTTATTACCCTTATTTATAAAGTGACAGTCTAATATCATTAATAATAGGTATGTCAAAATATATCAATGAGCTTTTCCATGATCCAACCTTTCTCCTTTTGATGGCAATGTGGTGTATCTGCTTGCTATTCCTGAAAATACAATGCATGCGTCTGGAAGAATTAGACCATCCCCAATACTAAAGCAAAACGTATATCAAATATGCTAAATCCAATCGACTGTTTGAAGAAGAAGTTAACAAATCTGAGATATAATCCGTTCGGTAGTGTAGCAACGACTGTAAAACCATATCAGATAACGGAGCTGGGAGTATCAATCCCAGATCAGAGTTAGAGTTTTTTGATAGCCTTCATAAAGGAATAGAAGAATCAACAATGACTGACATAAAAATTAGATAATTTTAACTATGTTACACAACAACTTCAAGCTAAATTTTACCAGCAATTATTTAATTAATATGAATGTTCAAATTAATATTGAAACACTATTGTTTGGAAATAACGACCAAACTAATTTAACTTTTTGAAAAAGTTCTTTTTTTTTTATTAAACAGACAAAAAGATTTTGATACTCCCAAAGTCAGTAGCTTTAGATTGTTGTTGCTTTTCCACCTTATTTGCATTAATTCATGACTCTTTCGTTTACCTCTTATTCTTAATACTATGTTGTATATGTTTTGTAGTAATTCTATATTGTAACATAAATACGTATTTTTCCTTTGATGTTTTTATGCAATAATCAACTTAAAAATTGTGAACTTTTACAAACCATGGTCTAACATGAAGATCTTGATGTTATTCCATGATTTTGACGTCAAAGATATATTATTCCATGATTTTGACGTATTAGATATGTTATTCCATGATTTTGACGTCATAAATCTGTCAATCATGTAATTTATGTTACAAAACATATATACCATGGATCTTACTCATGAACTTATTTAGACCAACTCATCCTTCGGATTCGTTGGTTTAAATAAGTTAATTTGTAAGATCCATGGTATATATAATACTTATACAGGGGCGGAACCAGGGGGCGCGCACCCGGCGCGCGCCCCCCCCCCCCCCCTAAAATTGGAAAAAATATGATTTTTTGGCGTAAAATCGTGATTTTTCACACGAAATACCCCAACATTTTCGCACCTCCCTCCGCTCGGTGCATTTTTTTTAAGTGCGCCCCCCCCCCCCTAACTTGAAATCCTGGATCCGCCCCTGTTATATATGTATTGTCCATGTAAGGAGTGGACTTAATATAAGTTGCAATAACTTGTGTCCGATCCTATTGCTTAATTTATTGAAAGAAAAAAAATATTACATTACAATGGATGCTGAGGAAAGTATTAAAAGGAAGGAAAAATAAAATGAAAACAAGAAAAAAAATCATTAATGAAAAATGTGCATTATATATCCAAAATGCTTGGAGGAGCAAATGTTCCATACTTCGTTTGGGAAAAACTGTCAGAAGGAGACACAGATTTCTAGAGAAAATCTGAAAGTTTTTGACAGAAAAATGTTATTTCCCCGATACCATTTGAAACCATTGGAATATTTGCTACACATGAGTCTTCCGAAGAGTCTAGTAAAGAGACCACAATTAACAGGAAGACAGAATTCGGAAGTCAACAATTCGCAAGAAATCAGATCAAACTCCGAAGCTCCCACTTACGCTTCTCCCAACCCTCTATCAATTTTATATGACCCGTCACTGATTTGTTGTAACTATTTTTCTTCTTTTTTTTATTTGGGGATACACTAACGTGTATCGCAAAACTGGCGTGTACCGCGAAGAAAAATAATACAAATGTGTATCACCAAAGAAAAATAAATTAAAAACAGACACCTAATTGGATCTTTATCATGCTACATGTATAGCTCACTGAAACAACAGTCCGCGGGTAGACACCGGTGTTAAACAAGGATGTTTACTAAATCCTGATCTCATTTTATTGTAGATAGAGACTCTATCTACTCTATCTACAATAAAATGATATCAGTACCCAGCCTTTATAGACTTACGAGACAATCTATCTACAATAAAATGAGATCAGTACCCAGCCTTTATAGACTTACGAGACAATCTTAAGATCAGTACCCAGCCTTTATAGACTTACGAGACAATCTTAAGATCAGTACCCAGCCTTTATAGACTTATGAGACAATCTATTTACAATAAAATGAGATCAGTACCCAGCCTTTATAGACTTACGAGACAATCTATTTACAATAAAATGAGATCAGTACCCAGCCTTTATAGACTTACGAGACAATCTATCTACAATAAAATGAGATCAGTACCCAGCCTTTATAGACGTACGAGACACTTTTAACTAGAGTGTCTCGTAAGTCTATAAAGGCTGGGTACTGATCTCATTTTGTTGTAAATAGATTGTCTCATAAGTCTATAAAGGCTGGGTACTGATCTCATTTTATTGTAAATAGATTGTCTCGTAAGTCTATAAAGGCTGGGTACTGATCTCATTTTATTGTAGATATATTGTCTCGTAAGTCTATAAAGGCTGGATACTGATCTCATTTTATTGTAGATAGATTGTCTCGTGTCTATAAAGACTGGGTACTGATGTCATTTTATTGTATTTGTTGAAACATGTATATTTTTTGGTCAGTATGTGACACTTAAATAAAATAAACTTGATCTTATCTATCTATCGATTCGCGACAACAAGTCGTTCCGGCCCCAAGCCAATGTGGACCCAAGTCGTACTTCTAAAATTATTCTTAATACAACCTCTATATCCCGCTTTATAGATTCCCCATATTAGAATAGAGTGACCTATGGCTAATTAACATAAATATGCTTGTTGTAAAGTAAAAAAAAAATAGAATGAAAAGTGTCTACTAACTCAGTCAAGTGAGACCCGAGTTTTCCTTTAAAGAAAATACAAATGTTAGCTTCTAATTAAGAAAAGTAGTGAATTAATAAATTGCTGAAACGGAAAGAAGTTTTGAATTAAACATCAGTGATATTATAAGTCATTCTGAAACACATAAATATTAATATGCTGAAAGGGAAATGACTCTAATTAATCTATGAAATGTACATTCATAAAGTTAAACATGTATATGATTAATTAGAGTAATTAATTATATGTGTCTTCATTGAAAATTGTTTCTTTGCAAAATGCACGACCAAAGTCTTTATATAGAAAGCATTGAAAAATGTCATATGATTTGGGCATTGTTCGTATGCTAGTCACTAGTACTTAGTCCACTACCCCCATTTTGAGATGGGCCGCAAGTCAATCTTCGGCCTCGTACGAGACAAATTCGGGCCGATATAAATCCTTAAAATTTGCAGGCTGGGCTATGAACCCCGGCTAAACCTTGGCTGTGTAAATTTTTTATATGTCCGTACGGGACAGAAAATGGCATAGCGCCATATCTCAAAGTGGGAATATTGGACAAATTCCGGACCAGAGAATTTCAAAAACCTTTTACAATTTGTAGGATGGGTGTTAATTGGAAAGCGATGAAGCCCGGCTACACATTGTATGCCACAGTCGAAGGGTGACTAGCATACGAACGACGATTTTTGAATAGTCAACACAGTCCACTCCAGTAGGCTCCAGTCACATCGCCTTTTTCAATGCTATCTATATAAACACGGCCACCAATCTCTCTAACTCATATTCAAATGATATGCTAATGGTAAAGTTATCGGGATTTCCGGATATGCATTGGCGGGATCTTATATCTGATACCGCTAACTCATTTCTGACCCCGATAACTCATATCATTTGAATTTTCGATTGACATACAACAATCAATAGTCAATGCTACAAATTACACTGTGGTCAAGTCTTTTATAATCATTTTGGAATATAAAAAGATACTTGACATACACCACAATTGCTTGTAGACTGTGCTTCAGTCAATCAGTTACACGATCGAACTCTTTTGGTTGACAAAACACCCTAACCCCTAACCCTAACCGTACAGGATTTGGTTTTCTCTAAATATTATACTTTTCACTCACTTATATCTATGGTTTTATAGTATAGTATACTGTAATAACACTGAAACACGGACAGAATTGTAAACATGCATAAGATGGAAGGATAATGTTGTTTCTTTGTAAAATCGGGCACGTTTGTGGGACCGAATCGGACATGTTTGGGAGAGTTTGACATCACAATGGAATCAGGCTTGTGTTTGGATTCTCAAGTTGAAATTTGACATCATAATATAATCGGGCATGTTTGTGGAATCGGACCTATTTCTGAGTCTTTCATATGCATTATTAGCTAAGATGTTTAATTACTTAAAGAACGGCATTTTCAATAGTGTCACAGATCTAGTTTTACAAACTGCATGCGTGGTAGCATTCTTTGGGTTTCTGAGATGCAGAGAATTTACTTGCAAGACACATTTCGATAGCAATATCCATCTATGTATTGGAGATATTGATTTAGTATCCCATGACTGTGTTAAACTGTTTCTTTAAACTTCGAAAACAGATGTATATACACAAGGAGTATATTAAATTGTTTAAGACTGATAGCGATTTATGCCCTTACAAACTTTTAAGGAAATTGATTCTGAATCGCAAGTCCTCCAACGCTACAGAGAAGGACCCCTTATTTGTTGAAGAACATAACATTGCTCTGTCCAGGAACTATTTCATTGGTAAACTTAAGACACTCCTTTCGTACTTGGGTTTTGTGCATAGTGATTACAGTGAACATTCGTTCCACATAGGGGCAGTATCAACTTGTGCTTCCAACGGTATCCAAGTCCATATGATACAAACTTTAGGAAGATGGAAATCAAACTGCTTTATGAGATACATTAGAACATCCGATGGCGATATAATTTCTGCACAAAAGATGATGTGCCACTGACTATGCGGTCGATTTACACTATTTTGCACTTTTGTTTATATTTTCACTGGTGTTCCTATTATGCTAAGGTTTTCTTACAGATTATAAAGTTACAAGATCAGTCAAATTAATTTAATTCATCTGGACACCAGCTTAGGATTTAGTCACACCACCTTGACACCATGGAATAATTTGGGGGCACTCCATTCGTAGTTATGGGTAAGACAGATATGCTACTCATTTCGTTTTGGCATTTGTAATATGCTATTTGTAATATATTTTGCATATTACTATTATCTCCAAATTATTCGTTTCAATTCTATTTTTAACCCACTGAGTTGCCTATGCAGGTTGGCTCTTCAGTCTCATGCATGACTTCCAGTCACATGATATACCCATAGGCGGGATGTATGTTATAATAGCTGAGAACATATATCTAGCTCAGGTGAGGTTTCAGTTTTTAATATCTGAGAGCACATTCATGAGCACAGGCACTCGACGTCTGGACCCCCCTTTTCCCGGTTGACCCCCCCTTTTTCCACAAAGTTGAATTTCATTAAATTTATTTTTTGCCCCTTAAATACGTGTATTTATAAACATACACGTATCTAAGGGAAAAAAATAAATTTAGTGAAATTCAACTTTGTGGAAAAAGGGGGGTCAACCGGGAAAAGGGAGGTCCAGATGTCGAGTGCCTGTGTTAATGAGATGTGTTTGTCGATAGTATACGGCTTCATAATTGGTCTTTATTCTTGATTTTACATGACAGAGTTTGGATTGATATGTGAGCACACGTTTGAAGCCCGTCTTTACAGTCACACATTGTTCCGCAATGCTCGGATATTAAAGCTGAGTTTGCCTATAAGAATAAGATAAGAAAACTTTATTTGAATTCGGTTTTTGTATAACAATAAACACAAGCTCTCAGGAGCTTTTTACCGAATATACATAGTAGCACAAGATACATACACATATTAACATAATCACATAAACACACATATAAAGCACATACAGTTAGCAAATGCAACATAAAAAGCACAAAAATAAAAGACATTCTAAAACATGCTGAAGCAATATCAAGCAAACATAAAATAACTAAGCAGCATTAAAACTTGGAAAAAGCATTAGAAATAAAACAGAAAGCTGAATATAACGTCGGTTAGTTCAGGTAGCGTCCGTCTTGTCCATTAGGCCAAACATTAGTAATAGTAAATTACATGTATCTATAATAAATATATATGTACCGGTATTTAATTTTATTATCCATGTTATTTCCCACTCATTACATTAACGAGTTAAGTTCGTATCAAATATCATGGTTCATTTTGGATAATTTATTTATAAGAATGTGCGGTCATTTTATAATAGTAAATTACATGTATCTATAATAAATATATATGTATTTAATTTTATTATCCATGTTATTTCCCACTCATTACATTAACGAGTTAAGTTCGTATCAAATATCATGGTTCATTTTGGATAATTTATTTATAAGAATGTGCGGTCATTTTACATTGGCTCCCATGTTTTATTGGTCTTTGGATGTATGAACTGAGATTACTTGATGATTATATTTTACGATACAGTTTGATAACTGTGTCTTATCTAATATGTGTAGGGAGCATAAAATGTTGTTATTGGAATATAATTTAATATTAATATTAATGTGCGTAGCAATATCTTTTTATCAAATAAAAGAGTTTGATGGTTTCCGGAATGGGTATTTCCATGGTGTATTTTTGGCCACTTTTCACAATAGACACTTTCGAACTGTTTCCGGCGGAGTACGGATCGGCAACATTGGGTACGGTGGTGCCACTGGAGTTACAAAAAAAAACCACTCAATATTCATACCCTCAGCATGAAAATCATAAACATCCATATATTCGAGGTGTGAATACTATACCCAGTCATATTATTATCCAGATATCGCTGATCTATGTATAGGAGAATGTCCGAGTAACTCTCCATTCCTTTAAAAATAATGGAGCCGAGGCCCATTGTTTTTAAGGAATGGAGAGATACGAGGACATTCTCCAACTTAAAATTTTATTAATAATTAATCTTGTAACAAAAAAAGTCTGTGTATAGTATCTAAAGTCCCGGCTTAAAAATAATGGAGAGTTTTGACAATAGATTTGCATAACAGGTGGATTTTAATCTGAAATAAACATGCATGAGATCAATTTTGCACATTATCATGTTAAATTATAACAAAGAAGAATTTGTCTTTGTAATAAAAAAAAAAGAATCTGCATGGGCTTGTAGAAATATTATCTATTGATATATCATAGCTTAAAAATTCCTACCCATTGATATGTTGAAGAGGAACATTTACGACTTCAATCATATATTTGAAAGCTAAATAAAAGTCTATCCGTTCCAGCTGGACGTCTATATATGCCTTAAAATAGGAAGTAACCTCCTCCCGTGACTGTTTCATGAAAACTGAAGGGCCTGTATTTAGCACCCGTTCCCTCCCTTGCGTTACCATCTGTAGACAATATTATATGCAAAATAGCATGCCGGCTAAAATTGCACGCCAGCGTTACACTGGTCCAACACTCTATACTTCTTCAGTTGTAGACAAAAGTCGTTGACCCGGTTGACCCACCCATTCCCCATTTCTATATATATAGTTTTTTTCTATAAATATCTATGTCATTGAACTTGTTCTTGTTCTGAATATATCTGAAATACTGCTCACTGGATGTTAAACAATAATCAATCAATCAATCCAAGATACATAAATCCGAAGTCTCGTTGTTCGGAAACTAGTCCATGGACATAAGTATTCGTCACCTTCGATTTTTTTTACTATATATTTCATATAAAACCACATTTAAAAAAAAAATATTTTAAAGCTATCTCTGGGCAGATTTGTATGAAATTTATTTGAAGACACGCAGAATTCTTTGAATTTTATTTGTTTATCTGATAGTAATTTTTGTCTGCATGGTATTTGTTTTCTGGTGATTGAAACATAACTGTTGATTTTTCCGGTTTTATTTTGGTTAAAATATATAGCAAATTTGACGTCAGAAAACAAAAATTGTCTTTAAATCATAAGAAAATAAAGACAATCTAACAGAAAATCATGCTAAAATAAACAAATAATCTTTAAATATTTCTGCTTCTTCTGGTGCAAAAATGATCAAAATCCGTTTAGATGACTTCACAATAAAAAAAAATGAAAAATGTGGTGAACATATCATAGCAGGCGAAGGCGAAAATTACTTTATAAAAACGTTTTAAAAGGGTAAAACTATTATATCATTTTTTATTAGAAAGCAAAATAACACCTCTCTGTTTTACCAAAACTACAAAAGAAATGCAATTTGTAATTCCCGCCAAATGGACTACATCGTAAATCTAGAGGGAGATAATTTGCGGTGTCAACTATAATTGCATCTCTTTCACGGATAATAAAATCAATTATTCCAAAAGTAAATAAAAAATAAACCAGGAACACAAGTGATACTTGGATCAATGAAACTGCATAATGTAATTATTAAAAATTCACTTATAATCTTTAGAGGATGTTATTACGCCCAATTTATCAAATAAGATTCGAGCAAATTCCGGTCTTAGAGAAATTATTATCAATAAGTTAACTTCTATCGACAAATTTTATTAATAATATGCACATTCCAATATTTGTAATCGCAGACTTACAATAAACGTTAGAGAAAACCAAAAAGGACAATCAACAAATGCTCATATCATTACTGACATTAGACTGAATTAAAACTTTTCAAATTGTATTTCAATCCCAACTATTCCGTGGAAATGACGTAAAAAGAAAAAAAGCCTATTTTTTACGTCAGTTTGATTGACACACTTTCAAGTGTTGAAATGCAATTAAATTAAGAAAGATTTCATGCCATTTTTCTTTTATCATGTTCAGTCACTCGTCATAAACATAAACTTTTCAAGGGAATAATTTGATTGTTCGCAAACAGAACGACAAAAACAAACCACATGAACAATAATTTGTAAACAAACATGCCGTTAAAACCCACACGACAGTCGATCCCGTACATTGTCATATTTTAGACAAAGATTTGTGACGTCATCAAATTATGACATTTTACCGAGCACCGACTCATCCGCCATTTTTGAAAGTTGAACCTAGAGAGTGAATACATTTATAGTCAATATTCGGCACCTTTGCATAAATGGATTGTATAAACCAACACAACAAATAAATATTCGATATCGCATTACCAAAATGGTAGGTTTTATGCATTGTTGTCATAAATGCTTTAAAACTGTATGTTAGGCGAGCGAAGCGAATTACTTGGCGGCCATTGCAATTTGCTACGCTTTGTCTGAGATAATCCGTTATTTTATTCCAATATGCAATCTTTACGTCTGCATACAGTGAAAATAACTAGGATTTTATCAGTTGAAAAGGAATATATTACAATAAATATTGTCTGAGAGGACTACTTATCAAATTCCACTTGTTTTTGTAACGTAAGTCATCAAATGACGTAAAATCTTTGACGTACTGACGGAACGAGTGACGGAGTTTAAAAGGTCAACACAACGTAGGCCCAATTTAAATGGAAAGTGAAGAACATGAAACGAATTTAAATAATGTACCTGCATCTACAGTCCTCAAAATAAAAATTTGAATTTCCTAGTCCGAATCAAATTCTTTAATTTATTTTGATTTATATCTACATTAAATGTAAATAAAAACAGAAAAATTTACTGGTTCGCACAAAGTTTGACTGGTCTTGGGATGGAGGAAGGGTGCTTATCGTGAGGACTGCATCTAAAATGGGAGTAGTAAAATACCGAGATATATCTTCTTGATTTAGCCAGATAATTCAATCGAAAAATCGTGCCATTCAAAAATTTCTCTTGAAATTTCACAAGCACATGCATTTTTATGATAAAACAATGGTACCAAGTCCATCAATGCCATTTTGGTCATGAAACGAAACGTGGGCGACAGATATAATTGTGTTCATATGGATGAATTTGAATGTATTTAGTAATTATTCAGTGAATGAGATATTGTAAAAAAATTTTACAGGACATTCGGTCTGGTGAACCAAGATGATTTACCAGACCGAATCTACTTTTACCAGACCGAAAGAAAATCGTATTTTTTTTTTAATATTTCATTGTTGATGGCTGGCCTGTATTGTTTCCTTTACTTGTATAAAGCCTTTTTCATTGTTATTGAATTTAATTAGGCTTGTTTTCTTATTTCATATACCCATGTCATATGAAACCAATCAGGGGTTAAAAAATCCCCTAGCCCGACGCCAGGGGCTAGTAATTTCCACATTTGGGCTAGCTGAAATAATCAGCTGTATGCCCGACGGGCTAGTAAAAATATATATCGGATATTGACAAACTTGTCAATATTCGTGTATCTACTTATATGTTATATGTTGTTTAATGAGCAGCAATGTTTTATTTATTCAACCGCTAGCTTTCTGTCGAAATTGAGAGCAAAGAAGGTAGAAAAACTGTGTATTCTCGTCATTTAACAGCTGCAACAAATGACGGCTTACCGAAATTTCGAAAATGAAATACCGGAATCGAATTCCGGAACCGGGAACGACTATTTTCGGTTTTGCCGATAGTAAAAAAAAAAAAAATTAATGCCCATCGACCCTAGATTTTTTTTGACATGTGACCATAAACACACATTTTTTTTTTTTTGGCCTTACAGTGACCTGAACTGTGGAAAATAAGTGAAAATAAAAGTAATACCAGATCTGAAAAGAAAGATAGTTAAACTAATATACATTGTACATGTTGTACAAGGGTTCAAGTCTGCAAGTCGGATTCATGAAATCACGGTATTGACCAGGACTAGTGGTTCATAGATTCGGGCTAGTAATATTTGGGAGTATGCTAGCCCTGGGCTAGTGAGGTGGTCCAAGATTTTTTAACCCCTGCCAATGTATGGGAACAAAAATTTTCATAGCAATATATATATATATTCCGAATAGTTGTATTGTGAATCTTCTTCATCCATAAAATCAGCACAAAAGTCATCATTGTGCTGGTCTGTGTCAGTACACATATAATATTCAGTGCATGAAAGTCACTTTCCTCACTGTCAATATCCAGCTTTTCCTGCAGTGGTTGCTTTCAAGCAAGGGCTACCAATTTTCCATTTCTCGTTTTAGCAGGGTTTCCGTTTGGCATCGGCCATTGGCCGATAATTTGCATATATGACAGGAAATAATTTGACATAGCTGACAAAATGACTGTTCCAAAATAAGTGGCCAAAAAAACCTGATACATGCTACGTATGCATTAGCTGCGGAACCGTAGCCTTTTATGATCTTTTTATTTATTTTTTTTCTTGGCAGACCATAGGGCTACGGATTTCACCCTATCAAAAATTTGCGGAACTGCGCCAAGAATTCGTCGCACCTTTCAACAGTAATTTTCACAACAAAACGCTTTGTGAGAGCGGATTCATGTGAATAACTTGTTTCGTTACATATTTATCTATCGCTTTTCATATTTACTTACTCATTATTATGAAAAATGTTTCGATATTAACTGATTTCACCTACTTAGTCCCGCCATTTTGTCTTTGTGGTATTCTCACTTTGAGGTCACATGACTTTTGAGAGATGACTCTAACAGCAAAACACGTGTTCGGTATATTTACGTTTTACCGGAGGTTTTGCACAGCGATTTTTTTTATCTGAAATAAAATATTTATTCAACCTAGAGGGAAATATATTACATATATTAACCAGAAATGTTATTTTCTTCTATGATTATTCCAACTGAGGTGGACTCTCATTCAACATTTTCAAGTTTTTCATGTAAACAAACCGAACACGTGTTTTGCTGTTAGAGCCATCTCTCAAAAGTCATGTGACCTCAAAGCGAGAATTTAAATAAAATACTTTGCTTTATTTATATAAAAAAATAAATTCTACAAAATGTTTACTTCAAAGCAGACTTGTTTTAACAAACAATGTTCAGAAAAATATATATACAGTTAATTTGCGTTACTAAAACGAGAAATAGAAACTTGGTAGCCCTTGATTGAAAGCAACCACTGCAGGAAAAGCTTGATATTTTTTCGGTCTGGTGAAAAGGGGGTCTTCACCAGACCGAATGTCTGGTAAAGTGGTGACCTCTGAAAACCTGTCTGGCTGTCAATTCCAAATGTCATAATAAGTATGCATGTTTGAAACAAATGAATATTACATTAAGCTCTAGCTGCATCTTAATGAATCAAGCCACACCTTAATATATCATTAAATGACCTATAAGTTTTAGGCAAATTAGGACACAATTGACCTATTGAATAAGTCCCTTTCAGGACAAAAGGCCTGAGGAATTTATATGAGTTAAGTCATTTGACCTTGGTATAATAAAATCCAGCTGAAACCCTGTTTAGCAATGCAAATTAACTGTATATATATTTTTCTGAACATTGTTTGTTAAAACAAGTCTGCTTTGAAGTAAACATTTTGTAGAATTATTTTTTTTATATATAAATAAAGCAAAGTATTTTATTTAAATTCACAGAGAAATAAAAAATTTAGTGGATCTTTTCAACTATTTGCCTTAATCAGGAAAAAGCTTGTAATATTTGTCCATTTCAAAGGTTTCAATATTTCCCAAAAGCCTAAATCAAGTCCTCTGAAGATATCGTAATTTTGCACAAAAGACAAGTTTAAATTTGACGCCAAATTGATATCCGATAATTTTTACGTGTCCGGTCTGGAGTGATTCTTTTTTTATATTTCAAATGTTGATATTTTCGTTCATTAAAGTGTTTCTTAGATTGCGACTTTTTTGTCAATGTTCTTGAACTTCATCATATCATGGAAGAACGAAAATGATACAATAAAAGAGTTTTGTTTGATCTGGCGTTTCACTTTAATTTTTATGAAATCCTATGCCGGAAACTGACAAATTAATTGTAATAACCGAAATCAGATGTCGGAAAAAATACTGTCTGAGAGAATCCCTTTAGCAATACCGGACAATCGGTCCTGAAATCCAAGGGTTTTTATCGGACCGGCGGTCATTTTACCGGACTTGTCCGACGGTATTTCGTTTTCACTGATTATTTGTCAATTGGAATTACATGTAATATTTTTCAGTCGTTTTCATTGAACAATAGCAGACTTTTTGAAATTCGTCGGACCGAGCGGGCAGAAAATCACAAGGACCGGCAATACTGCCAAGTATGCCGGTCCGGGTGTCCGACAAAATTTTTTGTTTGTGTATTTTTTTTTGCACCGGAAATCGGAAATGCAACTGGTATGCCGGAATGATCACGGTCAACTCAGAATTAGATTCTGCTTCATATGACATTTACTTCTTAAACATGCAACTGTTTCCATGGTAATTCTATTAATCATTGTATTTTTATAGTTTAAACTGGCTGTGATGCATCAATGCGACCATTTCGTGTGCTTGTATTTGAAAACATGGCGGGTCGGGTTTTTATTGTTCCCATCATTGATTCCGTTTAAATTTGAGAATTTTGTAAATTCCGGTCCTGCACAATTTCAGTAGGTCCTGCAGAAAATTATTGGGTGCAGGACATAGGCATATTGAAAACAAATTTCAAAAAGTCTGCAAATAGAATATTTGGACATTTTCTATTGATTCTAAAATAATATGTTATAGGAGTTATTTCCCTTTTTTAGCTCACCTGGCCATAGGCCATGTGAGCTTTTGTAATGGGTAAGCGTCCGTAGTCCGTGCATCTATCCGTTAGCTTTTCACATTTAAAGCTTCTTCCACCACTAAAACTGGTCGTCGTGACATAGCTGAAATATTGCTGAAAGTGGTGTTAAACACAATAAATCAAATCAAATCAACATCTTTGTCTGAATAGTCAAATAATTGCTCTAGAATTTCTCCCTCCACCAGATCATCATCATGCCCTTGATTTTGCTGTAGTAATGTTAGCTGCAGTTACATGCGATTTGCATGTTTCGTGAGTGATGACAGCGCAAATTCTAAATTTTGTTCAGCCTGTGATAAGCTTCTTCTGGTTTTTCAAATTTTGAGAAACATTAGCGTTGGTACCATGCTATTTTTTATGTCGTCAAACTTTAGCGAGGGTCTTTTGTCTTGCCAGTCGTGGTTAAATTTTGTTTCAGGACGATGCTCCTCATATTTTCTTGAGCCGAAACAGCTTTATTTTGGTTCAAAGGCTTTCCTGGGATTTCGGAAGTTGTGGTATTTTTTTTATTTTTTTTATTTCTGGTTCGATTGTGTATGCTCTGCATCAAATAATGCACAAAGCCGGATTGGAACAGCACCGGATATTCGGTTTGGAAAAGATAAAAAAAAAATTGTGGACTATCGTCCAATTTTGTCTGTCGGACTGACTACATTTGGCACAGACTGCTGTACTAGACTCAATTCCTTTGTCCTTTTCATTGCACTTGCATGGAATGGGTACAATTTTGACCTCCATAAGGAAAATAATTCCTGTGAAATATGTTTACATTCAAAATCAAGTCAGGAATGTGCAAATAGTCTATTCTAGTCTAATGACAATTTTAGTAATTTTAAAGTGGCCATTTTGTTTTGAGTTCAATTGGATGCAACTTAGTTGGAAAAATTAGTGTAAAATATGTTGTGTTATCATAAAATTTATGACCATTTTAGTTATTTATTCATGTATGACATTTGTATTTTTCCCCCAACTAGTCTATTGGCATTTTCTAGTTTAGTTCAATGGGGTACCCCATTATGGGAATAGATCTGGAAAAATAAAGTTATTTATTACTGAGATTTGCATAGAGGTATGCTTTTTTGTCGATGAATCATAAAATTAGTGAATTTTAAATTAAGCATATGTACAGTTTTATTTGATTGCAAATTATAGCCCAAGCCGCCATTTAATCCCCCACATGTTTTTCCCGTCATATCAAACTTGACAGGTGGTTGTGATCGTATGGTAATTGGATTGACAATTACATATATGCAATAAGAGCTGTTCGAATCCCGATCATGGCCATGGCGAGGTGTACTCGATACAGGGCTCACCACACATAGTAAAAACAGGGCGACTTGACTTCTCTCTCTCTTGACTTAATGGCGAAGTGAGGGAAAATCTGGGAGACTTTCGAAAATCAATCCAAATTTTAACGTTTCTTTCCCCACTACCGCATGTTCCCCTACCTTTCACAAAACGAACGTGCTGCACAATGATCTTAAAAAGGATGCAATTAACGAGTTTGGAATAAAATATTGAACATCAAACCCTGTATGGGTCAAATTTCAGGAACATGGGGGCTCCTTTTATGTGAATATTAAAGAAAAAGTGTGATTGTTGGTGAAAAAAATATGGACTTGAAAAGACTGACAGGACGACTAAAACTTCGCTTTTTGACAGAAATTGGGCGATTTCATTGAAACCAAGGCGAAGAAGTCTCCCACTTTGCCTGGTTTGGTGAGCCCTGCTCGATACAACATTATGTGATAAAGTTGTCAGTTACTTGCGACAGATCGGTGGTTTTCTCCGGGTACTCTGGTTTCCTCCACCAATAAAACTGACCACCACGATATAACTTAAATATTGTTGAAAGTGGCATTAAACACCATAGCCCTCTATTCCCAGACTTTTGACAATTATGTTAAGATAGTTAAGTAGCAAACAACACAACCATTAGATCATGGATTTGATCCTCGATCGAGTCAAGCCAAAGACTTTCTTCTCCGCTAAACAAACAGCACTATAAGGAGTAAGAACAAAGACTGCTTGGCTCGAAATCAAAATAATGTATCCGAGTGGAGCTACATGTCTACCCGCAGATATTGTTTCAGTGATCTAGAACTATGAAAATCCATATCAAGGTGTTGGTCTAGTACAAAGCAGACATCATTTTCTCCTCAAAATGTAACATGTTCTCGCCATGATATATCATATATATAGCTGAAAAATTGCTCATTTGACGTTAAACAGTAATTACTCACTCACTTTACTAAATTTCCAAAGAGAAAGTCGAAGACATATTCATTCATTCAGATTATCAAGGGAGAATATAATACATGGACCATTTACCTTTTATAGCATTTGATTTTCAATGTAAAAAAATCGATAATGTGATACAGAGTACAGGACTTTCATCTTTGTTCATAATTTTGAACCCCTGTCAAGTATGCAATTTACAGCATATTAACAAGAACATATGTATATTAATATATGATTTTGTAATTTTTTTCTTCTGCAACAGGATCTATAGTTTCGTCAGTACAAACTTGATCTTGGTGACGCATTCATCTAGCAAAGATGATTGTGGACTCGGCATCGCCACCTAAAACAGTTATGGAATCAGAGTTACCTCCGTTATCAGTTGATACCATGTCTCAGGTAGGTAGTTTATTTCATATCCATACTGTATCTTTTTTTTTGGGACGGATGGAGGGGGAGGCTGCTTCATCTCATAATTCATTTATATATTTTATTTTGTATGCACAAAATACAAGAAACTTTTCCTACATGGAACCAGCAAATAAATTACCATAGGGTTTAATGTTAATGCACTTGGCATAATCCTCAGGACTCTACACTAAAGTTCATAATCAGTCTATATTAAAATCAGACAAGCTGTCAAAAAAGCTTCTTGTATGAGGGACATGTAAAAAATACAAATAAAGTGATCTGAATCTCTTTTTAAAGAAAGATTAACAGAAAATATAATTATTATTATTATTACAGGTTCAGTTGGCCGAATTCATTCCTTATTTAATTTGTCTTGTAACTGGGAGGCAGCATCCATATTTTGGAAAAAGTCAATTCAAACCTGAATGGTGGCCTAATAATGTAGCATGGAAAAGTCCAGATATGGATACAGAAAATTCTCAAACATTACAAGTAATTATGCAAATGTATTTTTATTGTATTATTAATATTTAAAATTTAGAAAAGAGTGCAGCACAGAAGATCAAAATAGAGGTTGTATGCAGTACTAACAAGTTTACCCTGTAGAAAATCACTTTGCTCAGACTATTTTGACTGCCAGAATTCCGTGAAATGCAGAGACGATATTTTTATGTAAATTTTTTTTATAGTTTTATTAATTTGTGTGATGAATAATTAAAACTTTAAAAACTATTTGTATCCTGGCCAATTGATTTTTACTTTGATTATGCAGTATTTAGACTCACTTTTTATCCTCCAGGTTGCTGTTTTTTTCTTTTCGTAAAGTCTTGTGTGGGAATAAAAGAGATAGAGAACCAGTCTAAATAAAGTGCCTGATTTTAAGAGACATGGCTTTGATCAGGTTTACGAGAGACAAAATATTAGATTAAGTGGGGAAAAAATCAATTGGCATAAAAAAAAGTATTTTTTTTAAAAACGTAGTTACTGGACCGGTCAGACCTGAGACATTACAACTTAGCTAACACAAAATATTTTTACTAGACTGGGGTTTTGGGCTAATGGCTAATGTCACAGACTGCTGAAATATTGGCAAAGATGGTGGTGTTAATCTTCAACAACAAATAACAATAATATTCATAAGTCACATTATTTTACATTACAGATACAGATGCAGGAGTTTAAATCAATTGTCAGAAGTTGTTATAAATATCTTGGACAAGAAAATTTACTGGGAGGGGCTGCAGAACCTGAATTTAAGGCAAAGGTAAATATTGTTAAAATTTTAAGGGTACCAGTATTGTCGCCCCTATGACAGGTAGTTTTTAAAAGAAACTTCTAAACTGATGGAACCCATACTGAGCATCAGCGATCATTGGATGATCTTTATATAAAAGTTGAAATATATTTTGTGACGATTGCAAAAACAAAGATGCCTGTTGCAGGAGATTGTTTTAACATATGACCTATCAGAAAAAGTTAAAAAGCCTGATAAACTAAGTGAAAGATCCCTAATGAATATTAATGATCTATGTGTGATCCTTATAAAAATTGTCAGTATTTTTTGTGTGTAAATTGCAATAAGATGGCCACCTATTCTGGATATAATTTTAATATAGGAGTCCTATGATATAACCCAATGGAAAAATCAAATGTTAAAAAGCCATTGTTTTTGCAAAAATTGCAGAACTGATTGAAATCAAACTCTACATGAATGGTCATGTAATGTCTTATTAATAAGGTTGTGTTTTTGTGTTGACTTTACAAATCAAGATGAATGCCACCACTGGACTCCCAACTCCAAAACCTAGACTGAAGTAAAAAATCACTGTCAGTTGAGACTGATAAAAATGTCACATGACTGCAAAGACATGTCTCAAGATAGTGATGCAAATGAAACACCCAAAAAGATATTTAATATTGTATGAAATTTGTCCTTCATCAAATAAAGGCAATGCCTATATAGAACTGGTCATTCTTAAAAAGCTTCAGGAATAGGTAATATTTTGTCTGTTACATTGATATACTCAAGGGTGTATTCATCATTTTTCATCATTTTTTCCCCCTGATTCAATAATGTCACTTCTTCTTGAGATTCCTAACTTATCTCCATCAAAGAGGAGAAAGTCACTGTGTAGATTTTAGATCTTGTTGAACTTGTTTTCGCCCTGAATAAGCATGAAATATTTGCTACTGAACGTTAAGCAACCAAAAGTCAACAAACAGTCTTCTAAGAAACTTTTTACCAAGTTGTTGTTTCTCTTGTAGATAAAAAAGAAATCTAAAAAATTTAGTTGTTGTACAAGTTGAATCATTCCAGTCCATAAGCAAGAATTCCAACATATTGTTAGAAAGAGTTTCAAAAGCAGGTTTCAAAAAAGTATTTCTAAGCATCAATTATATTTTAAAAATGTTGTTTTAATTATTTTGTAGGATAATATTCCAGAATCTAGTGCTAGTCATATGGCCAGTCTTCCTGAAATTGTTGGTAAGGTTATTTATATATTTAATCTAGTTTAAGATGATATATAAACTGGCCTTAAAGCCCTTTTGCAGCAATATATTGATAACATTATTTATTTCTTTTTACCAGATTTATCATAAGATTTACGCCATCATTCAGAGCTTTCATTTGGAACGGGTTGCCATCGTAATTCGACATATGCACAGTACTCGACCCCTGCTACTTTTTAGCTCACCTTGCCAAAGGCAATGTGAGCTTTTGCCATCACTTGGAAGGTTCTCTATAAAGATTGCTCATTTCGTCCCGATCCGTTAACAAACATGGCCACCACAGGCAATTCTTGTTTCTGATTGGTTGATTTCTAAAGAATCTTCTCCTCTGTAACCGCTTGGCCAAATGATTCGAAATATGGTAGGAAGCATCCTTGGAAGGTCCCCAATAAAGATTGCTCATTTATTTCCGATCTGTTAACAAACATGGCCACCACAGACATTTCTTGTTTCTGATTGGTTGATTTTTTTGATACCCCCGCAAACAAAGTTTGGGGGGAGGGTATATAGGAATCACCCAGTCCGTCCATCCGTCTGTCCGTCCGTCCATGTACCTTGTAAGCGCAACTCCTCCTAAACCGCTTATTGGAATTTTATGAAACTTTACACATTTGTAGTACACTACCTGCAGATGTGCATGAAGGAATATGGTTGCTGTCCAAAATTTAAAAGGGGAGATAATTCAACTTATACTTTCACGAAAAGGGGGGACATGTACTTTGCAAGCGCAACTCCTACTAAACTGCTTATTGAATTTTTATGAAACTTTACACAGTTGTAGTACACAACCTGCAGATGTGCATGAAGGAATACCGTTGCTGTCTAAAATTTAGAAGGGGAGATAATTCAACTTATACTTTCACGAAAATGGGGGTCGTGTACCTTGTAAGCGCAACTCCTCCTAAACGGCTTATTGGAGTTTTGTGAAACTTTACACAGTTGTAGTACACTACCTGCAGATGTGCATGAAGGAATAGGGTTGCTGTCCAAAATTTAAAAGGGGAGATAATTCAACTTATACTTTCATGAAAAGGGGGGGGGGGGGATATACCTTGTAAGCGCAACTCCTACTAAACTGCTTATTGAATTTTTATGAAACTTTGCACAGTTGTAGTACACAACCTGCAGATGTGCATGAAGGAATACTGTTGGTGTCTAAAATTTAGAAGGGGAGATAATTCAACTTATACTTTCACGAAAAGGGGGGTCGTGTACTTGTGGCGACCCCTAGATGTATGTTCTTGGTTAATTTATTTTGGAGATGGGATGTTGTCTCCTTGACATAACTCCATATCCGTTCATAACTTGCTAATATACCTGTATTCCAAAGTTTGAACATCATAGTATTGCAACTTAATGCAAGCAGGGCGGTATCACTCAGTGAGGTCACTCACAGTTCTAGTTAAATCTTCTTCTCTGAAACCGCTTTGCCAAATGAATCAAGACTTGGTAGGAAGCATCCTTGGAAGGTCATCTATAAAAATTTGTGCATTTAGTTCCCATCCGTTAATAAACATGGCCGCCACAGGCCATTCTTGTTTCTGATTGGTCGATTTCTAAATATCTTCTTCTCTGTAACTGCTTAGCCAAATGAACCGAAACTTGGTGGGAAGCACCTATGGAAGGTTCTGTATTAAGTTTCCTCAAAGCAGAATGAAAGGTGAGCGACACAGGCTCAGCTCACTGAGCCTCTAGTTATTCATCAAATATAAAAAGTATGGATTATGTTCGCTCATCTGAAACACATACACATCTGTTCTACGATTCTCATCACCACATAAACATTCTAAATTAAAAGCAAACATGTTGAAGTGTCATTGTTTCTCATTGGTTGATGCATATCTGGTAAAAAACAACATCTATAGTTATTCATATGGCAGGTAACTAGTCAACTTTAGTATTTCCTTTCAGCAAAATGAGGAGAAACAACAACCATTCTCTCACTCACTCATTAGAATAGCAATAAAAGGGATATTCCTTTACTTTTAAGTTGTGTTTTAGTGTAAAGTTGGATAGTGGCTTGTGTTCATTTACATCCATATCTTTCTTACTAAGCGATCAATTATTAATGACTAAATGATGAATTATGTGAAATATAATTTTATAGAGGGAGACTTGACACACTGGTCAGTATGTGTGATTGACAGTTGATATCATTTCTTTTTAGTTCACCTGGACCAAAGGTCCATGTGAACTATTGCCATCACTTGGCGTCCGTCGTCTGTCATCTGTTGTCTGTCGTCTGTAAACTTTTCACATTTCAAGCTTCTTCTCCGAAACCACTGGGCCGATTGGAACCAAACTTAGCAGGAATGTTCCTTGGATGGTCCTCTACAAAGTTACTGTTTTTCGTTCCAGTCGGATATTCAATATGGCTGCCAAGGCCAATAATATGCTCTGATTGGCTGAAATTTCAAAGATCTTCTTCTCTGAAACTAATGAACTGACTGAACCTAAACTGTACATGAATGATCATTGGAATGTCCTTTACCAAGATACTGTTTTTTATGCCGATCGGAAATCCAAGATGGCCACCATCGCAGGACATAGATTAACATTGGACCCTATGGGAAAATGTTCAAATGCCTTCTTCTGAGAAACTACAAATATGATTAAAGCCAAACTGTACATGAATGTTCATTGGATGGTCCTCTACAATCTTAAGGTTTTTTGTTCCGATATGAAATTCAAAATGGCGGCTACGGCAGGACTTAGTTTAACATTGGACCCTATGGGAAAAATGTTTCAAAATGCTTCTTCTCTGAAACCACTTGGACAGTTGAAACCAAACTGCCCAGGAATGATCATTGGAAGGTCCTCTACAAATTTTTTGTTTTTTATGCCGATCGGAAATCCAAGATGGCCACCACCGCAATACATAGATTAACATTGGACCCTATGGGAAAATATTCAAATGCCTTCTACTCAGAAACTACAAATATGATTAAAGCCAAACTGTACATGAATGTTCATTGGATGGTCCTCTACAAACTTTACGTTTTTTGTTCCGATATGAAATTCAAAATGGCGGCTACGGCAGGACTTAGTTTAACATTGGACCCTATGGGAAAAATGTTTCAAAATGCTTCTTCTCTGAAACCACTTGGACAGTTGAAACCAAACTGCCCAGGAATGATCATTGGAAGGTCCTCTACAAAGTTTCTGTTTTTTATGCCGATCGGAAATCCAAGATGGCTGCCACCGCAGGACATAGATTAACATTGGACCCTATTGGAAAATATTCAAATGCCTTCTTCTCAGAAACTACAAATATGATTAAAGCCAAACTGTACATGAATGTTCATTAGATGGTCCTCTACAAACTTTAGGTTTTTTGTTCCGGTATGAAATTCAAAATGGCGGCTACGGCAGGACTTAGTTTAACATTGGACCCTATGGGAAAAATGTTTCAAAATGCTTTTTCTCTGAAACCACTTGGACAGTTGAAACCAAACTGCCCAGGAATGATCATTGGAAGGTCCTCTACAAATTTTCTGTTTTTTATGCCGATCGGAAATCCAAGATGGCCACCACCGCAGGACATAGATTAACATTGGACCCTATGGGAAAATATTCAAATGCCTTCTACTCAGAAACTACAAATATGATTAAAGCCAAACTGTACATGAATGTTCATTGGATGGTCCTCTACAATCTTAAGGTTTTTTGTTCCGATATGAAATTCAAAATGGCGGCTACGGCAGGACTTAGTTTAACATTGGACCCTATGGGAAAAATGTTTCAAAATGCTTCTTCTCTGAAACCACTTGGACAATTGAAACCAAACTGGCCAGGAATGATCATTGGAAGGTCCTCTACAAAGTTTCTGTTTTTTATGCCGATCGGAAATCCAAGATGGCCACCACCGCAGGACATAGATTAACATTGGACCCTATTGGAAAATATTCAAATGCCTTCTTCTCAGAAACTACAAATATGATTAAAGCCAAACTGCACATGAATGTTCATTGGATGGTCCTCTACAAACTTTACGTTTTTTGTTCTGATATAAAATTCAAAATGGCGGCTACGGCAGGACTTAGTTTAACATTGGACCCTATGGGAAAAATGTTTCAAAACGCTTCTTCTCTGAAACCACTTGGACAGTTGAAACCAAACTGCCCAGGAATGATCATTGGAAGGTCCTCTACAAATTTTATGTTTTTTATGCCGATCGGAAATCCAAGATGGCTGCCACCGCAATACATAGATTAACATTGGACCCTATGGGAAAATATTCAAATGCCTTCTTCTCAGAAACTACAAATATTATTAAAGCCAAACTGTACATGAATGTTCATTGGATGGTCCTCTACAAACTTTACGTATTTTGTTCCGATATGAAATTCAAAATGGCGGCTACGGCAGGACTTAGTTTAACATTGGACCCTATGGGAAAAATGTTTCAAAACGCTTCTTCTCTGAAACCACTTGGACAATTCCAAGATGGCCGCCACCGCAATGCATAGATTAACATTGGACCCTATGGGAAAATGTTCAAATGCCTTCTTCTCAGAAACTAAAAATATTATTAAAGCCAAACTGTACATGAATGTTCATTGGATGGTCCTCTACAAACTTTACGTATTTTGTTCCGATATGAAATTCAAAATGGCGGCTACGGCAGGACTTAGTTTAACATTGGACCCTATGGGAAAAATGTTTCAAAACGCTTCTTCTCTGAAACCACTTGGACAATTGAAACCAAACTGCCCAGGAATGATCATTGGAAGGTCCTCTACAAAGTTTCTGTTTTTTTATGCCGATCGAAAATTCAAGATGGCCGCCACCGCAGGACATAGATTAACATTGGACCCTATGGGAAAATGTTCAAATGCCTTCTTCTCAGAAACTACAAATATGATTAAAGCAAAACTGTACATGAATGTTCATTGAATGGTCCTCTACAAACTTTACGTTTTTTATTCCGATATGAAATTCAAAATGGCGGCTACGGCAGGACTTAGTTTAACATTGGACCCTATGGGAAAAATGTTTCAAAACGCTTCTCTGAAACCACTTGGATAATTGAAACCAAACTGCCCAGGAATGATCATTGGAAGGTCCTCTACAAGGTGTGTGTTTTTTATGCCGATCGGAAATCCAAGATGGCCACCACCGCAATACATAGATTAACATTGGACCCTATTGGAAAATGTTCAAATGCCTTCTACTCAGAAACTACAAATATGATTAAAGCCAAACTGTACATGAATGTTCATTGGATGGTCCTCTACAAACTTTACGTTTTTTGTTCTGATATGAAATTCAAAATGGCGGCTACGGCAGGACTTAGTTTAACATTGGACCCTATGGGAAAAATGTTTCAAAATGCTTCTTCTCTGAAACCACTTGGACAGTTGAAACCAAACTGCCCAGGAATGATCATTGGAAGGTCCTCTACAAAATATTTGTTTTTTATGCCGATCGGAAATCCAAGATGGCTGCCACCGCAGGACATAGATTAACATTGGACCCTATTGGAAAATATTCAAATGCCTTCTTCTCAGAAACTACAAATATGATTAAAGCCAAACTGTACATGAATGTTCATTGGATGGTCCTCTACAATCTTAAGGTTTTTTGTTCCGATATGAAATTCAAAATGGCGGCTACGGCAGGACTTAGTTTAACATTGGACCCTATGGGGAAAATGTTTCAAAATGCTTCTTCTCTGAAACCACTTGGACAGTTGAAACCAAACTGCCCAGGAATGATCATTGGAAGGTCCTCTACAAAGTTTCTGTTTTTTATGCCGATCGGAAATCCAAGATGGCTGCCACCGCAGGACATAGATTAACATTGGACCCTATGGGAAAATATTCAAATGCCTTCTTCTCAGAAACTACAAATATGATTAAAGCCAAACTGTACATGAATGTTCATTAGATGGTCCTCTACAAACTTTACGTTTTTTGTTCCGGTATGAAATTCAAAATGGCGGCTACGGCAGGACTTAGTTTAACATTGGACCCTATGGGAAAAATGTTTCAAAATGCTTTTTCTCTGAAACCACTTGAACAGTTGAAACCAAACTGCCCAGGAATGATCATTGGAAGGTCCTCTACAAATTTTCTGTTTTTTATGCCGATCGGAAATCCAAGATGGCCACCACCGCAGGACATAGATTAACATTGGACCCTATGGGAAAATATTCAAATGCCTTCTTCTCAGAAACTACAAATATGATTAAAGCCAAACTGTACATGAATGTTCATTGGATGGTCCTCTACAATCTTAAGGTTTTTTGTTCCGATATGAAATTCAAAATGGCGGCTACGGCAGGACTTAGTTTAACATTGGACCCTATGGGATAAATGTTTCAAAATGCTTCTTCTCTGAAACCACTAGGACAGTTGAAACCAAACTGCCCAGGAATGACCATTGGAAGGTCCTCTACAAATTTTATGTTTTTTATGCTGATCGGAAATCCAAGATGGCTGCCACCGCAATATATAGATTAACATTGGACCCTATGGGAAAATATTCAAATGCCTTCTTCTCAGAAACTACAAATATTATTAAAGCCAAACTGTACATGAATGTTCATTGGATGGTCCTCTACAAACTTTACGTTTTTTGTTCCGATATGAAATTCAAAATGGCGGCTACGGCAGGACTTAGTATAACATTGGACCCTATGGGAAAAATGTTTCAAAACGCTTCTTCTCTGAAACCACTTGGACAATTGAAACCAAACTGCCCAGGAATGATCATTGGAAGGTCCTCTACAATATTCTGTTTTTTTATGCCGATCGAAAATTCATGATGGCCGCCACCGCAGGACATAGATTAACATTGGACCCTATGGGAAAAATGTTTCAAAACGCTTCTCTGAAACCACTTGGATAATTAAAACCAAACTGCCCAGGAATGATCATTGGAAGGTCCTCTACAAGGTGTGTGTTTTTTATGCCGATCGGAAATCCAAGATGGCCACCACCGCAATACATAGATTAACATTGGACCCTATGGGAAAATGTTCAAATGCCTTCTACTCAGAAACTACAAATATGATTAAAGCCAAACTGTACATGAATGTTCATTGGATGGTCCTCTACAAACTTTACGTTTTTTGTTCCGATATGAAATTCAAAATGGTGGCTACAGCAGGACTTAGTTTAACATTGGACCCTATGGGAAAAATGTTTCAAAACGCTTCTTCTCTGAAACCACTTGGACAATTGAAACCAAACTGCCCAGGAATGATCATTGGAAGGTCCTCTACAAAGTTTCTGTTTTTTTATGCCGATCGAAAATTCAAGATGGCCGCCACCGCAGGACATAGATTAACATTGGACCCCATGGGAAAATGTTCAAATGCCTTCTTCTCAGAAACTACAAATATGATTAAAGCAAAACTGTACATGAATGTTCATTGAATGGTCCTCTACAAACTTTACGTTTTTTGTTCCGATATGAAATTCAAAATGTCGGCTACGGCAGGACTTAGTTTAACATTGGACCCTATGGGAAAAATGTTTCAAAACGCTTCTCTGAAACCACTTGGATAATTGAAACCAAACTGCCCAGGAATGATCATTGGAAGGTCCTCTACAAGGTGTGTGTTTTTTATGCCGATCGGAAATCCAAGATAGCCACCACCGCAATACATAGATTAACATTGGACCCTATGGGAAAATGTTCAAATGCCTTCTTCTCAGAAACTACAAATATGATTAAAGCCAAACTGTACATGAATGTTCATTGGATGGTCCTCTACAAACTTTACGTTTTTTGTTCCGATATGAAATTCAAAATGGCGGCTACGGCAGGACTTAGTTTAACATTGGACCCTATGGGAAAAATGTTTCAAAACGCTTCTTCTCTGAAACCACTTGGACAGTTGAAACTAAACTGCCCAGGAATGATCATTGGAAGGTCCTCTACAAAGTTTCTGTTTTTTATGCTGATCGGAAATCCAAGATGGCTGCCACCACAGGTCATAGTATTAACACAGGACCATATGGGGAAAATACAGAAATATATTCTTCTCTGAAGCTATTGCACTGATTGAACCTAAACTGTGCATCAATCATTGGAAGGTCCTTTACAAACATTGTGTTTTTTATGTTGATCGTAATTCCAAGATGACTACCACTGCAGGACATAGTTTTTACATAGGACCAATTGGTTTTTTTTATAACCAGGTGAACGATACAGGCTCTTGAGAACCTCTGGTTACATATTGTTGTTTTAAAGTTTGTCTTGACATTTTGCCAAAAATAACCGTGAATTTGACCTGATTTTTATAGTAAATAAAGCAAAATCAATGTTAAGTTCAGAATTTTAAAGGGTAGCAGTTCTTAGATCAGACATATCGAAAATCCAAGACAACTTGTCTGACTGAATAAAAAACCTAAAATGCCACCACATATTCCGCATCGCCATTAAAAACTCATTTATTTATTTAACATGTTTACCTCAAGAATACATTTTTAGGTATTCAGTTATCTCGTGACATTCTCAATATTTGTTCAAAATTAAGATTCTTATCCTGGAAATCATAACATTCATCTTCATAATCATCTTCATCATCAATGTCTTTGTGAAAAAAAGATTATGATTTGTTGTGAAAAATAAATATGTCCAGACATTAATTCACCCCCCCCCCCCCCCCCCTTTTTTTCCCCACCTAAGTGAAGAAAATGATGGTTTACCAAAACAAGAACACTTAATATTTTTATAGGATGTTATTTTTAATGTGGTCATAAGTAAATAAGGTATTGTTTGTTTTCCTTGCCGACTAACTCTCTGAAAGAGATGCCGAAAGTGTTTTGGCAATATTTATCTTTCGGTTTCTGGTTCGTCCGTATTGTATTTATCAAATCATGAATCTTTTGTACCTAACCATTTCAGACCGTTAAGTTCTGATTTTTTTGCAAATGACAATGTACCAAGAAATTAGGTTTTAAGAACATGTTTAATGAAGAATCCGAACTTTATTCAAAATATAAATAGTTAAAATGATAATCGTTTTGGTTTATTTTAAAGACCGATCTAGTTGAATGCCGATCTATATGTTTGGGACGAATTATATTTCTTTAAGGGAAGTTATTCGATTTGGATTACGCAATGGTCAAGGTAAATTATTCACAGAAAAAGCTTATTTAAAGAAATAAACATGCTATTGCAAGAAAGATTGACTTTTAAAGACACTGTTTGACGGACCGACAAAGAGAAAATTGTTTCCTGACCGAAGTAGAGAGCAAATTTTTACTGGACTTTCGGACCGATATGCCGAAAACGTCGTCGGACCGGCTTGATTTTTACCTGTCGGGTTTGACGGTCCGGCATATTTCGATATGTCTGTTAGATATGTATTTTTAAAATACATTTTCAGAAAAATTGTAAAGAAAACTTTTTTGAAATATGTTTTCTTTGGTAGCATGCAATTTAATGACCAATCTGATTAAATTACATTAGATTAAATGAGATCTTTAACTTTACTGATATGTCACTTTACTGATATGTCAAGGAGTGGGATATCTGAGGAAACCACATTACAGACATGCGAGTGACCCTACATTGTATGTACCCTCCAATGAAAATGGGGATTACAAGACTATGAATGCATTACTAAACTGCTTTGCATGATACAAGCAATCTGATTGGCCAAATTTGACCCTTTATGGGGTTTTACTCAGATCTCACACGTTGCGATATATCAGTAAACAGGAGCATGTGAGATGTGATTTTAATCAGACATGTTTATTTTGCAGATGGTAGCCAAGAAAGTGTTGAAGATCCAATATGGATATGTTTTTTATGTGCTCAACAATTTGTAAACCAAGATGAGTTAATGATTCATCAGGATCAGTGTGAAAAAGAGACTGAGGAGAAGGAGGTTAAAAAACCAGTCCGCCGCCCTCCTTCCCCTCCTAGACGTAGAAATATACGTCGTCAACAACCTCGCTATCAACCATCACATATTGTGATACAACCAAAACCAATAGTATTTCACCCTCAACCTGTTAAGTTAATATACCATAGGAGGAGAACTTTTACACCAGAACCTTATATTCCTCCTTTGAAGGAGCACTTTCTTAAGGCTTTAAGTCTATCAGACAAACCAAAAGAACCTCCAAGAGTAGCGACCCCTGTTTCAGACATTGATAGTGATTGTGAAATTATTGATGTGACTTATGATGAGACGGCGGTAAAAACGCCTAGAACTCCAAAATCATTAATGTCTCAATTGAGTAGAGACTTGGAAAACAGTGCAAGGAAAAGACATTTAAGTTTTTCTCAGGTACTGGATCTTCCAGAAGAAAATAGCTCTGATAACTCTGAAAGCGAATCTGAAAGTGGATCTCAAAAAAAGCCTAAAACACCATTTGGAACATTATTGTGCGGAATTGATTTAACATCACCATTAGGACAAAGAGTAAAAAAACATTGGAAAATTGAGGCAAACTACTCAATAGTTTCTGAAGATAAAATAGAGGTTTATTGTTCAGGACCAATGAAAAATGACTTTGTAGAGAAATTGCGACATCGAGGAGAGTCATCATACCCTATAGTATTCAATAAGAAAAATCGTAAGCATATGGCAAAACATAAACATCAGTATAAATTTAATTCAGGTCAGCGTAAGGATTTCATGCTTCGTCTAAAAACGGGACTTTCAAAAAGGAGCAGAAAATTGCTAAGTGAAGTAGTCAAATGTAAAGTAATATTAAAAAGATTAAAACCTGGTGTTATAAGGAGATGGGTAAGGCGTAAGCCACCACATCCATATCCTTATGCGTATATTCGTAGAATGTTTGAGCAGGAACATCCGATTATTAAAAAAATAGTACAGAAACCTATTGCTGGACCGAAATATGCCAAATTAAAGCAAATAAGTGATGGACTCCGAAAATTGAATCGTCCTCATAATCTACTACCTAATCAGCGAATGGTTACAAAAATGGTCCAGAATGCTGATGGGACTTCAAGTATGAGAATGGTCTGTGCTCCACCTTCTTCTATGATGAGACCGCAGTATAATAATATGGGTAATAATAGACGAAAACAAACGTTTGATCAACATACTGTAAGACAAATGGACCCAATGGAAATTGAAATCATTGAACTTTCATCTTCTGATGAAGAGGAAGGTACAGCACAATGTCATCATACTGCTACACCCCCACAGCCTCGTCATACTGCTACACCCCCACAGCCTCGTCATACTGCTACACCCCCACAGCCAACGACACATTATAAGAACATAACAGGTGTTCCAAGTGTTCCAGGAAATTCTTCACAACAACTGCAGAAGATGGCATTTATGGCAAATAAACAAAAGCCTACAAATTCTATTCCACAGCAGTTGTCTGGTTTGAATCCCTCAACGGTTCGACTTTTGCCAAAACACGAGTTGCAAAGTCCAAGATTAGCTAATCCGTCAAATACCAGAGCTAGAATTTTTCAAGGAGTCAAAGGAATTCTTAGTCCATCCACTGTTCAAAATAAAGCTGGGGTTTACTTACATTCCTCTCCCCCAGGTGGCAGCACTTGCAAAGAAATGATGCAAAATTCAAAACCGGTTTCTGACATGGTAAATAGAGCGATATTTAAAGATTCCACTGCTCCGATTCTCAGAAATGCCAGTAATACTCCTACTAAATTACTCTGTAGAAACGCGCCAAAAGCTGCGAACTTTCCAGGATATGTCAATTGTGATTACTCTTCAGTGTCTTGTTCAGATTTAGGAATGCAGCATAGTATTACTGAAGGGCCAAATAGGTTCCCAGTTCTTAAAAGACAAACAAATGGATCACCATTACCTCATAAAACAATATCACCAAAACCAACCATTGCTGCTGAATCAAAACCACGAGATCCTATCATGGAATCTGAAATAATTATTATTGATGATGAAGATTAATTTATTTATAAAGCATTGTACACCATTTTAGGATATAAATCTGATTAAAATATCAAGTGCTATATTGTTTAAATAATTGTTCAAATCTGACTTTTTGTAGTCCAAAGGGTCATAAGAGCTATTGCCATCACTTTCATTGTGTCCATAGTGTCCTACTGGTGTATACAATTTATGTAAAACATGCTTAAGTTGGACTGAATCGTCCTTAAAGTGTCTCCTTTCAAAATGAATTGTTTGAAAATCTTCTCTGAAACCACAGAGCCAAATTAAACTAAACCTTTGTTGGGATGGTTCTTTGGAGGTCTTTTGAAATTGTGTCGTACAGCTCATCCATGATGGTGGCCATTACTAGAAAAGAAATTCCTTTAAATAGAAAAAAACAGCTTTTTTTAAGGCTGGAATCAGCTTAAGTTGGAACTGTGGCTACACATGATAATCAGATGTTAAGCATAACATACAGGTTTTACTGTAAAATTAAGAATTTTGGCAATTTTTCCTAATATGGGAATTGAGCTTTATTTTCATAAAAATACATTGGAAAATGTTCTGTGTAACTATATTTTAGCCAAATAATTCAACAGAATATTGCAGTCTTCCATAAGTTTTTAAATATCATTAGTTAATGAGGATTGTAGATCAATCTAGGAAATTTCTGTAAATATTAGTTTTCATTTTCTATTGGGGGTAGGTATTGTTGAATTAGTCAGCATCATTGCAATTATAAGTTGGGTCTTGAATTTTTCTCTACTTATTTTTTGCCATTGTTTAATAGTAGACACTAGTAAATGACCTTTCTGCTGGCACTGCTTTCAAGTTTAAATGTTAATGGTGAAAAATAGTGTGTACTTAGTCAACTACATGTGAACATGTACAAGATATTTAGCTGAAAAATAATTGTAAGAAATATGTTTTATATATTTTTTGCTGTATATTATATATTTTAATATCAACATGGTAAATATTTCTAATTTTCTTTATTTTTATTTATTATTCTTTGCCAAAATCATGGAATTTTGAATAATAAACAAAGTATGTACTGTAGATAAAGATGTTTTCATGCTGTGCAATAAATCTCACATTACTTTATCACTACAACATGATACCACATAGCATTACTTTAATTAAGTCATCCCACTACACACACATACAGCTGCTACAACATGATACCACATAGTATTACTTTAATTAAGTCATCCCACTACACACACGTACAGCTGCTACAACATGATACCACATAGTATTACTTTAATTAAGTCATCCCACTACACACACGTACAGCTGCTACAACATGATACCACATAGTATTACTTTAATTAAGTCATCCCACTACACACACGTACAGCTGCTACAACATGATACCACATAGTATTACTTTAATTAAGTCATCCCACTACACACACGTACAGCTGCTACAACATGATACCACATAGTATTACTTTAATTAAGTCATCCCACTATACACCCGTACAGCTGCTACAACATGATACCACATAGTATTACTTTAATTAAGTCATCCCACTACACACATGTACAGCTGGTATAACATGATACCACATAGTATTACTTTAATTAAGTCATCCCACTACACACATGTACAGCTGCTACAACATGATGCCACATAGTATTACTTTAATTAAGTCATCCCACTACACACATGTACACTGCTACAACATGATACCACATAGTATTACTTTAATTAAGTCATCCCACTACACACACGTACGGCTGCTACAACATGATACCACATAGTATTACTTTAATTAAGTCATCCCACTACACACATGTACAGCTGCTACAACATGATACCACATAGTATTACTTTAATTAAGTCATCCCACTACACACACATACAGCTGCTACAACATGATACCACATAGTATTACTTTAATTAAGTCATCCCACTACACACCCGTACAGCTGCTACAACATGCTACCACATAGTATTACTTTAATTAAGTCATCCCACTACACACACGTACAGCTGCTACAACATGATACCACATAGTATTACTTTAATTAAGTCATCCCACTACACACACGTACAGCTGCTACAACATGATACCACATAGTATTACTTTAATTAAGTCATCCCACTACACACACGTACAGCTGGTACAACATGATACCACATAGTATTACTTTAATTAAGTCATCCCACTACACACACGTACAGCTGCTACAACATGATACCACATAGTATTACTTTAATTAAGTCATCCCACTACACACACGTACAGCTGATATCTGATATCTTCTTATCATCTATCTACACAGTAATACGTTCTTTGTGTGAAGCTTCATATTTCATTTTTCCTCATTGATCTGTAGCATTTGGTTACAATGTTTTCTTCACTGTAACCATGATAGCTAAGGAGGGTATATGTTTTAGTTGGTTTTATGGTGTTTAACGCCACTTTCAACAATATTTCAGTTATATCGTAGCGATCAGTTTTATTGTAGGAGGAAACCGGAGGACCCTGAGTAAACCACCGACCTGTCGCAAGTAGCTGACAAACTTTATCATATAATGTTGTACACCTCGCCCTGAACGTGATTTGAACTCACAACATCAGTGGTGATAAGCACTGATTGCATAGGTAGTTGTAAATCCAATTACCATACGATCATGGACATGACGACCCCTGAGAGGGTATATAATATTTAGGAGTTCTGTCTGTTTTACCTTCCATCCTCTACTCCTCTGAAACCAGTGATTAGAATTCAATGAAACTTTCAGCCATTCTTATGTAACCAATGCAATTGACCATGTCCTACTTTATTTATTTATCCAAGTGATTTTTGGGGTTTCCTATATCAAACAATGGGCTTGACTATTTCAGTTATATACGTGTACTTTATTGCAGTAGGTATGTACTTTACAACTCTACTCAAACATGTGAAAGGATAATCTCCTGAGAATGATGTGAGGGGGCAGCTATATTTGACACACCGATCACAGTTTCTATCTTTTTCACTAATTTCACATAAATTTATGTTGTGAATGCACCAAAGAATAAAATAAATGAGAGATGAAAGTTTTCCCCTGATCAGTGGATTTCCTCTCTTTATTTTTAAACAACATAGTTGGAAATAAAATGTGTCGTGGTCGTATGGTAGTTGGATTTATAACTACCTATGCAATGAGTGCCTTTCACCACTAAGGCGAGGTGTACTCGATACAACATTTGTCAGTGACTTGCGGCAGGTTGGTGGTTTTCTCCGGGTACTTCGGTTTCCTCCACCAATAAACCTGATCACCACTATATAACTGAAATATTGTTGAAAGTGGCATTAAACACTAAAAACAAACCAACCAAACCAATCAGTCGGCACTTTCATCACTGATCTTTCCAAGTAATGAAGACAGCTTTGACTTAAATGCTTATTTTCAACACAAAGTTGTCGGCATTTGTTTCTATAGATTTCTAAGATAAAATAATGTCATAAACCATATGGTGTTATTTTCATTATTTCCATAGAAATCATTTTTCGGGAGTACCAAAAAAAAAATGTTTCTGCTAAGTATCGAACCAATTACTTTTTCATGTGTGAAGCGTAAATGATTACCACTACACTAGGTCCATACTTGTCTTTCTCAATTACCAGAACAATAAACAAATGTTGTTCTCATGCATGAGATTAGGTTTGTTCCATTTTTGTGAGGTAACTTGCTACGCTGCTGGTCGGCTTTTGACCTATTCTTTCAATTGTACATAAACATTAAAATAATTGTAGTCTGTTGCTCCATTCACAATCTTTATGATAATATATAAACAAAATTTTGTTGAACATGAGTGAGTGATTATTGTTTAACCCCAATTGAGCACTTTTCAGCTATATAATGGTGAGAACAAGTTACATTTTGATGAGATGATTGATAATGGGCTCCGCTTTGTACTTGACCAACACGTTATAGTTGTAGTAATGTATATCTAGTACAACAGCCTGATGTACGGTACAGTTCGAGTCGGCTGTATGCTTAGCGGAAAAGCAACAAATACCAATTTTATAGTCTTTGGTTTGACTCGACAAGGACATGAACCCATGATCTACGACACTCGAGGCATACGATACCAAAATATTTGATGGAACATATTCATGTCATTTATTTTGAAATTTTGGTGTATAATGAATATTTCATTCAACAATTGTCTTGTTAGAGTTATCTCTCTTTAATCATTTATTTAAGCAAATCAGTTACTTTTACCTTGCCATACCTAAAGGGTCATGTGAGCTATTGCCATCACCTGGTGTCTGTCCATAAACTTTCATACTTTTGACATCTGTAAAACTATTGGGCCAACTTGAACTTAACTTGGCCAAAAGGATCTGACAGGTCCACCAACCATCAAATATGGCATCCATTACTAGAAATAGAAATGTCTATTTTCAACATCTCCTCTGAAACCACTTAGACAATTTTAATCAAACATGGCTAGAAGGGTCCTTGGTTGGCCCTTTTCATATGGCTGAAAGAAAAATAGGCTTTGTGGTCATCTGTCTGTGGTTTTCGTAACCTATGTTCTAGTTGACAGGTTTTCATAACCTATGTTCTAGTTGACAAATTCTTCTGAATTTTAAACACAATGATCCTTGTAACTGAATAAAGATTGATAATGATTTAGTGTATTATAACCTTAGCTGTTTCCAAAAAGAGGCCTGAAGGTGCAAAAATTGATTTTTCAGTTATTTGTACATAGAAATTTATTTTCATCTGGTCTTTTATGAGGAATATTCCTTTTAAATGTATAGCTGTTTTACCTCTGTCCGTCTGTCTTGCCGTCCGTCCAAAATATTTTTCGGCGCATTTTTCTCAGTAACTGTTGATGGCAGAAATCTGATATTTGGTCACAAGCATCATATAGGTATACCATATTGTGGGTAGCGTTTTTGGACCCATCAGATTCCTACTTCCTGTTTGTCGACTTAGTTGGTTTTTATACACATTAAACATATATGCACATTTTTTGTCACATTTTTCTCAGCAACTATTGATGGCAGAGATCTGATATTTGGTCACAAGCTTCATATAGGTACCCCATATCGTGGGTAGCATTTTTGGATCCATCAGATTCCTACTTCCTGTTTGCCGATTTTGTTGATTTTTATACACATTTAACATATATTTGTATATGCACATTTTTCTCAGCAACTATTGATGACAGGAATCTGATATTTGGTCACAAGCTTCATATAGGTATGCCATATTGTGGGAAGCGTTTTTGGACCGGTCACATTCCTATTTCCTGTTTGCCGACTTAGTTGGTTTCTATACACATTGAACATATATGCACATTTTTTGTCACATTTTTCTCAGCAACTATTGATGGCAGAGATCTGATATTTGGTCACAAGCTTCATATAGGTACCCCATATCGTGGGAAGCGTTTTTGGACCCATCAGATTCCTACTTCCTGTTTGCCGACTTTGTTGATTTTTCTACACATTGAACATATATGCTCATTTTTCGTCGCATTTTTCTCAGCAACTATTGATGGCAGAAATTTGATATTTGGTCACAAGCTTCATATAGGTACCCCATATCATGGGAAGCGTTTTTGGACCCGTCAGATTCCTATTTCCTGTTTGCCAAAGAGCGGGGGTATCATAGGTGAGCATTAGCTCACAGTTCATCTTGTTTTTTCCTTTGAATTTATTGACCCGAGAGCTTCTGGTAGTTTGTTGGTGGATTTCCTTTATCTCTTATGGTTTGGAAATAAACTCAACTGAAAGGAGCCAACATATGTTGAATTCCAAAATTTGAACTTTCATATTTTTCATCCTTTTTTATTGCATTTTTTTGCAAGTGATCATCTTTATAGGTTACTGATGGACCTTGAAAAAAATATAGCTATTACATTTCGAAAGAGGTCTAAAATGGGCCCAAATTCATAAATTTCACATATTTGGAAGGTACAATTTTTATGCAGTTTTTTTTCTTTGAATTGATTCCACCTAGATCTTTTGGTAGTACAGTATTTCAACGGATTGATTTCCTCTCTCTATAATGGTTTCAGGGATAGATTCAAATAGAGGCCAACAAATGTCCGATTCTTGAGAGTCCACGAAAAGAGTGAAGATGCCAAAGCTGTAATCAGAAGCTGTAAATCAAAAGACAGACAATAGTATGGCCAAAATAAAAAGGACAAAACTAATGATCTACATAGCAATAAACATTACACAGAAAACTAAAGATTGAGAAACATGAACCCCACGAAAAACTGGGAGTGAACTTAGGTGCTCTGGAAGGGTAGGCAGTTCCTACTCAACTAGTGGTACCTGTTGTGTTACAATTATTACAAACCCAGTGATAGGTCATGAATGAGGAAAGAACTGGATTGTGATTACAAGTAATGGTACATGTCTGTGGTCATTTATGACGCAGATATTCAGTAACGGTTAACCAAAACAAAGCTATGGTGGCAACTGTAAGGTGCTGATGGAATGCTTTTCTTAAAAACTACATAAAAGATTCATTTGTGATATACAAATGTAGTAAGAATATTCCTCAAATGGTTCTCTGCTAGTTTTGAGGTTTTTTTTTGATCAATTGAAACTGTTTTTGGTGAATTCCATGACTGCCACCACATATTCCTATTGGAAATACATGAACAGCTTCTCCTCTGAAACGGATTCACACATAAAACCACACTGTATAGATGATGCAAGGGTGAACATATACCACTTGTGATTATGATGCTGATATTAAATCCAAGATGGCCACAGCCACAAAACATAATGTAATCAGAAATACAAACAGCTTCTTCTCAGAAACCATTTCACATATTTAAAACAACTCATCCACACATGATACTTGGGTAAACCTCTGCCAAACTTATGATTTTAGTGCAGATCTGAAATTCAAGATGCAATGTAAATGTCACGGTCTGATGTGGTACTAAAGATTTTTATCATTTATTGCCTCTATGTTTGGGGAGTGATGCAGGTTCTTGAGAAACTGTTTTATTCAGTTCATTTGAGCCAGAGGTTCTACAGAGCAGTTCTGATCGAAATATTTGATAAATTTTTCATATTTTCGACTGATAAAAGTCTTGATCCTAAACTGTTGGCTATAATTTGAGCTTCAGATGGTGTTGATGATGATTGATGATTTTTGGTGTTTAACGTCACTTTCAGCATTATTTCAGCTATATCATGGCGACTAGTTTTAGTGGTGGAAGATGCCGGAGTACCCTAAGAGAACCACCGACCATAGGCAAGCAACTGGTAAACTTTATCACCTGCGACTGCGAGTCGAGTGCACCCTTTTTTGTAATTTACAAAGTCGGGCGTGAACCCACGCCGTATTGGTGATAGGCTTGTATGAATTATTAGGTAATCCAACTACCTGACTCATTGAGCCACCTGGGCCCTTCAGATGATCTTTCATATTCACTTTACATCCAGATCCTTTCTTATTAAACATACAAAATCAGATGATAAAATTCAAATGTGTATTAAAAAGAACTCTTTATTTAAAAGTAAGTTAGAAAAATAAGATATTCAACGATGTACATGATCACAATAAAACAGATATATCAAAATACATCGGAAAAATATATATATATATAATAATACAAGTTTAATTTTAGAATGTATTATGCAGTCAACAAAAAAGTATACTAATAAAGAATACAATTATTTATCTTTCTTGGCATTTTATGTTTGAATTAAGTAAAGCACCAAATCAAAACAATAGAACCCAAAAAAGTGCTACACACTAACCAATATTGACAGTAACACTCAATATTTATAGTTTTTCTTAATGCACAAATGAATTACACCTAAAGAAGAACTTGTGAATTTATATATGGCCAGTTTTGTTAACCCATATATTTGATTTTCATTATGAAAAATAAAATATCAAATTTTGAATATTCATAATAATGGAGAAAAAAAGTTTCATGTCTTAATATTTACAGGGTCTAAGAACCAAACTATTTATTTTGTATGGCCTTAAATGCATAATATTTATTAAATAATATTGCACAATAAACACTGAATCAAAATTTGAAGATACATGTAATTTACAATTTCACAATTGAATGTCTACTGAAGGAATATAAAGGCACCACTAAACATACAAGAGAAAAAATAAAATAGACAAATATCTTAATAGATTCTAAACAACCGGAACATAAATATAACATAGTACAATACACTTCAAGATAACCTCATATACTCTTACATCTTTCATTCACTCATCTTGAATATACTCTTAAACTATAAATCTGTTAAAAATTTATTTAAATAAATCTAGCATTTTTTTTAATTTTAGTTTTTGTTCATCAGAAAGCACTTTTTATTTTTTAAAAATCTTTGTAGTTGAAAACTTTACTTGGTTATTTTAGAAAAAGCATATGTATATATATATATATATATATATTTGATGAAGTTGGTGAAATTCCACAATTATTATGTGATAGAACTTAGATTTTTGTTGAAAAAACAACAAATTTGATTTTTTTTTCTAATTATAAAACCAAAAGTTGTTTGCTTTAGTTCTACGAGTGTTACTGATTATTGACATTACATGCTTAAAATTCCTTTAATACTAAATATAAAGTGCGGGTGTACTTTTTTCCCTAACATGAAATCAACATCAGGTAAATGGACCCTTACCCAAGCTGAAGAGCAAGAATTATTTCATAAATGGACGAAATGACCTTTCTAATTTAAGGGTCAAACTTCTATTGAGAAATCTAAAGTATCTACCTGGAAAGTTACCAAAAATTATATTGTATATGTAAACAAACAAGAAAAGCATGCTGACTTCTTACCTATATACAGACCTATATTTAAAGGTAACTTGCCAGTTAGTTAACAAAAGACACTGACCAATAGGTGTAATTCACAATTAGTTCAAGGTGGACCACTGTTTTGTAATTCGCTGTAAAACTTGTAGCCATTCTAAAACTGTTAAAGTTCCTGAATGAAACAAAAAACGAGCTAGTGTCTGGCTTTGTTCTTGATAGGTGCTGCCGGGAGTACTTTTCATGATGCATCTAACATTGTTTGGGGGCCGTCGTGGCTGCAATCATATGGTAGTTGGATTTACAACTACCTATGCAATCAGTGCCTATCACCACTGATGTTGTGAGTTCGAATCTCGATCAGGGCATGGCATACAACATTATGTGATAAAGTTTGTCAGTGACTTGCAACAGGTTGGTGGTTTTCTCCGGGTCCTCCGGTTTCCTCCACCAATAAAACTGACCGCCACGATATAACTGAAATATTGTTGAAGTGGCGTTAAACACCATCAAACAAACAAACTAGCATTATTTGAAAATACAATACATTTGTGTACGACAGAACATAGGTACTTCTCTTATCTCACAGCTAGTTTTAATGAGATTTTATTCACTTGAAGTGTAAAGGTAGTGATAATATGTGAAATATTAACGTTTTACTCTGGAAGGGAACATATAATGTCATGTCTTTACTATGATGTTTATACCATAAAGACGTCATATGCATTTTGCAGAATTTAAGTTTATGTCAATTTGAGACAAATTTAATGGCCCTATCAAAACGTTTTTTTTTATTCCTGTGCTATGCAATCTAATTAAAATTAGATGTTTGTTGCATATGATTGGACAGTCAAAGATGAATGAAAGGTTACTTGACGTGACCCCCAAAGCAGGATGTCGTTAAATGTTAGTGTATAACCAAAGGAAAAAAGTAAAGAAAAGATACAACAAACATCTAATGCTAACAAGATTGTTCATAAGTAAACTTATTTTGCAACAGTTAAAACAGTGATTGTCCTCGGTAAAGCTTAATATACAATGGAGTCATTTCCTAATTATATAGCAAATAATTAAGCTTTACATGAATTTTAGCAACCTATCTGATCAAGTATGACGTTGGATTCATATATTTTATTTTTAATTACAAAGCTTTGTAATATGCATTGGAAATTTTACTTATCCGCTATTGGCTGCACCCACTCATCACTAAATTTCATATTCTGACTCACAGTTTGATATTTTATCATGTTTTCCACACATCTTTTCACATAAAAATAATGTTTCAAATCAATTTTGTAATCCAGTAATTTTTAATGTCCATGCCCATTCACAAGGCTGTGTATCCCAGGACATGGGAGGAATCAGTATATTAATTCCTTTCCCCCCAGCTCCAGCTGTCCACGTAAACGGTTTCTTGTAACCAAGCATTATAACAGTAGTACCAGCTGATGTTATAGGAGCTCCCAGCTTGACCATGTTATCTGCTGGCCATTCTAATAATATAGCATACACAGCAACACTGCTGGTATCTTTCTTCATAGTATACCTATAGTAAAAAGTTATAAATATTATATGTACACAGTAACATAAATTATTAGTGTAAACATATTTTATTAATTTATTTGACAAATCTCAGATGCAATATACATGTGATACATAATACAAGGTTTGATGACGTTTAATGCCACTTTCAACAATACTTCAGTTATATCATGGAGGAAACTGGAGTACCCAGAGAAAACCACTGACCTGTTTCAAGTCACTGACAAACTTTATCACATAATGTTGTATTGAGTACACCTCACCTGAGCAGGGTTTGAACTCACACCATTGGTGGTGATAGGCACTGATTGCACAGGCAGTCGGAAAGTCAACTAAAAAATTACTACCATGCGATTACGACCCCTACATAATACAAAGTAAAATGCAAATACACTAAATAATGAATAGTATTTTGTAACTAAGACAAAATCTTATAGTAATCTGTTACCATGAATACAGCCGAGACTAATTATATCATGTTAGTTGTGAGAGTTGTATCACTACACGACTTAGTCAGTTAACTCCTAGCATTCACTGACCCTGCTATTGTACTCTTCATGATTATATTGTGTGATAGTATGTGGTCTTTTTTAGTGGAAGCAAATCAGAGCATTTTTTTTTAAAGCAATAGTAATGGTAGTCTTATATAATTCTAGTTTTTTTTCTTGTCGTATCATCAGTATTCATCAAGTCAACTTACCACACATTTTTCACCACAGTATCATTCTGATGTACCCATGGTTTACTCCCATAAATACTTTCTCCATTTACATTCATCCAACTTCCCAACTGTCGAAGTCTTTCCTCAAAAATTGGGTTAATCTTTCCTTCCTTTGTTGGACCAATATTCAACAACATGTTCCCACCACAGCTAATGTAAATATAAATAAAACCTGTTTGTTAACAGCTTTTGGTTATACACATTATTACTTATATCATTCCAAAATAATTTATAACATATCGTGACATCTGCTCGACCATGCAAAAAAGTCGGTCATATGTTTTGATTTACAATTCTCGAACAGCATGAGACCGATGACGTTATTCTGTATATTCATAGCACACTACACAGAGGGAATTCTTTTAAACTTCAAAATTACAAGATGAGATTAAAACAGATAAGTTTGAATTGAATAAATTCCATGCAAGTAAAAAAGATCCTTTCTACTAATGTCTTTTTTTCCTGATCATTATGCTTGTTAAATATGTTTTAAGCGATGGTATTGCCCAAGCATTTTTAACTTTCCGGTTTGTTGATGTAATCGTCATCACAGATCATGACCTTTTCTGGATTGTAGGCCAAGCAAATTGTATTTTAAAATACTTTGAAAAAATGATGATTGATCATTCAGATTCCACCATTTTCTAGAAAATGGCTGATTTTACTGGGAATCTCTATTAGTCACAAAATGGCAGATTATTTTGCATTTCCACTGCTGCTTTAATAACAAATATACCCCTTTTTTCTTGGTGTAATGAAATGATATTCACAGAGAAGATAGAAAAAGAATTAATTTAACAGAAATAATCAAAATTTATAGCATAAATTGAAGAGAACTAGTATTACTTACTGTGAGCACAGCTCACCAAGATATACCACCCGCTCCCCACATCTGTCTAACCTATTTCCATAACCAAAACATTACTGATTGTTCCGACCAAAAATGAAAGGGACCCTCCTCTCTTCACCGGTAAGCTCCTGATAAAATTTCAAAACATTCTGAGAAACACTACTCAAGTTATCATACGACATAGGGTAAAAATCCTATTTTCCGTCATATCAAGTCCAATAACTCTGGAACAGCAAAAGTGAAAATCATCAAAAATGAAAGGGATCCTCCTCTCTTCACCAGTAAGCTGCTGATAAAATTTCAAAACATTCTGAAAAACACTACTCAAGTTATCATACGACATAGGGTAAAAATCCTATTTTCCGTCATATAAAGTCCAATAACTCTGGAACGGCATAAGTGAAAATCGTCAAAATAGAAAGGGATCCTCCTCTCTTCACCAGTAAACAGCTGATAAAATTTTAAAAGATTCTAAGAAACACAACTCAAGTTATCGTACGACATAGGATTTGTCTACAGACAGACGGACGGACATGGTGAAACCAGTATACCCCCCTACAACTTCGTTGCGGGGGGTATAATTAAATTTAACCAGACAGATAAATGAGATTATCTGGGGGAAAAAATCTGTCATTATTACAAATAGCATCAACAAAACTGTATTGTTACCATTCTGTGATAATAAATGTGATTGAAATAAACATTAATTGTTTTACAAAAATATGGTAATATGTAGTCAGTCTAATATATTGCATTGACAAAAAAAAAAACCAACAACACCAAATTCACTGGATTAAATATTTTATTATATGGGTAAGCAAGATTGAAATGTTTGTATCAAATAATTAATTTTTAATACTTCAATTTCAAACTATTTTTTTGAAATAACATCTTTTGAAATTCTTCAGACAAAACAATTACACAGAAAAAGCTAAAATACTGTACTTTCTTAATCTGGTTTACTTTTTAAGTTTGGTTGGCCTATGACAAAATCATGTCACGTTATACGACGCCATTTACAAAAAGGGTAGTATACAAATATGGGTCAGTGTGTCATTGTTATCGATCTTTTTTCTATGAAACTACACATGTGAGCAAGAATAGATGAGGACCATAATTATAAAGAAAAAATTTTTTACTTTTCAAACATGAAAAAATGAATCAAACATTATCCAATGACTGGCCGACTTATTGTCACACGGGGATACATGTATCATTGTCAAACTCAATTTTTTTTTATCTGCAAATCTAACAACATTCTGTACCAAGTCACCTCATTTATTTTTCACTCACATTCAGAAACTCTCCACTTTTTTCACTATTATCAAATTAAGAAACTGATTAAGCAATTTTTTTTTCTAGATTTTGGCATAAGTGGTTTTTTCGATAATTGGTTCCCATTGATAAGCTACAATGTACTTCCTTGGATAAGTGGTTTTCTTTAATAAATGGTTTCCTTATAGTTAAGTGATTTCCTTTGGTAAGACGTTTCTTTGGATAAATGGTTTCCTCCTTGGACAGCTCAAAGTATATAATAGATCTGCTTGTAGTAGCTAGCACCAGATAACACAATGAACGAAAAAAAAAGATTTTTTTTTTATTAATAAATTATTTTTAAAATAAAGTATTTTACCTTACAGTGGAAACAAAAGTTGACAGTAATTCTTCCATTGTCAAATAGTCTTGTAATTTAGCATTTCTACGAAAACCCCAAGAAAAACGATCCAGAGTCATACAATTCTCCCATTTATGCTTCTGAAGAACACCTAAAAAAGAAATAGCAATATTCTTTATTTTACTTTTTTTCAAATGAAGTTTCCTACATTTTTTGGATTTCAAAGATTAAAAAAAATGTGCTATTTAATCAGGTATGTAAAATACTTAGTTTTGTGTAGGAAATCTTGTAATTTCTTTTTAACATACTATCTGTCTACTCTCAAACTCTGATAAATTGTTTTCCCGGATAAATCGAAGTAGAAATATGGTCTATTTATAATAAATACTATATTTGCCCTGATAACTCTGCTAATTCAAACTGAAACTGAAGGTTCCTTTGACTTCGTCACAATTAGGTTTGACTGTATTTGAAAATGCTACGAAATTATAGATGTAGTTAAAAATACATTTATATGCAATCAATTAAGATTAAAAGGAATATGGAACTATTGAAAATAAGGTATTCCCATTTATCCTTTAATTTCTTACCTGTAGGATGGTTTATTTAACATTAATTAGGTGTTAATTTGACAAAAATAACGCAATTTCCACATGAAATAAATGCTTACTGCCTGGACATCACGATACAAGTTTCCAAAATGATCACAATAACAAAATCTCACATACATTTAATTTCAATAGTACAATGAACAAATCAAAGCTAAAAACTAATCAATATTTCTCTGATTAGAGTGAAATCTGTCTAAGAAGAACCATGAATAAAATGGAATCCTGTATAAACCATACTGTAATTAAAGTCCCAATGTTAAAAATATTTGCCAAATGAACCTGTATTCACTGAGGTTCAAGTTAGACAGGTTTCACTGTATAAATAAATGCCACTCATGTCCAAAAATTACAATGTGTATTCATGAGTCAATGCATTGTTTGATTACTATTATTTTTTATATTTAAAATGTGGATTAGTCATATTATATTCAGGAGTCATAACAGTAAATGAATCATTTTGTAAATTATTTTAATTTAGAACTTTCGATGAGCAAAATACCTTTACCTTCAAGTTAAGGACACATATGGATAGATACATGCATGTATCATACAGTCTGAACAGGTTTACAATGTGGATAAATACAATACAGTAAGAAAAATAGCATGGTAAATCACTGCGATAGAATTATCATTCTTCTTAGCGATATTGATATATTTCTTGCTCTGTTTAATCTATTTACAGACTTTCTGATGTATTTTGTGTGATAGCATGTAACACTCTAAATACAAAAGAAATTTTAAAGATATATTAAACAGAAAAAAAAGATATATCAATGTCATCAAGATGAGTGATACGTTTATCACAGTGATTTATGTCTCTGACTATACTGTACATGTACTTTACAGTCTGAACATGTGTAAAATGTAGTTAGATGCATGAACCTACAAATGAACTGACCTAAAATCATCTATATTAAGACAAACAAACTTGTCCTTACCTGGATTATACCTGTCTGAACAGGTGTAAAATCCTCCATGTTTACAGGAACAACCAGATCCCCATCTGTCATTTGTAACTACTGTGTCTTTTACTGGACTAAAAAGATAAGATTTTTCATTGATAAAATTGGTAAATAAATAACATTATTAACATCCAGAGTCTGCAAATGTATGCTAATTTAATAGAAAAATATGTTGTTTCCCTTGTTAGTGAGAAACATATGACTTAATAATTATTTTTGAACTAACCAGCAGCCAAACAAATGCCTTAAAACATTCAATTCAAGGAAAACAAATTGCAGAGCAAAAACTCTGGATTCCCCCCACCCCCACCCCGAATTGCTCTTAAAAGAAAGAATTTTTTTTCTGAATATTATGGCTTCAAATAACTTGTATTCAGGAGAGGATAATAATGTTTGATTGATCATATACCACTTGGCACTAGAGTTATAGGCTATAGCGATGGCAAGGGGCCCAGGTGGCTCAATGCGCTAGGTCATTGGATCTAACAGCTCATACAAGCCTATCACCAATACAGCGTGGATTTGCACCCAGCTTTGTAAATTACCGTCATTAGGGTTGCATAATGCGCACACCCTCTTGGCCTTGAAAATCTCCAGAAAAAAACTAGTTCGTGTCTATACTGCACATGGACTTTCAAAAAAAATCGCAGTCGGAAATGTAAGAATTAAATATCAATCGTATATATTTTTCAGTCCTTTGAGCATGTTTCATTTGCTGGGAGAATTTAAGAACCATTTATCTCTTTTCATCTTCAATAAAGTTGCAAAATATTAAATATGTTGGGTTTTATTGGCGTTTTCATGTTTTTCGAAATCTAGTACAGCATTGGTAAATATAAGTTTAAATTCCGGATCTGAACGTAAATTAACGCAGTTGATAGTTGAAGAAAACAGAAAATAATGATATAGAATAAAGAAAGGCAAACAATTGTCACTTATTATGACATTGTTGAACATTGCTAAGCTTGTGAGGAGTTGTTGAAAATACGGTTGTTACGTACATCAAAGAGCACCGACAATCTGTTATTTTTTTGTATTTTTAAAATTGACCATATAATTAATGATCATGAATGAACTACAAACAATGCCTTATTATTTAGTGATGAAATAGCATCCAAGCCATGCAATCATAACAGATTGTTATATGTTGTAATGTTGTGTTAATCAGATTTAACTTCATCTGGGAGCAATCAAGCTATTAGACTTGATATAAAAATTGACAAATACATTTTATTGTTTATTTTCTTTTTCTTTCAATCACTATAATGTTGTGTAAACAGTCTGACAGTCTAATTATACTTGCACACATTGAAATCTTATTGGCAAGATTATTGATTATTTAACACATGGCTAGATATAGTCAGACGTTTATATTTAGTTTATTTTCGTATCTATCAAAGGTAAATATTTACAAGTACAAAACAAAACTGCACTAGACAGTTTTAATTCTTCAATAATTAAAACATAGTAGATGCAATTATTTTTATTAATTATTTTGTGGAATAGTGTCCAAACAATTTAAGAAATATTTAACTTTGCATGTTGACAATAGTAAACAAAAAAACATGGCGGACATGTGATTTCCCGATCTGGGAAAGAGTGAAACACATTGTTCCTGTTTATAATGCGCACCCCTCCTACAAAATAAAGAATCTGGGCAAAATCCTGCACATTATGCAACCCTAAATACGGTACAAAAAAGGGTGCACTCGACTCACAGCCCCAAGTGATAAAGTTTACCAGTTGCTTGCCCAGGGTCGGTGGTTCTCTCCAGCTTCCTCCACCACTAAAACTGGTCGCCATGATATAGCTGAAATATTGCTGAAAGTGGCGTTAAACACCAAAAATTCAAATTTATAACGATGGCAAATCTAATGTCAATGCAACTCCATCAAATGGCAAATCTAATGTCAATGCAACTACATCAAATGGCAAATATCATGTCAACACAACTACATAAAATGGCAAATCTAATGTCAATGCAACAACATCAAATGGCAAATATAATCAGTGTTCTCGCTAGCCCGTTTTTACAGGGCGCAGTGCCCGCCCTTGTCCGAGTGACGCCCTGCCCTTTTTCTCTATTTGTAGCAGCGCCCTGCCCTTTGTGACTAACGTGGATGTCTTTTTCCATACCTGTTGCTAGTTCATAATAATAGATTTTTCATATTAAATGCATAAAGTCATGATTAGCATTATTGTGTAAGACCGCCATTTTTTTTTACAGGTAAGTTGTTCACCTGATGATTTATTATTGTTGTTTTGGTTTATTTGTTTTTTTTTTCTTATTTATATTAAATATTTAAAATTGTTTACTTTAGAAAATACTGTTTTAATCTTTCAATTTTATAAATAAACAAGATATGATTATAATCTAACGATTATGAAGTCTCAAGTCTCCCAAGCCGGCTACTGACAACAGGTGTAAAAAATAAATCAAAAGCTACCTTTGAAATCGAACAATGTTGAATTTTTGCGGTATTGTGGCAGCCATCTTGAAAATGGAGATCGGTAGAAATTTTTCGATGTCGGGAATCAATTCAGGTCATCATAATCTACCTACATAAGAAATTTCGTTGAAATCGAACAATATTGAATTTATGCAGTATTGTGGTGGCCATTTTGAAAATGGCAACCGCTAGAAATTTTTCAATGTCGGGAATCAATTCGGGACATCATTATCTACCCACATATCAAATTTTGATGATATCGGACAATGTTGAATTTTTGCTGCCATTTTGAAAATGGCGACCGCCTGAAATTTTTCAATGTCAGAAATAAATTTGTGACATCATAATCTACCCACATATGAAATGTCATTTAAATCGGACAATGTTGAATTTGTGCGGTATTGTGGTGGCCATTTTGAAAATGGCGACCGCTAGAAATTTTTCAATGTCAGGAATAAATTCGGGACATCATAATCTACCCACATATGAAATGTCGTTGAAATCGGACAATGTTGAATTTGTGCGGTATTGTGGCAGCCATTTTGAAAATGGCGACCGCTACGAATTTTTCAATGCCGGGAATAGATTCGGGACATCATAATCTACCCACATATGAAATGTCGTTGAAATCGGACAATGTTGAATTTGTGCGGTATTGTGGCGGCCATTTTGAAAATGGTGACCGCTAGAAAATTTTCATTGTCGGGAATCTATTCGGGACATCATCATCTACCCACATATGAAATGTCGTTGAAATCAGACAATGTTGATTTGGTGCGGTATTGTGGTGGCCATTTTGAAAATGGCGACCGCTAGAAATTTTTCATTGTCAAGAATCTATTCGGGACATCATAATCTACCCACATACGAAATGTCATTGAAATCAGACAATATTGAATTTATGCGGTTTTGTGGTGGCCATTTTGAAAATGGTGATCGGTAGAAATTTTTCAATGTCTGGAATAAATTCGGGACATCATTATCTACCCACATATCAAATTTTGATGATATCGGACAATGTTGATTTTTTACCGCCCATTTTTTATGCCGTGTTTTGGCAGCCATTTTGAAAACGCAGAATTGCTCCTCTAATGGTGACCTATCACTATGTCAAATTTTGTGTCTCTATCATTATCCATTTAGAAGTTATCAACATTAATGTACGAAATTTCAACTTTCCCATAGGATTCTATAGTAACCCCCACCCCCTTTGAACCCCTCAAAAGATGACTTTGACCCCCTTTACCACAAAGCTGAAAACTTTAGGACCAACTAGAAACATATATCTATAACTCCACCAAGTTTCATGAAATTCTGTCCAGTAGTTCCTGAGATCTGCCGTGGACAAGTTCATGGTCCACGGAAAGAAAGAAAGGAGGAGAATAATAATAATAAGAAACTGAGCAAAAACAATAAGTCTCCCAAACGTAACGTTTGGGAGACTTAATAATTAATAATCGTGATTTTGAAAATTATTGAATTATGAAGTACTGGTTCCCAGCATATATTTCTGTCAACATTCGTCTAACTCGCAGTAACAGATCAAGGTAAACACATGCTGATTGTGTGATTAGGCTATTTATAGCTTTCGGCAAGTGATTGAAGTTGAATTTTAACGTTTTGTCAGGAAATTTCATTCTTCTGATCATAATGATTAATTCTAATTACGATGACAATTAAGATAACAATAGCTGTTGAAAGAAAGTAAAAAACTTGATCATTTAATATAATTATTCTTTTTTTTTTTAAATTTCACCCACAAAGGATGGAAATATTTAAAGGGATATTAAAGCTCGTTTTAACATATATTTTTTCAACTCGTGACGAAGGTTGTTTCTTTTCAATTTAATTGTAGAAACAATCCAAAAATACTTTGCAGTATGCATTTCCACAGTGTTTGGATGGAGATTATATTAAAATGAATGTCTTTGAATAAAGTTACCTATAGTTATACTAATAAAAAAAAAAGTTTGAGGTATAACTATATTACAGTTGTGGAAATATGCAATTGTAAGAAGTAGAGGTAGAAAATACATAATTAAATAATAAAAACATTACTTATTGACTTCTATTTACTGAAGAGAAGTGCCTTTTTCAAGTCAATCTTTGTGCATTAAAGTGCCCTTTTTCAGCCAACGTTTACGCATAAAAGTGACCTTTTCAGAAGTAACACCCTGCCCTTTTGAAATCCTAGCTAGAACACTGATAATGTCAACAAAACTGCATCAAATGGCAAATCTAATGTCAACACAACTACATCAAATGGCAAATCTAATGTCAATGCAACTACATCAAATGGCAAATCTAATGTCAATGCAAATACATCAAATGGCAAATCTAATATCAATGCAACTACATTAAATGGCAAATCTAATGTCAATGCAACTACATTAAATAGCAAATCTAATGTCAATGCAACTACATTAAATAGCAAATCTAATGTCAATGCAACTACATCAAATGGCAAATCTAATGTCAACACAACTACATCAAATGGCAAATCTAATGTCAATGCAACTACATTAAATGGCAAATCTAATGTCAACACAACTACATCAAATGGCAAATCTAATATCAATGCAACTACATTAAATGGCAAATCTAATGTCAATGCAACTACATTAAATAGCAAATCTAATGTCAATGCAACTACATCAAAATTAGGTTGTAAATAATTTGAATTGGAGGAAGCGAAACAAGAAAATTCACTCATCTCAAGATTTGGTTTAATCTACAGAAATATTTAAAATTTTATTGAATGCTTTATACTATCATTACCTGTCATTATAAAGCCATGATAAAAAGTTGGTAGAATTCCAGTATGTGTCTGGGGCATCCCAATCTCCATCAGACCAGATTACTTCTGGTTTGTAAATGTTCACTAACTCATACAATTCTGGCATTGTCTTTGACTACAAATATATCAATGTATTGAACTTATTAATTAGACATACCTTTCATTATAGAGCCATGCGATAAAGTTTGTAGAATTCCAGTAAATGTCAGGGCCAGCATCTCCATCAGACCAGATTATCTCTGGTTTGTAATTTTTGACTATTTCATATAATTCTGGCATTGTCTTTGACTACAAAGTACACAGATAGATAAAGTGAGCAGTAACTCACAAGCAAATATCCCATCCTCTCAATGTTCACTCAGTAATGTTATAAATACATAATTTTATGAACAACATTAACATGATTAAATACTAATACACTGTACATAGCATGTGTAGCATGTGGGAAGGTGTAATCAATACAAATTTATTATATCAATTTTGTCAGTTACTTGCAGAAGATTTTAGGATAATGAGGTTTCTTCCATGACTACAAAAACTGACACCCAGTGAGGTATGTTAAAAGAGGTATTGAACATAGTCCTACACATATATGTTATATCATCTGTTAGATGTGTTAGAAGTACATGTACTAAGACTAACATTGAACACCACAGTTCTATGCATACAAAAACAATATACTTTCTATCATTTGATTTAGACTAAAGAAAATTCCCCTGCACTGGCCAGAGGCTCAGTTTGTTGTTAAATGAACTGGTTTAATAAGACATTGCTGACCAAGATAAAGTTTATACATTTACAGTCAATAGACTCAATACTGACATTTTTCAGCTCTACATGACTATTTTAAAAAATAAATTTCACCAGAAACATTTGTATTAACAGATGAAGGAAAATCAATGTCAATTAACATGACAACTCAAACTGTAAATAATGTGTTAAGTTATATAATTACAATGTACCTAATAAGACAATACACATTTACCTTAACAAAATCTTGAGACTTAAATCCATTGTCTTTATCAGCCAGGTAACGTGGATTAAACCATTCATACAAAGAATGGTATAATCCAAACTTTAGGCTTGTTTTGGATCTTATTGAAGCAGCAAGTTCTCCTGAATGAAAAAAAAAAAGGATTTTTTCTTTCATTTTGTTTCTCTAAAAAACTATGAGGATCTTATTGAAGCAGCAAGTTCTCCTGAATGAAAAAAAAATTAGGATTTTTTTCTTTCATTTTGTTTCTCTAAAAAACTATGATCTTCGTTCTGTGTATAGTTTAATGTTCATTAAACAACCTTATTAAGAAATAACTGCTGGGATGTGCTAATCTGGGTCACGGGTCACTGTAATCGGGCGGCTGTATCGAGAAACAGATACGGTGTTGAAAAAACTGTTGATACTCGTACAATATTGATAAATGCAATAAAATTTTATGTTTGTCTTCAAGAAATATGATAGACAAAACCATGTGTGAAGTTTTATGACGAAATATCTCCGATTTCTATGTAAATTTACAAGTTGAAGTGGGGAAACACCCACAGGTAATTTTAGCGGTGTATTTTTATCTTAGACAAGAATAATGAGCGTCCCGATTGGATGACCAATTTAAAACACACTGACACCGCATTGTAAAAAGATGCATGTAAAAGAAATCTGTTATATTTATTCATTTGTTTGATTCTGGAATATTGTTGGTCATTGATTTAAACAAGAAGAAAAAAAGGGGGGGGTGAATTTTATTAGTGAATTTTGCAGTTAAATAAATGTTATGTTTCGACAGTTTAAAGAAAAAAAGAAAAAATTGTTGCGACTAAAGCTTAAATCAGCGTTAAAAATTGAACAAATATCAGTGGTTTTGTAAATGAGATTTATTTTAAATAGAAAATCTGAATTTATTAATTTATTATTAATGATACAATTTTATATCCCTTGGGAGGGGGAGGGGGAGATGATGAAAATTTGAAATAAAAACACAGGACCGGACTTTAAGCAAAAATAATAATCCAGGATTATTTTTTTATTAAAAAAATCCAGGACACCTGTGTCCATGAATTTTTTTTTTTAAAGTTAATAATATGAAATATTGACATCCACACTTGCCTTTAGGACAGCACATTTCTGTGTCCACACTTGTTTATTTATAAAATTATATATTCTTATTTAAGTTGTATGGTGGAAGCTTAAACATTAATGCTATTTCCAACAATAGTTACACTTCACACTGGACAAAGCATATTTTTTTGTATTAAATAGAGGATAGTTTCTCAGAAAAATACTTTATATTATTTACAATGTATATTGAAATGCAAGTTTGGATTGAAGTTGAAGTGGACTTGTTTTTATCTTTGGAGAAAGTATGACATGAATCTGTTTTATGTATTTTCTATCTTTGTTTGAAGGGAATGAATGAACAGAGAAAGAAAGCACATTATCGGACAATATGACACAGAAGTTATTATCTGTAGTGTATATACTTTATTTGTAAAATATTGTTTTTCTGTAATCTTCTATAATAAAAACTTGTTAAATTGACAAGTGATTTTGTCTTTTGCTGGGTCAAACTTACAAAGAGTATTTTCTAGCCTGTATTGGCTGTAACAATATTTACCAACAAGATCTCTATTAGGGCCCGTGGCATTAGAATTCCAGTTAAAGGAATACTTTGATGGCCAGTTGGTAAAACCTTCATGATGTTTACTGGTTAGAACAACATACCTATAATAAAAGAAAATAAATGGAACCTTTATACTGACAAAATGTTTTTTTAATTTACTTTGATAAAATTTCAGATTCACGGCATAAGATGAAAATACAGCTGCCCGACGGAACAAAAATTGTTACAGTTGATTACAATTTGCTTATATTCTTAAAGCTATATAAAAATATTTATATATCTATTTACAAAGGATTAATAAGTGGTCTTTAAAAGTCCATTTGCTCCCTGTCTTGGAGTTGAGTAATCTCATTGGGATTAGGATCTTTTGCATTCTCCTTGCAAAATATTTTGGGTCTCAGAGTTATGTTTTGTCTTTTATCCTCCTAACGTGACTAACAAAAAATTGCTTAGTGAATAAAGATTGTTAGTAAATCATCCTGTCTGTAAAAAAATATTTATAGCTAATTGCCTTAATCTTGGATTTAAAAATAAGAATTAAAAATTTTGGGAGTTCCTTTTGGCCCCTTCATATATCTTGAATACAGTAAAAGCTACAACAAATCTGTTGATATATTACAGACAGGATTTTATCAAAGGAATGCAATGGAAAAAACTGCATACAAATCTGACTTAAAAAATAAAAAAAAAAATTGTTGGTGTTGGTCCTTTTGGTTCCCTTTAAATTTAACCACTAAGGCACCAAAAATCTGTTAGCATACTAAATAATGAGAATTTTGTAAGGAAAAATGAAACATGAAAAAAATTTCAGTCAATGAAACGGATACAACCACTTCAGGTCCGGTTTAAATTGATTTAGAAAATAAAAAAAAAGGTGCTTTAAAAATCAAATGTCAGTAATTTGGAGTTGAACATATTTTTATAATCTGCATTGGAACAATTATCTGTATTTTAAAGGCTTACTTTACATTTGAGAGGAGATGATCATGTGGCATTGTTACACATGGCCGGTCTAGAGAATTCCGAATGCATATGAAAAATCCAGCGCAAACCGGAAGTGGCTGTATCCGTTTCATGGACTGAAATTTTTAATAAGCCACATTCGCTGACTATTCTTGTCCAATTTGTCTGAGGGGGGCCCGGTAGATATATGTAAATGTGGCAGTCGAAAAGAGAAATATCTCGGGAGTGTAACGATATAATTGGGTCAGCGAAAGGATCACAAATAAGCGAAAAATATTGAGGGGAAGGGGAAAAGGGTAGATGTTTACCTTGAAGTAAGGAAGAGGAGGGGGCATATATTTTTTGAATGAAACAAGTGCCTGTGGACTGACAAATGAAGGTGATCTGACATTATCCTCTTAATAACTGTATTTTTAAAATTTCTCATTGTATGTACATGAATTATTATGTAAACATTTGCCCCTTGAGGGTACCTCTTTATAAATAAAAGATATTCTATTCTATTCTATATAATAATATGTTCTTACTTAGCACCAGATGCTTTAAAAATTTCGGCCCATTCATCTGGAACAAAAAATTCAGTAGTAAACATAGATGCAAAATCTGCATATGTGAAGTCTGGACGGTAGTTCTTCTGCATAAAGTCCACTATTGCCGGCAAGGGCTGTCCTTTCCAATTCCACCAGAACCATTCAGAAGAAAACGCCGGGACAGAAAACACTCCCCAGTGTATAAATATACCAAGTTTTGCATCATCATACCATGCTGGAAGCGGCCTTGCGTCTAATGAGCTCCATGTTGGCTCATATTTTAACGAAATTACCACTGAAAACAGCAAAGCAAAACAAAACAACCTGCAGCTGGCTGCCATTTTTTGGTTTTATCACATGATTTTTAATGTCACATGACTATTACAAACCAAAAGCCTGTAAGTAAAACTAGCCTTGTTTATATTAATTTTAACAATTCGTATTTGCGGAAATAATTGCAGACATAGATAATTAAGATTAATCGTCATTTCATAAATTCCTACAACTGCAAAAAGAGAGCATTTTTTCCAAAGGTACAACATAAAACCACAAAAAAATGTTGTTAAAAAATGTTACAAAGAACTTTATAATGTGTCATGATCTTGATTATGAACTTTAATATTTAATTACGATGTGTTATGTCCCTTTGAAATGGAGTATTGGGGATTTTTGAGCGCTGAAAATTTACGATATATTTTAGTTTTTGCATATCATTTTAGACCAAAAAAAATCGGGATATTCACAGAACATTATATCTCTGGTTAAAATTTAGTAAAACATGGAACAGTGATTTTCCCCTGAATAAATTGTATTATTAACAATTCTGTATAAATATACCTAGGGATTTTCTATAAATAAATAAATATAAAATATATTTCCACATTATGATTTGGTTGAATAATAATCTTACTACACACAAGAAAAAAATCATGGTTCTATTGCTCATTATATAGTTTTAATATTATTTTTGTACATATGTTCATGAGTGTGTATATACATTTAATTTTAATGTAGTTAATAGGTTCATTTGGTCAAATTTCCAAAATTCAGTTATGTTTTGAAATCGTGTGTCGACTAAGCATGAATCTATCATTCAATTTGTTAGAACACATGTACAAGTTTCTCACACAGGCACTTGTTTCATTCAAAAAATGTATGCGCCCTCCTCTTCCTTACTTCAAGGTAAACATCTGCCCGTTACCCCATCCCCACTTCGCCTCAATATGTTTCCCTTATTTGTGATCCTTTCGCTGACCCAATTATATCGTTACACTCCCGAGATATTTCTCTTCTCTTCATTTAAATATAAATACCGGGCCCCCTTAGACGTATTGGACAAGAATATTCAGCGAAAGTCGCATTTTCTATTTTTCAGTCACTGAAACGGATACAACCACTTCCGGTTTGCGCTGGATTTTTCATATGCATTCGAAATTCTCTAGACCGGCTATGTGTAACAATGCCATCATGATCATCTCCTCTCAAATGTAAAGTAAGCCTTTTAAATACAGATAATTGTTCCAATGCAGATTATAAAAATATGTTCAACTCCAAATTACTGACATTTGATTTTTAAAACACCTTTTTTTTTTAGTTACTAAAACAATTTAGAACGGACCGGAAGTGACTGTATCCGTTTCAGTGACTGAAAAATAGAAAATGCGACTTTCGCTGAATATTCTTGTCTAATTCGTCTGAGGAGAGCCCAGTATTTATATTTAAATGTGGCAGTCGAAAAGAGAAATATCTCGGGAGTGTAACGATATAATTGGGTCAGCGAAAGGATCACAAATAAGCGAAAAATATTGAGGCGAAGTGGGGAAGGGGTAAAGGGCAGATGTTTACCTTGAAGTAAGGAAGAGGAGGGGGCATATATTTTTTTTAATGAAACAAGTGCCTGTGGTTTCTCACTAGAGTAAGTACAGATAGAACTGATGTCTCAACACAAAATTGAGTTTTATGCCCTCTGTCCCCATATTTTCTTCTGTTGAATATTAAAGCAATATTGAATATGTACACATAGGGTAAAACACAATTTAGTTCAATTTGTTATTCTTCTACATTTGCTTTCATTTGATTGCATTAGCATTCGGTTGGGTTTCTGTAAATACACCACAGTATATTTTTAAATTCACTTCTTTTGCAAATGTGAACAAAACTTGAACATATTGATATGAATTAGAAAATGGATATCGTTCTTTACAACTGTGATTTCATCTATGCATACATCTTATGTCACATATGACCACGGATACGTTCCGTTTGTCATGTTTGTCGTATATTCACAATCACATCACTCTTTCTTTCCTCTTTCATGACTTATTTTATTTTTAATAAGTTACATTTCGGTTGTCACTATTGGAGTGGGATTTTCCTACCTTCCAGAACACCTGAGTTCATCCCCGGCTTTTAGTTAGTTTCCTGTCTTTTGTTTCTTTTCACGCCTTTGTATTGCCTGTCTTTCGATTTAAAACGATTTAGGAATGCCATATCTTCAACCTTTTCTTTATGTACCAACCTTAATGTTAATGCAACAAAGTTGAGTGTGTCTTGTTAAGAATTCACATAACTTGTTATTTTAGTAACATGGGATTTAAAACTTGTATGGCAGCAGGATCGGTAGCAATTGTTAGTGTTATATATATGATGTACCCCGAACCACAACTTACAACTAAACTATTGCAATGGAAAAACGGAGGACAATTTTTACATTTCAAGGGATTTCAAATATTTTATAAAGGTAAGTATATTAAATTTGGTACATATGTTAAATTATCCGATGAAGCATCAAAAAATATACATGACTGTATTGTATAACCCGATATATACCAAAAGCAAATGTAGGACTACTAGAGTACGTGAACTCTATAAATAAAACTCGTTTGACTGCGCTTAGCTATCATATTATAAGGTAGTCCTAATTTCAAGGTGAACATATATAATAACATTTTTACCTTTGATGTTTTTATCAATTAATCAGGTGGTCTGCTATAACTCCTTTATGCACATATGCTTAGCATTGAACACCAAATACAAATTTTTATAATGTTTGGTTTTATCCGGCATGCGTTCGAACCTACCAATCTACCCCACTCGAGGTGATCAGACTAATCGATTACATCACTGAGGAGGTTTCGAGTTGTTAATAAATACCGAAATATTTAACGACATATACAACCCTGCACACAAATCCGTTTAAGGACAGATCGTTTGCTTATCCAGATTATGACGATGCATACGTGTACAGCGCATTGCGAATCGAAAATTAACTATACATGTACTTGGAAGGGTATAACAGTTTGGTAATCCAGATGGATCCTTGTTTCTCACTATGGGGATGCTTTAAAAGTATGTTGTAAGACGAAAAGGGGAAAGGATAGATTATATAGACACACAGTTTCTGATTTTGACTCAATGAAAATATAAAAAATAAATGTGTTGGGACTTGACTTTTCCGTTTATTAAATACAATACATTCTATAATGGGGACGTTTACCAAGACAATGCACGACAAAATACAGTTCGATTGTTTATTAAGTTCAATCTTAACGTCAATTACAATACATGACAATATACAATGTTAACAGTTAGATCTTAAAATTTCGTCCTCGTTTCCTTTTAAATCAACGGTGGGAAAGTCTTTAACTATATGTCCGGCAGCTTCATTCCTCGATGTCTCCGTTTGAAGTAGTACTGGCAATACAGTCCGCAGGTGTCGGATTTCATATTTTGAGACCCTTCCGAGGGCTGGGGCAAGGTCATCAAGTGCAGAAAATTAAAGTTTTAGAAAGTTAGTCATGTAGTATATCAAATAAAAGGTCATGACGAGTAGGTTTCGGATTTCAGATTTTGGGGACCTTCCGAGGGGGTGGGGCAAGGTCATCAAGTGCAAAAAAAAGTTGTTGAAAGGTAGTCATGTAGTATATCAAATGAAAGTTATTGATGGAAAACTAGCTTAAAAACATGTATAACTGCCAGTTTTGTCACAGTTCCTATGTATGGCCTCATTATTTGACAAGACACATCAGACTGTTATACCCTTCAAGTATAGTTAATTTTCGATTCGCAATGCGCTGCACACGTATGCATCGTCAAAATCTGGATACGCAAACGATCTGTCATTAATTAAAGTAATTCATATTGTAATCATTTGGCATTATAATATCGATGTTTGATAACTAACCAAACTAAAATAATATGTCTTGCTTTATATTAGTCCGAGATTCCTCTGTCGTTTAACGGCATTGATAAAGTTGCTTGTAGCCGTTCAACGACAGAGGGTGCTATATACGGAAACCATCGAATTTGCCTCACCAGCCATAGGATCGGCACATTTCCACGTTTCGTGGCTATCGGATTTTATTTTCTATCATAAACCTTATATAAATCGCTTCACCACTCATTTTTCTATTCATTCATAACCATTTTACCCTCAGAAAGTGGTGTTACACTCCATTACAGCACGATTTTGCCTTAGATCCTATTATTCCGCCATTTGACTTCCATTTTCGAATCTACACACGTGATCTCGCGATACTAACTGAATGATGACAGCAACGCATTGCATGATGGGAGCTAATTAATGCAGCGTGCCAAATTATTTGGAGCATTATTTGCATACGTAAACAACATTCAAATCACATGGAAGACGATACATTTAAGCGTATTCTGCAGGACTATCTACAGCTCAAAGCAGAGCAGAAGGAAATAATACAGAATGTGTTGGAAAGAAAAGATTCAATGGCAGAGTGTTACCAACGGGCTTCGGAAAGAGCATGTGTTACGTTCCCCCTTTTGGCTTTTTGTTTTTGGACAAGGTACTACATTTTTTTTTCTTATGGTTATCTGTAATTCACTAAATTTGCTGTTAAAATCATTACCAATCAATATAATCAACTGTATTAAATTTTATGTTAATTGTTCTGCCTTAACAGGCGCCTATGATTGGCAATAAAAATATTTGTTTGTTTGTTTATATGCAAATCATCTCCCATGATACATTGCGGTAATCGTAGTTTTCTCGTAGTCACGTGACAAATGTTTGAAAAATGGAAGACAAATGTCGAAATCATAGGATCTAAGGCAAAATCGTGCTGTAATGGAGTGTAACACCACTTTCTGAAGGTAAGATGTTTATGAATGAATAGAAAAATGATTGGTGAAGCGATTTATATAAGGTTTATGATAGAAAATAAAATCCGATAGCCACGAAACGTGGAAATGTGCTGACCCAGAGTTGGAGAAGCAAATCCGCTGTTTTCCATATATAGCACGCTCTGTCGTTGAACGGCTACAAGCAACTTTATCAATGCCGTTAAACGACAGAGGAATCTCGGACTAGCTTTATATATGCAAAACTATCGTTGGTCGAAATATGATGTAATGCACTGCAAACGTATGCATCATCTTATTCCGATTAAGCAAACATGTCCTTAAACGGATTTGTGTACAAGGGTATTTGCAACCTTATTAGGTAATATTATCCTGTTCCTATTTTTCATTGGTCTAAATATGATGCAATGCGCTGCATACCTTTAATCGGATTATATAACACACCTTATTAAGACGTGGAATCGGTGGGGCGGGGTGTTCTATTTTTTAGTTTTATGATTTTCCCGCTATTTTTGGGGATTCCCTTTTGGTCGCCATCTTGGGCCCTACGTTTTTAGGGTGACTAAAATCCCTCACTCCCTACTACTAAAATAAATTAATACATTATATGCAATTACAGTGGTAAATGGCAGAAAGAATGACGGGAGTACCCTGTTGTGCCTTCATGGCTTCCCTACTTCGAGTTATGACTGGATAAAGGTAATTTGATATGAAATTATATACTTTAATGGGTGTAGCATTAGTATTTCCTACTCATGGATATAGGTAATATGAAACTTCTATCTGTACTTGTATGGAATCCGATATGAAGCGTTCGTCTGTACTGTCATGGCTTCCTATAAATGGATAAAGGTAAATAATATGAAATCATGTGATTTCATGTAGTTAGCAGTGGTATTTCTGACTAGATAAAGGTAATATGAAACGTCCATTTGTGCCTTTATGGCTTCCTTGCACCTAGATATGAATGGATAAAACCGATGCGGAGCGCCCTTGAATGTCTTCATGGCTTCACTACATTTAGTTATGACTGGATAAGGGTAATATGAAATAAAAAAAATAACGAAGAAAAAACTGAAAGGGCAATCAAGAATGGATAATCCAGAAACATTGGCAACGTTCGACACACGACACAGAATGAAGACAAACAAAATAAAAACACAACACAAAAAACTAAATAGACGGACTCACAAAAAGAAGAAACATTCCAGGCATGAACCTAAGGTAGTTGGATTTACGAGTAATGAGTACATAGATATAGCCCTGCAATAAATACCTGTGTAGCACATAAGCCTGTGCTTATTCATATTAAAACAATTGTAGATTGATTGATTGATTACTATTTCTGAACAGCCAGCTAGTAGGATGTTAGCTATATTCAGGACGAGAACAAGTTCATCAATTTATATATAAAAACTATATAGAAACAAGGGAGGGATGGGTCAGTCGGGTCAATGACTTTTGATTGCCCATGGAAAAGTATGGAGAATAAAATAGGGACGAAAAATGTAGTGTTTTGTAGCGGCTACAATATACATACTCTTTTTTAAAATCTACAAAGGAGGTCTTTTAAGTGCAGGAAGAGTAGTCAACAGTTGGGTTTTCTGTATTATAACCGAACACCCCCAACTCGAGAGGGCATCTCCTATTCGCCACCTGGAGTCGAACGGAACAGTTTTGTGTGTTTGACCCCTGTGAACACAGAAACCATGATAGACATGTTTGTCTTTTAACATAGTCGTCGTTCATTATTCAATATTTACTTAAATGTAAACATACCAGGTTAAAATGTAGAATGCAATCACTTCATACAAGTTTGTTTAAATAAACTTGTGTGACAATATAGATACAACATACAAATGTAATGTTTGATAATTGTGTTCAACAAGACCTTGAATTAATATATCTATATATTGAAAATAATTTGACAATGAAAATATATTTTTTTTACAAAAATACCGACTTCACAAAAAGTGTTTTGAATATATAAGCTAGGCATTACACCTACCTTAAGCCATCCAATTGTCAGAAGAACACATACGATACCTATTAATGTATTTATTATTAAAATTAAGGTTCTCTTCCCTTAGGCATATGTGACCTTAGCCGATTTGAGATGACCTTGTGTATGCCCTTTGGCGGTTTTCTTGCTCCCCTAAATTCTTAATTACTTGGCTTTCCAATCTTTCGACCTTGACCTACCTGATAAAGGCGTCGTGCGCGCCTAATTCGATGGCTACCTTCTGATAGAATTCTTCAATAATTTAAAACTTGTGATATTGGAGTAGATAAATAGTACTCAGTTATGTCTTCTGTTATACAGAGTTAATAATGTTTGTCTGTGTTATATTAGTTATATTTATCGTTCCATGTTTTCAACTTTTTTATGTCTGAAAAATACCATCAAGAATAACAAAAGCAAAACCTAACACAAAATTTATTTGTACGAGCTTTAGAAATAGGTAGAAAAGTGAGCATCTGGTGAGCTTTTCTAGCATGTTTCGAACCGAGTGAAAAAAAAATTCACCGACATTGTACGTATATTGTGTTTATACAGCAATGTCAAGAAGTCCGAAACAACTTCCAAACTTTAATAGAATAGCAACGTGCGTCGTTCTAATCGTTTTCAATAGCGTCCTCGCTTAAACTGTTACCATTTTTGTCGTAACTCTACACAAATCAGTACCAGAAAAAACTTTATTAAGTCCACGACTAAATAACACTGCAATTTATTTGACCTCATTATTACTACTTAGAATCACACAATTGCAGTATAATATATTTTTTATTCAATATTTGCATTAAAATGCATTAAATTCGTTATTATATCTAATACTATGAATTTTATGCATTACAATGTTGTTTGAATACAAACCTATATTTTTAGATATTGAATGATTTACAAGAAGAGTTTTCTATGATAGTCATGTATGATTACATTGGATTCGGCTTAAGTGACAAACCTGTAAGTTTTAAATAATAACAAAATCATAATAATTTGTATCTATATCAATATATAGCCTATGACGGGAAAAGAGAGTGTACCAATAGATTTACGCGTAGTCTATGTGAAATGCCATACAAAATATTCTGAGTGCAGTATAATCTGTGCATAAAGAAACCTACTATTTCCGTTCGAACTAACCGAGTATTTGATTTATCAAGGAATATTTACCTTGGCTAATTTTTGATATCTTGTAAGGTCCCTTTGGTTTACATGCTTCCGAAGATATTTATATTATTTGGCTTTCAAATATTTCGACTATGAGGTTACCTATTGAAGGTAATTTCAGAAACGCATCGTGCGCACTAAATTAGATATCAACGTTTTTATTAGCTAGTACTTACTAAATGGACTATTTCCTGATGATCTTTTTTCGGGTTATATAAAAACGGTTTATCTGAGTTCAAGATAACGAGGTTCTACTGTAGTTCTTAATGTCGAAAGTTCCCGCCTCAAATGTGTTCACACATATTTGAAACTAAATCACACAACATCGAATGTGTGGTTGTTTTGTTTGATGGTGTTTAACGCCACTTTCAACAATATTTCAGTTATATCGTGGTGATCAGTTTTATTGATGGAGAAAACCGGAGGACTCGGAGAAAACTACCGACCTGTCGCAAGTCACTGACAAACTTTATCACATAATGTTGTACACCTCGCCCTGATCGAGATTCGAACTCACAACATTAGTAGTGATAGGCACTGATTGCATAGGTAGTTGTAAATCCAAGTACCATACGATCACGGCCACGACGGCCCCAAATCACACAACACCAATTTAAGCTAAGAAAAAATATTATTATTAAAGGAATAGATATTTTAGCTTTAAAAGCTGTGATATATGTTCCCTTAACGGAGCGAATCAGACACATGTTGAGAACATTATATGTTTATATTGTACAGAACAACCACACATACTCTATCATTGAACAAGCAGACATAGGAGAAGCTCTTCTTGAATCGTTAGCTGTGACTAAAGTACACATATTATCACATGATTATGGAGATACTGTGGCATTAGAACTACTTGCCAGGTAAGGTACATATTGTATTACATGAGATATAGGTAATTATCAATTAGAGGGAATAGTACAAACATATATAAAACACATACCATACATAGAATCATTATGTGATAGGCAAACCAACAACAATGAAACATAAAATAATTATCCTGGATGACACCATATGCTTCAAAAGGGCATGTTTCACCTCTCCTTGCGTGGCACCTTTTGTAAAAAGTCTTATTTACAAAGTCTAAAGTACAAATTAGGTCAGAGGAGAGAAGATTCTATCATTGGGAACATATCAGGCAGCGGCTTAAACATGCACATCACAATGATGGCACTCACAGACCATTTTCAGAGTACTTTAGTGCTTCTAGTGAAGAAGAAACTGAGTACCCTTCCGGAACACATGAGTTCACCCCGGATTTTAGTAGGGATCATGTCCTTCCAGAACACATGAGTTCACCCCGGCTTTTAGTAGGGTTTACTGCGTACTCTTCCGGAACACATGAGTTCACCCTGGTTTTTAGTAGGGTTCATGTCCTTCCGCATCTTCGCTAGCCAAGGGTTACGATTCGGGTCCCCCTTCTCTCCACCCTTGGCGGATCTAGAATACATTTTGAAATTCGCGTGCAATGCCACCTGGTGGTTTATCGAAGTTGCGCCCCTTAGATAGTCGTCATCGCCAGCCAATCAGAATCGTTTTGTTATACGTATGTTGGAGAGTTGAAAATGGCAGCGCCCAGTGAAGAAAAACTTATTTGTGATAAATTTAATTTGGAGGCACTTACTGTCAACCAAGTGAAAGTTTCAAAGCTTTGGCAGATGGAAAAGATGTTTTCATTGGAACCAAAACGGGAAGTGGCAAATCGTTGTCATATGAGAGCATTCCGGTGCCATCTTAATTGTTTACATTTCGTCGATAACATGTGCTCCGTGTAAAACGTCTTCCGATTGGATACGTGTACTGGTAACCGTAACCAATGAAATATTAAAACGCGAATCCTCAAAATGTATTCTAGATCTGCCAAGGGTGGAGAGAAGGGGGACCCGAATCGTAACCCTTGGCTAGCGAAGATGGTCCTTCCGGAACACATGAGTTCACCCTGGCTTTTAGTAAGGTTCATGTTTCTAAAATCTGTAGTTTTCTGTGTAGTGTTTTCTAGATCATTGTTCTTTTGTCTATTTTCTTTTGGCCATTATATTGTCTGTCCTTCTAATTACGTCTTTTGATTACCCTTTTTGTTTCTTGAAACTTTTCTTGTGTAGGTTGTTTTCCTGTGCAAGCAATTTATTTAAACAAATTGAGTCCCCTGTAGAAAAGGTCTTTGCTTTCACAACAGGCTCCTATCGGAATAGCATATGATCTGAAATATGAAAAATTCTATACTTCATAAAAATGGGAAAACTCCGATGATTATGTTTGTCATAATTTTTCGAACCCAGTTGTATCACGTTCAAGAAATATAACTAAGTAAAAAAAGGGACATTCTGTTATCTGTTGTGTTGTCTTTAAATATACAAGTTTAATATTTTAAATGCTGTCAAGGACGTTATTGGTTAAGAACATCGTCGTTTTACTCAACGTCTTGGACTTTGATAGGAAGCTCTAGATTGAGACCAATCTGATAATGGGTAGTAAAATTCATATATTCTTTCAAAGGTCAATTATTTTCTTTATCTTCAGATATAACAACAACATTAACAGGAAGGGAAGACTAGCTATACAGTCTTTGTGTCTAACTAATGGAGGTAAATACATTGTGAACATAAATGTTGCGGAAATATACATAATTAGATTATCCTCTGTCGCATTTAACATACAGAGGCGTCGTTTACCTTCCTATCACCAGGGGCGGATCCAGGATTTCAAGTTAGGGGGTGGGGGTGGGGGTGGGGGGGGGGGGGGGGGGGCGCACTTAAAAAAAATTGCGCCGAGCGGAGGGAGGCGCGAACATTTTTTGGGTATTTCGTGTGAAAATTCACGATTTTACGCCAAAAAAAGCAGATTACAGAATATCCCTCCTACCCCTAACCTCCAATTCTAAAAATAAAACCGTGGTGAGCAAACTACATTGTATGTCAAATTTGTAGTTTAAGTTTCATTTCAATCCATTGAGTGGTTATTTAGGAGTTGCGGGTTGCAGAATCCTCCTCCTACCCCCTCCACCCGGCCTTCAATGAAAAATCTAAAAACTATTGTGCACAACTACAATGTATTTCAAGTACATTATATAGTTTAAGTCAATCAATTGCGTGGTTAGTCAGGGGAGTTGCGGATTGCAGAAATCTTACAGACGGACATCAAGTGTTTGAGCAACGGGCGTAAAAGCCTCATTACACTAAAAGATCAAACAACAAAAATGTATCAAAGTTCTCGAGAAATATGTTTATGGAAATCAGGTGTGAGATATGCATAAACCATTTTGTCGAGATTATTTTCACACTTTCATGTGCAGTTGTAGATATTAATTTATTACAAATAAATTGTAGTCAGATTTTTTTGTTAAAAATGTGTAAAAAAAATTGTACAGACATCCATTGGTAGATATAAATAATATAAACGTACCCGGACAAAGGATTTTTTTTTATTAATATGTTACTTTTGTATTTTAATGTACAATATACCAACGCGTATTTTTACTGATCTTTACTTGAAAAGTAAAAGGCAACATTTTCGGGTATTTGTATACAAATCAAACTTATATTTTTTGTTCATATGAAATTGCAGAATTTCGAATTCAAGAACTATTTGAACCATTATTTAAAGAGAAGTGACCATTTTCTTGGGACACTAAAGTTTCTACACACTGTCTCAGTTTCATCATCTGATTCTCTCGTTATAGGTTTTCGTTGTATGTTTTATAAATGAGATCAATTGTTAAATTAATTATTCGAAGTATTGATTGAATTTACTTTTTAGTTTACCTTTGACTTTTCTCGTCTCGTCGAGGAATAAGAAATGTATCCAATCTTGTTTGTTTTCTTAGCCTAGAATTTTCGTCCATTTTATAATTTCTAAATAGCACGTGTACATGTAGTTGTAAAATTGACAGCAGAAATAATGTTTAATTAGCGTGAGAAAATAGTTGATGTCTGGTACCTCGGAACCCATCAGAATGGAATAATCTCTGAACTACTGACGGCGAACACATCCAACGTGTATTTACAATGTGTAAGAATATTTTACTACAGGTCACGAGTTAACCATTCATGAAAAAGTTATTTATTGAACTGCTTAATTAACGTTGCATAACATTTGCTTTGCGAATTTTAGGGGGGGGGGGGGGAGGGCGCAGGCCCCCTCCAAATCCGCCACTGATCACATATTCAAATTAAAAACAAAAAGTACCCAAATGCTGGATCAGTTCCAAATTTTAATTGCAAAATCGTATAAACAGGGGCAATATTGATACCCCTAACACACATATACACGACCGCTTACTTTCCTGCCTTGATATAGGCACTTCAATCATATTTATTTCATTTTGAATATTATATCAGAAGAACAACAGAAATGAAAACTTCAAGGTCATTATAACCTCTGATACACAAAAATGGGAGAAAACACTTAATGGTCATTAATGGTAATTACTCTAGAAATTGTATGTTAAATTGCTTTAATGATTGGATGGAAATCAGTAATGTTAATAATGTGATTGGTTTTAATCATATTTTCATGATCTTTACATTTTATCACTTAGAACAAAAATGTATCGTTTAGTGAGACACAGCATTCCCTCAAAAGTGAAAGTAACATGAAATGTTATCCTTACCACAACATCAGATTCAAACTACTTGCATATCGAACACAGAGTACACACCAGAGATAAGTTCGAACTAAGATACGTTAGAAGATACCAAAGGGATAATCAGAAGCCATATATCGAAGAAGGACAGAAAATACAATGGCCAAAAGAAAAAGGACAGACTAGGAATATTTCGGACGTGTTATCTCAAAGACACGTATAAGACAGAGCATGAAGGAACACAATCTCATACAACACAAGAGTAAAATCATGTTCTACGGACGTGTTATCTCGAAGACACGTATAAGACAGACCAGAAAAGGAACACAATCTCATACAACACAGGAGTAAAATCATGTTCTCCGGATGTGTTATCTCAAAGACACGTATAAGACAGAGCAGGAAGGAACACAATCTCATACAACAAGGAGTAAAATCATGTTCTCCGGACATGTTATCTCAAAGACACGTACAAGACAGAGCAGGAAGGAACACAATCTCATACAACAAGGAGTAAAATCATGTTCTCCGGACATGCTATCTCAAAGACACGTATAAGACAAAGCACGAAGGAACATTATGTCATACAACACAGAAGTAAAGTCATGTTCTCCAGATGTGTTATCTCAAAGACACGTACAAGACAGAGCAGGAAGGAACACAATCTCATACAACAAGGAGTAAAATCATGTTCTCCGGACATGTTATCTCAAAGACACGTTTAAGACAAAGCAGGAAGGAACATTATGTCATACAACACAGGAGTAAAGTCATGTTCTCCACACGTGTTATCTCAAAGACAAAGCAGGAACATAATCTCATACAACACAGAAGTAAAGTCAGGTTCTCCGGATGTATTATCTCAAAGACACGTATAAGACAGAACAGGAAGGAACATAATCTCATACAACACAGGAGTAAAGTCATGTTCTCCGGACGTGTTATCTCAAAGACACGTATAAGACAAAGCAGGAAGGAACATAATCTCATACAACACAGGAGTAAAGTCATGTTCTCCGGACGTGTTATCTCAAAGACACGTATAAGACAAAGCAGGAAGGAACATAATGTCATACAACAAGGAGTAAAATCCTGTTCTGCGGACGTGTTATCTCAAAGATACGCATAAGACAGAGCAGGAAGGAACATAATCTTATACAACACAGGAGTAAAATCATGTTCTCCAGACGTGGGAGTGTTAACACATGTCTAATCTCATGACAAGTGGAGATTAATATTACAAAAACTGTATTTTGTGGTTGTATTTCAAAATATGATATAACTGCCAAAATGACAGTAAAATTGTAAAAATAAGGTGTATATTTTTGTGGTTGTAATGTAGGGTATGATATAACTGCTGAAAATTACTGTGAAATCGTAAAATTAAGGTGTAGATTATGTTAATATATATACATGTAACTCTTATTTATCACTCACACTGTATATATAATATAATATGTCTTACATCTTGCTATAATATTTATAGGTATTTTCCCTGAAACTAATTTTCCAAGGCCAGTTCAAAAGGTCGGTAAAACCAGAGTATTACAGAGTTTGTTTCAGTTTATGCTTGAGTGATTATTTGCATATAGAATACACATATCACGAAAACAGATATTTAATATTTTAATCAAAAGTAGATATCAAATTTAGTGCACACGACATGTTTCTGGAATAACCATCATCAGGTAGAGGCTCAAAATAACCATCATCAAGTAGAGGCTCAAAATCTAAAGATTGGAAACCCTTTTAAATAATTTAAAGTTTTGGGAGCAAAAAACAAAAGTGCCTAAACAGGATAACCAAAATCAGCTAAGTTCCCCTATGTCTGAGCCTGAGGGAGGAGAATTTTTATCAGAGAAAAGTTTGAAGATACCAAAGGTTTAAGCAGCATCCGTAAACCGAAGAAGAACAGACAATGCAACGGTCAAAAGGAGGAATTGTGATTAGGTTTTTTAGAACAACTGTAAAAATGTGAAAAATATTTATATGTCGATAATTAATATGTGTCTGGTTGTAAGGTTACACACTGATTAGACTCAGATAATGTAGTATTATATTCTCGTAAGTTCCTTTTTATTCCATGACATCTGCACTTTAATTTATGGTATTCTCTGTTTTGTGCAATCTAACAAGACAATAATGTTCAGTGCTGTATTGAATGTGAGTGCTTACAAATGCACATATTGAATACAACATAATGAATACAACATAATGAATACAACATATTGAATACAACATAATGAATACAACATATTGAATACAATATAATGAATACAACATAATGAATACAACATATTGAATACAACATAATGAATACAACATAATGAATACAACATATTGAATACAACATAATGAATACAACATATTGAATACAACATAATGAATACAACATAATGAATACAACATAATGAATACAACATATTGAATACAACATAATGAATAAAAACAAATGTAAAATTTTTCCAATAGTTTCTATATTTTCAAACCATACATGTCAAATATATCAAATCAGAATTAGCAAATTAATAAACCAACATTTTATTCAATAACAATAACCACATATATAATATAACGTTTTTCATTGATTACATGACTGTAATGACAATTGAACATATTAATCATTGTATTTTGTAGTTACTACTTAATTCATATATTGGACCTATTGCTTCCAGATTATCAAACTTCATCATTTTTTCTAAAGGGTGAGTACTGAAACATTCCGGAACACGCGTCCTTATTAGGATGTTTTTTCTTTGTTCTTTTGATGCCTTTTGTTTTTGTTTTTATCTGTGTTAGCTATGTTGCTGTCATATATATTTTTTTTAGTTTAAGCATATTTTTTATTTGCTAAATATAACAAATAGGGATCGGACACAAGTTTTTCCAACTTATGAAGTCTTCTCCCGAATACAATAATTTACAATATGGATTAGCATGCGCAATGAAAGGATATAATATGTATATAATTGCATAGAGTTAAATATACAAAGAAGGATTATATACAAAAACATAGGTTTAGACAATATACGAAAAAAAAAGAATAAAGAAAAAAGAAAAGAGAATAAATACTTTTGGAGATGTGTGTTGGTTCTTTAGATCATTTAGACAATTGTAAATCTTTTGGAGTTTTTAATATATTTAAAAGCATGTTTAAAAATAGTTATATTTTCTTGATATGTTAGGAGATCACTTCCTTTTGTCAGTAGATTTACATCAATATTAATGTTAGAAGGTAGCCAGTTAAGACTATTAAATATTATTTCCCTATTATCTGTATATTTATCACAATCAAAAAAGAAATGATGAGAATTTTCACATGGTGCGCCACTGTTACAGGAAGCATTTGATAAAAATTTTACTTTACATAAATCGTAATTCAAGAAGGATGCATTGCAGCGAAGTGTGTTAGAATTATATTTAGTTTTCTAGGACCATAAGAATAGTGTCTCGGAATTGTCATTGAGATTGAACTGCGGATTGCCTTTTTAAATTTAGATAGTGTGTCAAGATTACGCACTGAAAGATTAAGGTTATTCCATTCCCTTACTGTAGCTGGGACGAAAGAATCTCTAGTTAAAGATAGTCTACAGAATGGAACAATAATATCGTTGCCATTTCGAAGGGGATAAATATGCTGTCATATATTGGTGATAGCCCGGTTATTAGAAGATATCTTTTAACAGATATTATTCTGAATTAATTATATATATTCTTTATTCTTTATGGTCCACCAATAAAACTGACCGCCACGATATAACTGAAATATTGTTGAAATCTTATATATATATATATATATACGTCTGAAAATTAAACCAAACAGTGTTAGAATTAGATTTTAGAGCTGTCAAATTTTTGTTCTTCCCTCGACGGGATTTGAACCCACACCATTGTTACACTGCAGCACCATTCGCTTAGCCTTACGTCCAGCGCCCTAGACCACTCGACTATATATATATATATATATATATACACAGAATAACAGTAGAATGCGATACATATCATATCAAACCTGTCGCTACTATATCTTTTATATCTGTATTTCTCAAACTGAAAGTGCATAGCACATATACAGAAGAAGTTAGAAATAGGCCAGCGGTGAAATTTAAAGAGTTAAATCAACCAATCGACTACACACTAAAATATACTTTCAAATACTAGATTATGCTTTTAACTAATAAATTTAACATGCCGTAAGAAAATCGTATGGTCACGTTATCGCGAAAACTACATTTTTCTAGGATTAATGGGTTTTTGGAGAAAGTCCGATCATACTGAAGTAAAATCAATATTATACATGATTTATGCATCTTCGGCAATTTGTTGCACTTGTAGTTTTTAAATTTAACTTAAATAAATAAAATAAGCCAACATATCTTATTAAAATAACTTTTATTTCATCAGTTTGGCTTCTTTGAAACCAGCAGATGTGGTAAATATTTTAACGGTCACTTTTAAAATTATGTCAGAAGAAATACTTTCATTAAATTGATCTCAAACTTTTTAAAAAACAAAAGTGTAAACATAGTTTACATAAAACATTATCATTATAGCGCCAATTTCTACTAGTTTAAGAGGTTTGGACCGTTTTTAAATGCACATCAACATATCGAAAGTAGAAAATGATTCCGGATATTTTGCTCGTGACTTTTTAAAATTAGAATCCTCAGTCCGATCAAATCTTATTGCATCGAGACCAAAGTTGTTTTCGCATATTTTCTTAATAATTACTTATATTCTTGTGTTATCTGTATTTAATTGTTGTCACCCTTCATTGTTAACATTTGCTGTTGTCAATTGTAACGTTTTAGTTACAAAAGGTGGTTTGAAATATTGTTTGTAGAGAATTTAATTAGTGTTTACAAGTTGTTAGAAAATCATTTGTCGGAACTGTTGTGAGTGTTTTCCGGAAAATGGCACAGTTTGGTAGCCCACTTAAACTTCTTCCATCTAGTGCTAAGAGGAGTAAACCTTCAATAGATTGGAACCAATGTATCATTTGTCAATGTAAAAGCCTTGAACAATTATACGTTTTTACCGATAGGGGCAAAGAAACTTTTTATTAAAGCTGCAGAAGTACGTCAAGATGAGGTATACAGACGATTAATAGTAGAAGTGTCTTCAATTACTCATGTTGTATCTGAAAGTTTTGTGGTGAAATATCATAGGTCTTGTTGTAAATCATATACCAGTAAACAAAATATTACGTGTTTTGCACAACAAAGGACAACAAAAGAAGTGCCCGATAGTAAATCAAGTATTACAGTTGTATGTTCAAATGGTATTACTACCAGATCTGATTGGACTTGTTGTATTTTCTGTAAAAAGAACAGTTATAAAAAATACCATAAGCTCCACAAAATTGAATCACAAGACAGAATGAAAAAAATACTTGATGCAGCCAGACGTAATTCAGATTATGAAATAGAGTCTAAGGTTTTGCACGAACAGTTTATGATAAAGCACTTTATCACAATGGCTGCATTTGTAAGTATTTTGTGAAAACCCCCAAGGAAACAGTTAAAGAGGGAAACAGAGTCCTCTGACCATGACTTGGCATTTGAGAAATTAATATCTGATATTAATTCTGATTTGATGGTGAACCATAAGGCGTTTTTGATGTCTATATTACTTGAAAAGTATCGCGCTTTGTTACCAGAGGAACGTGCCGACAAATAAACTTCACAAAGGTTAAAAAATAGGTTGTTGAGACATTTCGGCGAGTCAATTATTATTCAGTCACAACAAGGCCATGGTAGATCCAATATTGTGTTCAGCAGTTCTGTTTCTATAGGTGATGCCATCAATACTGCTAGTCAGCTTAAATCTGATCTTAAGGTAGCCCAAATGACTTTACAAATGGATGAGGCAAAACAAGCACATACGGATGATCAGTTTTTACACACTGCTGCTAATATTTTAATGCGTGATATACACAATCTTGACATAAAAAAATTATTTTTATCCCACAGCATCTGAATGTTCTCTTTCTAATTCCATTCAGTCTATGCCACCTACCTTAACAAAGTTTATGTGTTGGCTTATTGATGGGAAGTCTTTCTCTGCCGTGAATATCCAAAAGGAAATGTCTGAAGATAAAATGCGGAAGTATATGTCGCTTTCTAAATGTATTGTGTCTCTGTGTAAAAGTGTGATCACCCCTTTTCAGATCGGTTTAGCTTTACAGTTGTATCATGAATTCGGTTCGAAGCAACTGATTGAAACATTACACGCACATGGGTTTTGCAGTTCATATGATGAGGTAAGACGATATCTAACTTCTCTTGCAAACCATGAAATTGATAAAATTAAAAAGGGTGTGTATGTTCCGAATGGTATCATTCCAATTGCTTCCGGTGGCTGTCTTGTCCAAGAGGGGTCTGACAATATAGACATCAATACAGAAACAGTAGATGGGAAAGATACCTTTCATTCCATGGCCAGGGCTGTTTTTCAAGTACAGTTTGAAGGTACTGATGTAGCATATGTTGACCACATCAAAGTGAAACGTGGACAAGATAAGTCCCTTCCTATTGATGAACAGACTGTATCGTTAATGGACTGCTTACCATTTACGAAGCCAAAACAACGATGTGAACCCCCTCGTCACAAGGACGCTTATCAATCAATTATGTCTTGCTGTGATATAAATGCAAATGTGTTTGATCCAATTTGGGTATTACTGAGACTTTTGTCAAGAGATATTATTGATATCCCGTTTGAGTTCCCGCTGCAAAACGAACAAATGATACCGTTTTGGACAGGGTTCTACAGCAAAGTGACAGAGTCACATACTCGCCAAACTCTCGTGACTTACGCACCCGTTGTAGACTCAAAGCCAAGCGATATGAATACAGTTTTTACTACAATGAAAAAGTGTATGGACATGTCAAAAGTAGTTGGTCAGCATAATTCAATACAGACATTTGACCAACAACTTTATGCAGTATCTCGACAGGTTAAATGGTCCATGCCTAATGTTTTTCGAACTCACTTTTTGCGACTAGGTGGATTTCATACCTTATCTTGCTATATAGCATATATTGGTAAGCTATGGGCAGATGGGGGTCTTCGTGATCTTATGGTTTATTCTGGGGTTTACGCTGGCTGCACTGTTGATCAAATGCTTTCTAGGAAGTAGTTTAATCGAGCAGTTCGAGGTTTAACTCTCGTTGATGAAGCATTGATGTCTTTGTGGTTTCTTGCTTTTTTCAAGTGGTGTGTCGAAAATGGTCATTGTGAAAAAATTCCACAAGATGTATGGGTCACCTTATCGAAATCTCAGTCTGCTTTTACACACAATTCAAACACAGCAGCGATAGCATTGTCTGAGCTGAAAGGTATTTACACCAATCATTTATTCCCACTTATTCGTCAGTTTCGGGATTGGGGACAACGTCAATCACCTACTTTTAAGTATTGGAACATGTTTCTCAGCGCAACAGAAGTCATGCTGCAAATTATTCGCGCTGAACGTGAAGGCTTGTGGTCTATGCATATACAGAGTGTTTGTAATAAGCTGCCTTTCTTCATCACAAATAGGTCAAACTACTCTAGATGGACCCCTGTGTATATACTTGACATGCTTCATATCCCAGTTGAAATTAAGGCAGCATTTGATGCAGGTGAGTTTGCCATTAGCCAGAAAACTAGAATTTTCAATGGCTTGTGGAGTATTATGGCGACCAAAACGACCATAATCAAAGACTCCAAGGGTAATGGTGGAATAGTTGGGTTAACTCGAAAAAAGTCTGCGTTAGTTAGATGGACTTTGACCAGACATGTGCTCAGCATTTTTAGCTCAGAAATGCAAGAGAAGTCTGGGTTAGTCATTGATTGTGCTGAGTTTCATCAAGAAACTAAACCTGCAGCCATAAAACGTGATGACCAGCAAGTCACTGCTTTAATAGACCATATAGTGAATAAAATGACTGACCCTTTTGATGTTGCCTTGCATCCTACTCCTCTAATAAACATTTCAACTGGAAAAGGGAAGTTCAAGAATCATTATTGAATTGTGTTGAACAAGGTACAAAAATGGTCAAATCATTTGTTGATGGTTCTTTGTCTGAGGACCAGTCTCGTAGTTTCTACAATCCTATTACACGGTCCAAGTTGAAGTCATTCGAAGATATGACTGAAACAACTAAGCTAAAGTGTCGTTCTGGGGACACAGTCACTGTTCATATCAATCATGAGCTAGTTTTCCGTCGGGCACTGGTTCTTGCAAATTATCGAGAGGACGTTACTGTTGAAAAGGTTCTGTCTTTTCCAATTGGTCCGATTCCAACATCATTGTTTTTCACGACGATGGCACAATGCGCAAAACCAGTAAGGCAGATCTTGCACATCAACTGGAACAGGACGTTTCTATAATACAAACACTGCCCATTTTTGATATTTCCAGAACAACTCTGATCAATAAATGCAAAAAGGTTTAGAACCTTTGGTGAGATGACACTTGATTTTGTAAAACATCAGATCTCTTGCTTTCAGTTGGCATAACGGTATCTTTGATAGATATGACATTCAAAACTCTATCAAAAAGGCAGAACGGGACCGTCGATCCAAGTCTGTTTTCACTACAAAAATTTATATGAGGTGATTGAAGGTAAGGTTATCCCTGACTGGAAAAAGTTTATTAGTTCTGGTGAAAATAAGCAGTCGCTTACTATAGTATTAGATTTCTCGGCGATTACATTGTCAAACATATTAATCAGAACAGTTCTCTCCAAGAAGGGCAATCACTTTACCTGGTCGGTTTATTTTCTAATCCTGAAACAGTTAAAATGTTGAATCAGAATGGTGTGTTAGATTGGAGTTGTTTGGCAAGCACACAAGAAGAGGCGGATACCCGGATAATTTTTCATGCACTGTATTCTGACAAATTGTATCAGGAGAATAACGTTCAAGGTCGCATTGTTGTGAAATCCCCAGATACGGACGCTCTTGTCCTTTTAGTACATTATTTTCCAAAAATGAAAAACACAAGTGAGCTTTGGTTTCAAACAGGACTTATTACGAGCACTAAGGACTGTAGACGTTATATCCCTGTACACGAGTTATGCAAGTCATTGAGCTCCGTTGTGTGTGAGATCTTGTCAGCTGCTCATGCTCTAACTGAGTGTGATACCACTTCTTCGTTCTTTGGTATCGGGAAGAAGTCTATGTTGAAAGCTCTGAAAGAGACACCCAATCAGTTTAGTGATTTGTCTCGAATAGAATGCTCTGACATAGATGATTCAGTCGATCTAAGCCGAAAACTAATATCAGGGCTGTATGATCCGAAGGGAAAGTCGAAACGATCCCATATCGATCTGTACAAATTGCGGGTAAAATTGGCAACTGTCAAAGACTCTACTTTGGTGAGACTTCCTCCGAGTGAAGACACATTTAAACAGCATGTTCTTGGATCTTCGTACCAAACAAAGATATGGTTAAATGCACATATTCCAAAGCCAGCAGTTGGGTCACCTCTTGAGCATGGTTGGAAAGATGGAAAGTTTGGTCTTGAACCAATATTGTTTGAAGGTCAAATGTCATCTGATTTTTTGCAGGACCTCGAATGCACATGTGAAGATCCGTTTGTAGTAAAGGTTGTGTTTGTTTTGAACATAATTTGTCCTGCACAGAACTTTGTCCTTGCCAAGCATTAGACCTCTGTCACAATGCGATAACACACAGGACAGATATCGAAGATGACGGTGCGTAATCACGCAAGAGTTCTTTTTTTAAACAAATCATAAAAACAACTGTATTTATTTGATTCCTTGAATATCTCCATGTGCGATTGACCATATCAAATGCATTATCCAAACACCCAATCTGATAATAATTGGGTTTCGGATTACGATGGTGAATGAAACATGTATATTTTGTGGTTTTAAACGTTCAAAATGTCTAAAAGGGTGTTTTTATTTATGAATCATTTTAATAAAAAAAACCTACAAGGGTTCACATGAGATGTGCAATGCTCATAGCTATCTAGGGACTGACAAAATACAGACATACAAAACTACCAGTGTTGGGCGAATAGGGTACCGGTACGTTTTGATTTACTTCCGTTGTATCGAACAGTATATATACAAAATATAATGAAACATAAATAAACGTCATTATTACGTAAATAGGGATGACCTTGGTCATTGTTTTATGGAAGCAAATACGAGTCACTTACATTGAAAAATCCCATTCCCATCCAAAAATGGTCATTTCGACGTCAATTTTGGTTCAGTAATCTAATTTAATATGTGGTTCATCAAATAAAAACCATCAAACTTGTCGAATTGAATTTCATTTTTAAGGAAAATGCACTTTTCGAACGAAAGTCGAAAGCGAAAAACAAATTTTTCTTGCAGAGTTCGCGAAATGTGTCAGTCCTGTCAGACATGACCAGCAAAATTTGGGCAGATTTTGCTAAGGACTGACACAAGATTGGTATTTTGCAATAGAAAATTAATGAGGACTGACATTTTTTTCACTAGAACCACCAAACCCATATGCAATTTCGCGAACTCTGTTCTTGACCTTTGACCTTTATTATGCAAAAACGTGACCACTTCCGACTTTTACGGCATCATTATTCTGAGAGTCCCGTCATTCCTCTTTCCAATGACATATGATATAGGTGTGTAGCCCATGGGTTCATTACATTTGATTTTTTGATTTTTTACCGCTGGTCTAAAAGAAATGAACTGATTAAACTATATACAATATATACTTCTACTTCTACTTCTACCAGAATGCGGCCACCATCAATACGTTGATTATTCTGCCACTTTTTTGGATGCGCATGCAAAAAAAAAAAAACAAAAAACAATTATGAATTAAACACTGAGTTTGAATTTTTGAAGTGCTTAATACGGGGCCGTAGCTATAATCCGACAGTCCGATAGTTCGACAGTCCGATAGTCCGACAGTCCGATAGTCCGACGGTCCGATAGTCCGACAAATGTTTTATTTCTTTGAAAGTTAACACTATAACATGTGTAATATGGGGCCAGAAACCGAATCGTTTACTCACTAAAGAAAGGTCCAGAACATCGGAAACACGATAACATAGACGGACAAACAATTGGTAGGGCTACACAAGAACTAAAAAAAAAAACATATATGAACAACACGGACTCCATAAAAACCTGGATCCAGTCGTGATGAACCGGTAGTGTAAGTATCCCGTATATTTTTTAGTAGTGACTACTTCAGGCTTTATTCAAGTAGTGTGTAGCCGATGTACTTTATACTCGTGTTTGTATGTAAATCATATTACTTCGAATGCCTAATCAAGGAATTAGGCATAAATAACAACACCTCTAGTAATACCACATACAAACCTACTTCGTTCCACGAAGATGAAATCCTAGCTAACCACAGATCATTCATGACCTCTTTAAACATTCCCTCTGGTAAAGAGTCTGAGGATTTACCCTATTTATATTGGATACCTAAACTCCATAAGACACCATACAAAGAACGGTACATAGCGGGATCATCAACTTGTTCGACGAAAGAATTGTCTATTCACCTGACAAAGATTCTGTCTGCAGTAAAAGAGGGACAACAGAAATATTGCGAAACTGTTTACTCGCGTAGTGGCATAAATCACATGTGGATTTTGAAAAACTCTAAAGATCTTTTGGATAACCTTAAATCAAGATCTTTCTCTCAGGTATCCTCCATCAAAACTTTTGATTTTTCAACTCTATATATCACCCTACCGCATGACAAATTAAAAACCCGCTTAAAAGAAACAATTCACAAAGCTTTCAGTTATAGAAACTATGGCTCAAAATTTGTTGTGTTAGGCTACAATTTCACATATTTTTCAAACAAAATTCAAAAAGGTAAAACATGCTACTCCGAGGAACAAGTGATCAGTATGCTGGAGTTCCTCATCGATAACATATTTGTCTCCTTTGGAGGGATACTGTTTCAGCAGGTCGTCGGTATACCAATGGGTACGAATTGTGCCTCTTCTAGCCGATTTATTTTTATACTCATACGAGTCGGAGTTTCTTCAAAAGCTTGTAAAAGATAAGAAGATTCATGAGGCTAGAGCCTTTAATTTCACATACAGGTATATTGATGACGTTTTATCTATCAATAGTTCTAGATTTGCAGAATTTCTTCCATTGATATATCCTCCAGAGCTGGAAGTTAAAGAGACCACAGATACAGCTTCTCCGCATCATTTTTGGACTTATACCTCGAATTTGACGACAGTGGTCAAATCAGTACTAAAATATATGATAAACGGATCGAATTCAATTTTAAAATCATAAATTTTCCAAATATGTGCAGCAATATACCAGCTTCTCCTGCATATGGTGTTTACATCTCGCAATTGATTCGTTATGCAATTATTCTGATTTCCTGAAACGTCATCTTCATCTGAGAAACAGGCTACTGGACCAGGGCTATAAACAGATTCGCCTTATTCGATCTCTTAAAAAGTTTATATTCCGATACCAAGATCTTGTCGAAATATATTCCGTCTCTGCAGAAAAGATTATAAACGATGGATTTTCATATAGTGAAAATGTATAAAGATATGTGGTCAAAAACAAAAATGTCAAAGATATTTTTTTATCAATGTGTGACGTAAAAATGTTTTTGACATTCACTTCACTGAGTTTGGTGCTGTTATGACAACCGTTTTACCTGTTTTGTTCAAGTATTGTTATAAATACTGTTATAGTGACAGCCGGAAACTTTGAGCCGTAATGAAAGGGGGAGGTTTGGCGCTTTAAAATCTGATTCAACCCACCACTTCTTTAGAAATGCCTGTACCAAGTCAGGGTCATTACGGTTTTCACAGTTTTCGGTTGTTGACTGATTTTGTCTGTTTATAACTTATGAGTTTTGACTTTCCTTTTGTAAGATTGCTCGGAGTTCGGTAATTTTGTTATTACCCTTATTTCATTCGCACATTTCCATCCATCTTCGAAAAACCCCAGAATTATGTCCGTCCGTCTGCCATGCAAATAAGCAACTTCGCCTTAATCAAACTGATGAAAGTTTTGAAAAATAATTTGGCCAAAAATGATATATTCGTAATTTCAGGATATGGGCCATTCATTTTTATACGCCCGTCAAAATACGGGCTAATATGGCATACCGCTGTTCGTCCGTCCGTCTACGCCTCGTACGATAACATCTCTCACTTGTTCCCCCTTTTATTGATAGGTCACGTCGTGACATACATTGTATTGATAAAAGGGGGAGCAAGTGAGAGGTGTGATTTTAGTTAGTACGGAAAACGTCAGTTTTCATATGGTATATACAATTAATTGGTTTAAAAAATGTAGCATATTAATTACTGTTCTCACGCTGGGCAACTGACCTTCAATTGTCACAAAGGGGGGGGGGGGGCGTATCATGGCACAGTTGTTTATTTTGTCATATTCCGATGCTGTTTCTTTCCGTGATATAAGGGGTCTCTTTGGGACAATTCCTTCAATCGTAACTTTATATGCGCTTGTCGTAGAAGGCGACTATAGCAGGGTCACCCGTCGGAATCCCGGGGAATGAAAATAGGACCAACTTGTCGTCCGAAGAGACAGAAAAACAAGTTCCCGCGTTAAGTCATTGCCCATGCTGACCCATCCCAGAGTCCCCTCTTTCTGATTTTTTGTTTACAAACTTTTCTCATCCTGAATATGACTGAAATATAGCTTGCTGGACCTCAATCAATCAATCAATCAATCAATCAATCAATCAATCAATCAATCAATCAATCAATCAATCAATCAATCAATCAATCAATTCGCACACATTATTGTATCCAGCTCTATTGATGTGTCGACATTGCTTTTTAACATAAATATTCCATGATAAGGGGGGGGGGGCACTGGTACGCTCTTCTTTTTGTCTTTTCCTTTTTTTTGTATTCATTTATTTCATCTTTCTTTTAAATAGTGAATTTTCTCGGCTGGACTCGGCTACAAGCTACTTGAATAAAGCCTGAAGTAGTCGCCACTAAAAAATATACGGGATACTTACACTACCGGTTCATCACGACTTGATCCAGGTTTTTATGGAGTCCGTGTTGTTCATATATGTGTTTTTTTGAGTTCTTGTGTGGCCCTGCCAATTGTTTGTCCGTCTATGATATCGTGTTTCCGATGTTCTGGACCTTTCTTTGGTGAGTAAACGGTTCGGTTTCTGGCCCCATATTACACATGTTATAGTGTTAACTTTCAAAGAAATAAAGCATTTGTCGGACTATCGGACTGTCGGACCGTCGGACTGTCGGATTATAGGTCGGACCCCGCTTAATACATATATACAGTGAAGATGAAAACATCCTGGAGTGGTTTAGAATATATCCTGAAGGTGAGCCTTGAAGGTTTCAAGGCTCCCGATGGTGACGCAGTTGTCCGGTAGCGCATTACAGTCTCTGATGGTTCTAGGAAAATAGGATTCTTTTCTTATTTCTGTTCTGCAAGATGGTATTTGGTATGCCTTTGTGTTGTTATTTCTGGATATTCTGTCTGGTGAAATTAGACGATCATCTGTATTTACTAGTACCAATCCATTTACCAGTTTGTACATCATTGTTAATTTCGCTATTTTCCTACGATCTTCCAGTGATTTCCAATTGAGATCTTCTATCATGGAGCTGACGGATGATGTGTTGTGATGACGGTTGGTCACGTATCTCGCCCTCTTCGTTGTACCATTTCTAGCCTGTGCTTTATTGTTCTGATGGTATGGATCCCAGACTGAACTGGCATATTCGACTGTAGGTCTTACCAGTGATTTGTATGCTGTTTCTTTTATCTTGCTGTTGTTTATGTTCAAGTTTCATTTCAGGAATCCTATAGTTTTGTTGGCTTTGTTGCAGATGTTTCTTATGTGTTCATTCCATTTTAGGTCGGCACTGATATTTGGCAGATTTTACAGCCTCAAGTGTATGTCCATGTAGTTGGTATTCTCGCACTATTGGTTTTCTTTTGCGAGTTATAGTTAGCACATTACACTTGTCTGGGTGGAAGGCCATTTTCCATTTTCCCTCCCATTCTGCTAATTTATCCAGATCTTCTTGCAGGTAATCAGCATCTGTGTCTGAAGTAATTGTCAGGTACACTATGGTGTCGTCGGCAAAGAGTCTGACCCTGGAGCGGATTCCTTCTGGCATGTCGTTTATGTAGAAGAGGAATAAACTTGGTCCAAGTACGGATCCTTGTGGTACTCCTGATTCAACGTTTATGGAGTCTGATTTCTCTCCTTCTACAACGACCACTTGTTTCCTTTCTGCTAGGAAATTTTGGATCCACCTGTTGGTTTTCCCCTTTATACCGTAGTGATCCAGTTTGTGGGTTAACAGACTATGACTAATTTTGTCGAAAACCTTAGAGAAGTCCATTATTAGACAATCTGTTTGCTTTCCCGTGTCAAGGTTTTTTGAAATGTCATCAATAAACTCTAATAATTGCGTTTCACAGGATAATCCCCGTCTGAATCCATGCTGTAAGGGATACATGATGTTGTTTGCATCAGCGTGCTTCATTATAGGACTTGTCACTAAGTGTTCCATGATTTTACAACATATGCACGTTAATGAGACTGGTCGATAATTTACTGTTTCAAATCTCTTTCCTTTCTTAAATATTGGGCTCACATTTGCATTTTTCCATATGTCTGGTAGGTCACCGGTATCATAGGACCGTTTGAAGATAATTTTGAGAATACAAGTACAGTAAATCGATAGATAGAATTAGCCGGGAGGACAAACTATCAAATTATCTAATAAATTTACAGCGAGTCAGATATGAGGACCTGCCATATTAGTGATAATGTATATGTTTGACGTCTTGCCAATAATTTTCACTATCAGAATCCGTTGGTACTAACGATATCCCCTAGTGAGATCAAATATAAAATGTAGAAATTACTGATAATAAACCATTATATTGCATTGAATAACGTTTTATCTTGAACACATTTTCTTGACAAATTCACCTTTAAAAAATCAGAAGCTACTGTCTGTAATATGCAAATGTTTCTCAAGTTCGCCTTCAGTGCGACATGTTTTTGTTTAAGCTCTTAAGTCTAAGATGGTCACTGGATTACAAATTTAAAATATGGATACATGGGAATGCGTTAGGGACCGACCATTTAACTTGAAGGGGGAGGGGGGGGGGGGGGGTTATGGTTTTTTGTTTCGTTCAGAATTTTTTTTTCGGACAACACAAGAGTTAGAATATTTTTTTTTGTTGCGCAAAGCGCGAATTTTTTTCCAGAATTTAACATTAGGTTATATTACAAAAACTGTGAATCAGATTATTTTTTTTTCCTCCACCAAAATCAGAATATTTTTTTCAGCAACATTGGGAATCAGAATATTTTTTTAGAAACAAACCATAACCTTCTCCTCCCCCCCCCCCCCCCCCCCCCCCCCCCAAGTTAAATGGTCGTTCCCTTAAATGAATAATGATAAAAACTACTTAGAATTCATAAGAGATATCTGTAAAAAAAAAACTTTTGATACCGTTTAAATATCAGTGTAATATATATGTATTGCATTGTAAGACCCAAAATGCACAGTAAATAGTGTGTTATATTTCGTATAACAGTTGTATACATCAACACATACAGTCACACAAACACAATTACGTTAGTGCTTCATGCAAAAACTAAGTTTCATCTACAAAAAAATAATAATAATAGTACCTGGTATTGTTTCTTTCCATTTAACTTGCATGCAAATATCGGTCACGTTTTTAAATGTATATTGACACCTATTCCCACTTATTTAATTTGTTTTCAGTTTTGGAGAAATATTTGGTCCCCAGACAGGTCCAGACGAAGATGAACTTTGGGACTTTTATGTAATGATGTCACACAAAGGTGGAACAAGTATAAGTTACAGGTACACTTACCTTATACAGTTTGGCTAATTAACCTTTATAATCTAGATCTATATCAACATCTTGTTGAAAAGTATTCTGTCACCTGTTCACAGATTACCAGAGGAATTAACACTTATATTATGGTTCAAAGTTGACCATTGTCTCCAAATATCTTTTAATGGCCTTGTGTAGTATTTAGCTGAGGAACCGTCGCTTTTATGTTTTTTAAAACAAAACAAGACAAAACAAAACAAAGCAAAACAAAACAAAAAGAACATAAGAACTATGGTTCCGCTGTAGTATTGACCATTTAAATGATTGTAATGGCCACCAGTTCTCTCTTATAGAATTATTATTATTCATATAACAACTTCTATTTCAGATGAATAAATACAATGTGTATAAAGTTCAAGATTAGGACGGTACAATTACGCTGCTGACCCAGATACATGTATATGTGAGGGTCAGCATTTTATTTACATTTGGACAAAACTTGTATGACTGCATCATATCACTAAGAGTAGATTTGGGTCCATAAGACTAATTTAACCCTGCCACGTTTTATTGAAGTGCCTTTCCGAAGCCAGGAGAGAGAGTGGTCATATATATGTGTTAGGAATTGATATCGCCTCTGTTTTCTACGATTTTCCTAATCGATTTTGCCTCTTGTTTTCTACGATTTTCCTAATCGATATCGCCTGTTTTCTACGATTTTGCCTCTGTTTTCTACTATTTTCCTAATCGATTTTGCCTCTGTTTTCAACGATTTTCCTAATGCGATTTTGCCTCTGTTTTCTACGATTTTCCAAATCGATTTTGCCTGTTTTCTACGATTTTCTTAATCGATATCGCCTCTGTTTTCTACTATTTTCCTAATCGATTTTGCCTCTGTTTTCTACTATTTTTCTAATCGATTTTGCCTGTTTTCTACGATTTTCCTAATCGATATCGCCTCTGTTTTCTACTATTTTCCTAATCGATTTTCCCTCTGTTTTCTATGATTTTCCTAATCGATTTTGCCTCTGTTTTCTACTATTTTCCTAATCGATTTTGCCTCTGTTTTCTACGATTTTCCTATAGGATTAGACGCATTTTTTCCGGAGTTTATTGATGTATTACCTGGACCAATTCACACACAAACAAATAAAAGTCCGAAGGACTTTTATGTAAGTTTGTGAGTGACTTGGTCCAGGTTTTATACATCAATAAACTCCGGAAAAAATGCGTTTAATTCTTATAATTCTGTAACTAAATTTTTTTTTCATTTGTTTTGAAAATTTACGTGTGGGGATCCCCAGTACGCACACATAGATACATTCGATTGGCATTGATGTGTGTCGGCCATGAATAACAAAATTAACTAACCTGCTTGTTGTCCTACTTTAAACTAGACGGTGATGTAATTAAGTTACTGATATTTTCCAATTTGATGGCATTTTGCATTTAGCTACTCAAACAAGTAAAATGCCCACAAAATCGTAAAATAAATCAGTAACCAGCTTGTGTCAATCAGCGTCCCATGTAAACAACGTCACAGGATGACGATATATTACAAAAGTCAAAGTCGATAGATGGTTGTCTTAAGTATTTTTTCCGGAATTTTTTTTTATGTCAACAATACACAAGCTTTTTTTTTCATTGGCATTTATTTTTTTTATTTCATATCTAACAATAATTGTCGATTATTAACAATAAACATTGTTTCTTTTATCTTTTTATTATTATCGGGAATCCAAGCCGGCATTTTGTTTACATTACGAAAAAAGTAGTCCGCTGAACATCGTCTATCGAAAAATAAACTGACAAATCCCCGCCTCCATAAGCGCTTATACCCAATCAGAGTATAGGATTTCTAATTATGTAAATCATATAAGAATTATCTAACAATAATTGTCGATTATTAAAAATAAACATTGTTTCTTTTATCTTTTTTTATTATCGGGAATCCAAGCCGCCATTTTATTTACATTACGAAAAAAGTAGTCTGGTGAACATCGTCTATCGAAAAATAAACTGACAAAACTCCGCCTCTATAAGCGCTTATACCCAATCAGAGTATAGGATTTCTAATTATGTAAATCATATAAGAATTATTAATCGATATTGTCTCTGATTTACTATATTCCTAATCGGTTTCGGACCTGTTCTGACGATGTGGTATGCTTTGTTTTACATTTTATTTTATTGTACCCTTTCCAATAAGCATATCTGATATATTCTTCATAACTTGCATGCTTTATTCCTCTAATATTTATGTACTATAAATTGTGATCGTAGAATGATAATTCTATGCCATTCAACAATTTATTTAATTGTTATTACTTTTGTTTGCATTTTTACAGAAAATATATTTAAGCAATTTTAAACAATATAACCACTTCGTATTTTGAACGAATAATTGATCTTAATTTACACAAATACCTACTAGAATTTTCATGTGGCTATTATTGCTAGGCTGCAATATAAATGGAATGCATTCTGTAGAACTTAACAGTATATAAAATTGTATGGTAATACCAAAATGAAGATTAGAAGTGAATATTATTGCACTGTCAAATTTGGTTAAGAAAATGATAATTAATAAAGTGCAAAGCATACAAGAAAAGTTTGAAAATACCAAATTATTGTAGGAAAAATGCTGAATTGATTCAATAAATATATGATATACAAAAATCTGTCTATTTAGATTACTGCAATATATCACAGAAAGATCAAAGTATAAAGATAGATGGGTTGGTGCTTTAAAGTCTACTACAATAAAAGGTTTGTTGATTGTCTTTAATAGAGAGGTTGGTACTTTAAAAAGGACAACAATAAAAGGTTTGTTGATTGTCTTAATTAGTGTTGATTCTAAGGCCAGGTGTAAGGTCATTATATCATAATTATAATAATTATATCATGACGTTGGTATAAGATGACAGATTATTGTTGTCTGTTATGTCGGTTACTGTTGAACGATTATTGATATATGTAACATCGATTTCTGTTGACAGATTATTGATATTTATTACATACTTAATTCAAATAAAGGCATTTTTGTATGACCAATATGACCGAAGTAAACTGTCCATATTTCACACCCCGGGAAAATAACCGGTTATTGGATTACTACAAGATCATTTCCATATCGAGGCCCGGGCCACTTCGTCTCAGGCCAATATGGGTGTCTCTTTTCTAGATGTCGGAAGTATGTAATAAATAGTTTAATACATGGGCATTTCCATATTGGCCTGGTTATCATCCCTCGACCCATATTGGCCCTCGACTGCGTCTCGGGCCAATATGGGGGTCTCGGGATGATAACCAGGCCAATATGAAAATGCCCATGTATTAATCTGTAAATATTAGGGATTTAGTTTGTAACACACATTTTCATTGGTTCTTCATCCATGAATGTCAGCATATATTCGGATTCTGTTGACATTTTATTGTTGTCTGTGTTGACATTTCATTGTTATCTCTGTTGACAGATTAGTGTTGTCCGTAACGTCGGTTTCTATTGACATTGTGTTGTTGTCTCTGTTGACATTTTATTGTTGTCTCTGTTGACATTTTATTGTTGTCTGTGTTGACATTTCATTGTTATCTCTGTTGACAGATTATTGTTGTCTGACGTCGGTTTCTATTGACATTTTGTTGTTGTCGTCTCTGTTGACATTTTATTGTTGTTTGTGTTGACATTTTATTGTTGTCTGGGTTGACATTTCATTGTTATCTCTGTTGACAGATTATTGTTGTCTGTAACGTCGGTTTCTATTGACATTTTGTTGTTGTCGTCTCTGTTGACATTTTATTGTTGTCTGTGTTGACATTTCATTGTTATCTCTGTTGACAGATTATTGTTGTCTGTAACGTCGGTTTCTATTGACATTTTGTTGTTGTCGTCTCTGTTGACATTTTATTGTTGTCTGTGTTGACATTTCATTGTTATCTCTGTTGACAGATTATTGTTGTCTGTAACGTCGGTTTCTATTGACATTTTTTTGTTGTCGTCTCTGTTGACATTTTATTGTTGTCTGTGTTGACATTTTATTGTTATCTCTGTTGACAGATTATTGTTGTCCGTAACGTCGAATTCTATTGACATTTTGTTGTCGTCTCTGTTGACATTTTATTGTTGTTTGTGTTGACATTTTATTGTTGTCTGGGTTGACATTTCATTGTTATCTCTGTTGACAGATTATTGTTGTCTGTAACGTCGGTTTCTATTGACATTTTGTTGTTGTCGTCTCTGTTGACATTTTATTGTTGTCTGTGTTGACATTTTATTGTTATCTCTGTTGACAGATTATTGTTGTCCGTAACGTCGAATTCTATTGACATTTTGTTGTCGTCTCTGTTGACATTTTATTGTTGTTTGTGTTGACATTTTATTGTTGTCTGGGTTGACATTTCATTGTTATCTCTGTTGACAGATTATTGTTGTCTGTAACGTCGGTTTCTATTGACATTTTGTTGTTGTCGTCTCTGTTGACATTTTATTGTTGTCTGTGTTGACATTTCATTGTTATCTCTGTTGACAGATTATTGTTGTCTGTAACGTCGGTTTCTATTGACATTTTGTTGTTGTCGTCTCTGTTGACAGATTAGTGTTGTCCGTAACGTCGGTTTCTATTGACATTTTGTTGTTGTCTCTGTTGACATTTTATTGTTGTCTGTGTTGACATTTCATTGTTATCTCTGTTGACAGATTATTGTTGTCTGTAACGTCGGTTTCTATTGACATTTTTTTGTTGTCGTCTCTGTTGACATTTTATTGTTGTCTGTGTTGACATTTTATTGTTATCTCTGTTGACAGATTATTGTTGTCCGTAACGTCGAATTCTATTGACATTTTGTTGTCGTCTCTGTTGACATTTTATTGTTGTCTCTGTTGACATTTCATTGTTATCTCTGTTGACAGATTATTGTTGTCTGTAACGTCGGTTTCTATTGACATTTTGTTGTTGTCGTCTCTGTTGACATTTTATTGTTGTCTATGTTGACATTTCATAGTTATCTCTGTTGACAGATTATTGTTGTCCGTAACGTCGGTTTCTATTGACATTTTGTTGTTGTCTCTTGACATTTTATTGTTGTCTTTGTTGACAGATTATTGTTGTCTCTGTTGACATTTTGTTGTTGTCTTTGTTGACATTTTGTTGTTGTCTCTGTTGACATTTTGTTGTTGTCTCTGTTGACATTTGTTTGTTTGTTGTCTTTGTTGACAGATTATTGTTGTCTGTAACGTTGGTTTCTGTTGACAAAAACACATTTATTATTAATTAAATGATATTAAAATATCATGTGTTCTACTTTCAGTACATATGATTTATGGACCTTCTGATCCAGTTAATCCCTCAGCGTTCATCGACTTTTATCAGTAAGTAAAACTATTGATTCAGGGAGTAGATCTGACTCCAGTTGTATTTATGCTGCTTCTTGGTGTTATAATTTGATTAAAACAAAATGGATTGTTGGTTTTTAAAATCTTCCTACTATTTCAAAATGTTTTGAAACTAAGCTAGGTCTGTCAATGTATTTATTAAGAATTACCGGTATATTGATAAGGCAATAACAAGATGAAGCATATTTATATATTGTATTATATAAATATAAAGTTTTCTTTCTTATTGAGAATTGTCAATAATTATTCAGTTCTTGACGAGTGCTCTTGATAATGACAAATATAATACATATAGTTGTATCCTGTACATAATGAAGCAGTAATTTTCTACTTTCAGTTGAATTATCTCCCCTTTTTGACAATCGCCCCGTCCATTATATGTAACAATCATATTCTAACATCACGATTTGGACGTAAAACAAGACTCATTATTCTAGATAAATATATAAATAATTATAAAATATCAAATATCAAATAATATGTTGTCCTACATGGCTCCACTGATAGTCTCATCTTTATATAAATTCACAATGTCAATGTTTTGCTAAGTGGTAAAGTGGGCGTGTTAATGGAATTGTTTATGTAAATGTAGGATTAGTTTCCACTTATTGTTGACTTATTCTTTTGAAATGAAAAGTAAAAAAAATCCATTAGCGTATGTGTTAGCATAATGTTTACTTCAAAAACTTAAAATGCTGTAATAGGTTTCAAATAAATTATGTATATATGTATTCACTCATTTAAGTGAATACTGATTCAGAATATTGAATGTAAATTACCTGAAGAAAAATGAGAACACAAATTGATTTAGGTGGGGAGGGAGAAAGGGAAAAAGAACTCTGATAAACATTCAACTTTAAATGTAATTGCCATTTCAATTCTTTATCTAAAAGGTGAGCATTTGATAATAGTACATACTTATGACAGAGTCAGAATGGAACAATTTACCTTTATAGATGTGTGCCATACTCGTAGGGATACAAGGGAGATATGACAGAGTCAGAATGGAACAATTTACCTTTATAAATGTGTGCCATGGCCGTAGTGATACAAGGGAGATATGACAGAGTCAGAATGGAACAATTTACCTTTATAGATGTGTGCCATGGCCGTAGTGATACAAGGGAGATATGACAGAGTCAGAATGGAACAATTTACCTTTATAGATATGTGCCATGGCCGTAGTGATACAAGGGAGATATGACAGAGTCAGAATGGAACAATTTACCTTTATAGATGTGTGCCATGGCCGTAGTGATACAAGGGAGATATGACAGAGTCAGAATGGAACAATTTACCTTTATAGATGTGTGCCATGGCCGTAGTGATACAAGGGAGATATGACAGAGTCAGAATGGAACAATTTACCTTTATAGATGTGTGCCATGGCCGTAGTGATACAAGGGAGATATGACAGAGTCAGAATGGAACAATTTACCTTTATAGATGTGTGCCATGGCCGTAGTGGTACAAGGGAGATATGATAGAGTCAGAATGGAACAATTTACCTTTATAGATGTGTGCCATGGCCGTAGTGATACAAGGGAGATATGACAGAGTCAGAATGGAACAATTTACCTTTATAGATGTGTGCCATGGCCGTAGTGATACAAGGGAGATATGACAGAGTCAGAATGGAACAATTTACCTTTATAGATGTGTGCCATGGCCGTAGTGATACGAGGGAGATATAAGTCATCCAAACATGTTTCAATGCATCTAAATTTATTTTTATGTTAAACTTTATTTCATATATTGTCTTTTCTATTTTCATATTCGATTGCACAGAAAAACAGTCCCACAACATGGCATAACAGTAATGGGTGAAAATATTGGACACTATCCACAGTGGGAGGCCCCAAGAGAATTGATGGAAGCTTATTCAAAGTTTCTAAAAGTCTCCAGATCATGATCCAACAGAAAATTATGTCTAAGAATTGTGTTATCACAATTTGTATGTTTTTATCCTTTTATAAATAATTTCTAAAATTTGAAAAATGTTTTTTTCTTTATAAGGCTGAAACACTCATTTGATCACACCTATTAATATCATTCATATGCATGTATTGGAATGCGTTGTTTATTGTATTGGACAATGTATTTCTAATGTATTTATTTTCGAACAATCTTATATTCACCCTGATTTACTTCATAAATGGATACATACTCACACATTTAATATACCAAGTATTTTTTCATTATTATCTCATCTCAATAGCTTTATGAATGTAGAATAGCAATATACAAACGGTAATAACAATGCAGTCAGACAGGAATTACAAAGTTTGAGTGTACTGGACAAATACGTTATTATTCCTAGTTCAGTGGCGGCTGTATATATCCCATGAACTTATGAATTATAGAAACAAAGAATACTGGTGTACATACTTCAATATTTATTAATGAATTCCTGTTTAGGGCCTTTGGTTTACTTGCTCCCAAAAAACTGTATATATTCTGGCTTTCCAATGTTTTAAATTTGATTTTGTTTTGTTTTGTTGACTTTTTGGTGTTTTAACGCCACTTTCAGCAATATTTCACCTATATCATGGCGACCAGTTTTAGTGGTGGAAGAAGCTGGAGTATCCGGAGAGAAACACCGACCATGGGCAAGCAACTGGTAAACTTTATCACTTGCGGCTGCGAGTCGAGTGCACCCTTTTTTGTAATTTACAAAGCCGGGCGCGAACTCACGCCGTATTGGTGATAGGCTCGTATGAGTTGTTTGGTAATCTAACTACCTAACTCATTGAGCCACCCATGCCCTTTTTAACTTTGAGTGAAGATGAAGGTTATTCCAGAAACGCACCATGCGCATTAAATTAGATATTTACGATTCTATTAGATATATCTTTGAATATGAAAACTTAATTTTAGAATATAATGATATAATTTTAGAATATAATGATATAATTTTAGTTTTCCATTACAACTTTCTCATTTTCAAGCTGTAATATACCTATCTCTACTGTACATGGGTTCATTTGATACTCTAGTCCCAGTAATATTTTCTAAGCATGAGATTACATCTATTAAACATATTATTTCTTCAGCGAAATCAAATACCTAAAGTCATCTCTCAAAATGTTTTATAATCGTCATCAAGAAATAGTCGCACATTTACTGTCCTAGTGATGGGATGGGTCAAGCGGGTTAAAGACATTTAACTTTCATTGAAAAAAGTATGGCGATTTGGGTAGATACGAAAAATATTGTCTGTTGTAGCGACTTTAATGGGCCTTCACTTTTTCGAAATTTACAAAGAGATCTTTGGCATGCAGGGAGCGTGACACTCTCCACACAGGTTACCCCTTGTGGTTGGCGATCGGGTTTCCGTAGTATAACCTGTCACCCCCTCCCCCCAATCGACAGGGTCCCCCTATCCGCCACCATAGGACGCACTAAGCAGCTCCATGGGGTTGAGCCCTAGGAAGAAGAGTTTGAAGAAACCAAAGGGGTAATCATAATCAGTATATCGAAGAAGGACACACTACACAATGGCCAAAAGAAAAAGAACGAAAGGACAAACAACGTACTACAAAACACCACAAAACTAAAGATAGAGCAACACGATCCCCACTAAAAACCCGGGGGTAGGTCCAGATGCCCCGGAAGGGTAAGGGACGGACCATTTAACTTCCAGGGGGAGGGGGGGGGGCAATGGTTTTTTTCTAAAAAATATTCTGATTTCCAATGTTCTGATTTTGGTGGAGGAAAATAAAATAATCTGATTCAGAGTTTTTGTCATATAACCTAATGTTATATTCTGGAAAAAAAAAATTCTAACTCTCGTGTCGTTAGAAAACAAATTTCTGTACGAAAAAAACCCCCATAGCACCCCCTCCCCCCCCACTGCAAGTTAAATGGTCGGTCCCTAAGCAGTTCTTGTTCCACTTGTGGCGGCGGTCGTGTTGCTCCAGTGACAAACCAGGTGATAAGTCATGAATGAGGAAAGGACCTTCACCACTACCCAACCTTAAAATAATATACCGTGCATAATAAATATAAACTACAAAAATAAAATAGTACAAATGAGGGATCTACTTTATAAGATCCGTTTTCGTAATTTTAAGGTTGCAAGAGGCATGTTCACAATCAAATTAAAAATTAAAGGACGAACTGTTTTCATTGCTTCAGCAATATTATTTCAGTATATTAAACGCAGTGGATCCTTCCTGAAAATATTATGATCAATATATGCTTGTTGTCAATGATATCGCGGTAACTTTCATATTCACGAAAATTAGTTATACAAAATGTATATATATATATATATATACGTATATATATACATGCATGTACTTGTACAGAAACGCTATGATGCAAGCTTAGTATGCGTAAATTATGACCAATTATGGTTGTGTTTGTGAGAAATATTTATTGTAAAACATATTTGTTTGTGGTATGATGGCGTTGCCTGGATAATATTTGTTACTTACGTAATGAACTTTCCATTTGTTCTAAGTGATATTCGGAAAGTTTCGTATGTCGGAGAGCATTATATTATATTGATTTTTCTACAAATTTCCACTGCTAGCAACCTGTTATTCTTGGCAGCCATGAAACACCGTCAGCATAGAGATTATGACGAACACACACTACAGTCGATCCCATGATAAAATCGGATTTCAAATAAATACAGAGGAGATATTAACACAATCTGTCTCTACACCCTATAACAAAATAGAGGCATACACAGAAGTATCCTCTGACAAAGACATTACACCTTCAAACAACACACGAGAAGCAGCAATGACTCATATCCAGAAATTGAGGGTACTTTCCTCATAAATATTCATCATATTTAAATTAGATTTTGATCACGTGACTGCAGTTTCAAGCTTGATGGATCGTTTATTAGATTTGTCAAAAAATAGCCTATAGTACGGAAATTCAATATGTCCGTCAATGATTCGAAAATTAAAAGTTATTGTTTATTTCCGCAAAGTTTTTCTTCTGTCAAAATTCAAATATTTTTGTTTTGTAACGATTTTAAACATGTCTTTGATATCGCGATCATGCAAAAATGATCATATTATATTTAATGTGGGAACCCCGAGTTTAGAAGCTAGAAATATAAGGTTAGTTAATATAATTACATATCCTCCTCTGACAATAAGTCGGTCAGTCATTGGATAATGTTTGATTATTTTTTTCATGTTTGAAAAGTAAACATTTTTTTCTTTTTAATTATGTTCCTCATCTATTCTTGCTCACATGTGTAAAGTTCCATGGAAAAAAGATCGATAATAATTACATACTGACACATATTTGTTTACCCTCTATTTTCCAAATGGCGTCGTATGACGTCACATAAAGTCGGTCAAAGTTCAATAAAGCACATGATTTTGTCATAGGCCAACCAAACTTAAAAAGTAAACCTGATTAAGAAAGTACAGTATTTTAGCTTTTTCAGTGTAATTGATTTGTCTGAAAAATTTCAAAAGATGTTTTTTTTAAATAGTTTGAAATTGAAGTATTAAAAATTAATTATTTGATGCAAATATTAAACTTGCTTACCCACATAAAAAGTATTTAATCCAGTGAATTTGGTGTTTTTGCTTTTGTCAATACAATCTATTAGACCGACATATTTTGGTAAAACAATTAATGACTGAATTCAATTTATTTTAATCACATTTATTATCACAGAGTGGTAACAATACAGTTTTGTTGATGCAATTTGTAATAATGGCAGGTGTTTTTTTACCCAGACAATCTCATTTTTCTGTCTGGTTTAATTTAATTCTCTGTTCAATTTATGCTATAAATTTTGATTATTGCTGTTAAATTAATTCTTTTTCTATCTTCTCTGTGAATTTCATTTCATTACCCCAAGAAATAAGGGGTATATTTGTTATTAAAGCAGCAGTGGAAATGCAAAATAATCTGCCATTTTGTGACTAATGGGGAGCACTTGCATGTATTTTCCCGGTAAAATCGGCCATTTTCTAGAAAATGGTGGAATCTGAATGATCAATCATCATATTTTCAAAGTATTTTAAAATACAATTTGCTTGGCCTACATTCCAGAAACGGTCATGAACTGTGATGTCGATTATGTCAACAAACCGGAAAAATACAAATGCTTGGGGAATACCATTGATGGAAACATATTTAACAAGCATAATGATCAGAAAAAAAAGACATTAGTAAAAATGATCTTTTTTACTTGCATGGAATTTATTCAATTCAAACTTCTCTGTTTTAATCTCATCTTGTAATTTTGACGTTGAAAAGTATTCCCTCTGTGTTTATGTACGCTATGAATATACAGAATGACGTCATTGGTCTCGTGCTGCGCGAGAATTGTAAATCAAAACAAATGACCGACATTATTGCATGACCGAGCAGATGTCACGGTAGGATATATTATTGAGGAATCTAAATTGATTTCAGAAAATATGTCGCCAAATGTCATTCATTGTTAAATTTTGTGTCACACGCCACCAGTTTCATGTATTTCAGACATTTTTACATAGACTCTTAAGGCCAAAAAAGGGTTCGTCGCCTCGGATTTTCATTTAGTCCAGGAACCTCGAATATTTAATTGTTTTCATTAATCTTTATTTCATTTAATTCAGCTTGATTCAATGTATCATTTTCAAGTTCAGAAAATGACACGCATGCAATTATGAATGATATCGTCTATATAGATCATATGAAAATTGCAGACGTCCCGGCGTCGCCATCTTAGATATATATGCAAATGAGCAAAGTACCCATCATTTCTGGCTATGTCGTAAAATATTAATGGGCTGAGAAGGAGTAGTTGTCAAGAACAGAACCAAACCTAGCAGACATAGGAAAAGTTTGAAGATACTAAACGTGTAATCTGAAGCAGTAAACTGAAGGCCACAATATCATGGTCAAAAGTCAAAGGACTAAAAGACAAACATTGATTCAAAACACTGCACAAAAAACCCCCAGAGATTGAACAAAATCAATCCACTAAAAACTAGGCTACAATAAACAAAGGTGCACCAGTTAGAAAAGCAGCATCTGCTGCACTGGTTGCACCAGTCGTGTTTCTCCTGTTATAAAGTCATGAACGAAGAAGTAAGGGCGGGATTATGACTACGACAAACCGAAAATATCCGCGGTCATCTGCGACAGACATTCCGTAACGGTTACTAAAAATCATGATGACGACTGTAAAACTTTCGAAGCGATGACTTCACCTCATCCAAAATGAACCCATGGTTCAGTAGCTTCCTTGTTAGTAGTAGGAGCACTCTGTAAACGAAATAATGAGCGGATACACAAGCTGTGACATAATATATATATATATATATATCTAAATACGAAATGCTGTAATTGGAATGAAGTGGAACGTCAATCAATCAATCAATCAATCAATCAATCAATCAATCAATCAATCAATCAAATGAGTTGACTTTCATATTTGTAAAACAGGATAAAGATGGTTGCATATCTACCAAATTAATTTATAAAACACAGGTGTAAATCAAACTGTTTGTTGAGCCATATGTCAAATTACCATATATTACGACATTTAGCGTTAAAAGCACCTGTCCGGACCACCAGTGTTAAATTATATCAGGTAATATCATTGAATATGAATAAATGATCAGCACTTTATTGTATCCAATTAATATAGAATAATGGCCTTCATTGTTCTGATACTGATGTCGATCTAATCATATAGAAAATAACACAAGCACTTTAGTTCAATAGTTTAATTGAAATTCCAATATATTTCTCAAATATTGTGAATTCTAGGAAAATAATCTACGTTGTTTTAAATAATATATTAAAGCAAAATCACATTCAAGTGGCACTAAACCAGCATTTTATTGACAATTGTACATTATGTATTTTGAAAAAAAAGTTTTGTTTGTTTCTTTTTTTCTTTTTTTAAAAATCTCATTACAGTAAATTCTTTCTTTTCTGGAAAGTTATATTTCGGAGCATTGGCCTCTTTGTTGATAAAACTAGAATACCCATTGTAACCCTACACTTTTGAAGTTATATAAAAGAAGATAATTAGCTTAATTATTGTAAATTGTCTGTTAATTTGCCGATAATTTTGAATATTGACGTCGCTGTACAGCTTTTCTGGTCACAGTTTATGTGTCGGATGCTTAAATATTTATATTTTAGCACTTCTTTGTGACTTGATGAGTTTAATATTTCTCCACTTATCCTTGCTCTTTTAATGAGTAAGTACAAAACATTAGGTAGTATGTGTTCTTGTATACTATTTAATACTTTGGAAAGACTGAGCTGCGCTGAATTCGAAATACGTGTGTAGTTATCTATGAGTGGTCATTTTTCATTGTTTTACAGGAAAGTATAATGTATATCCTTCCACATTTTGCCTGCACATGAAAGTGGTAAGCTGACCGATAATTTTCGTATTATAGCTAGTAAAGTGATAATGTTTATTATTGATTGTTAGAGATCATATACAGTTTGTTCAGATTATCGATAATTCGAATTATCGGAGATACACCACAGGGACTTGTTGCGATTTTTTTCCCTCGACTACTCTTAAAAACCACAAGGGAGGAATCTCAAATGTCAAATTTTCATACAACACCTTTTCCAAATAATTTTGTATTGGTGTCTTGACCCGATTCGCCATAATATTGGTACCCCTTTGAAGCATAATAAATATATTTTTGATATTCCGATTCCTTTTTGTCATCATCTTTACCTACCTGCAACTTTAAAGCAATCCTTCACAGAATTTGCAGTCGTCGAAAAAGTCTCTCATACTGTTTACATGTCAGTACTGGGCCGAATTCCTAAGTGCGATTTGATTGGTCGGTTATTTTTATGCAATCCTGACCATTTAAAAAAATTCATTTAATTTTAGATCTTAATAAATAAATATATTAAGGGTTTTAGCTGATCTTAACGTCGAAAACTAAGTAGATAAGCATAGAAGCTGTGTCGGTCAGCTATATATTTTTTCTAAAAAATATTCTGATTCCCAATGTTGCTGAAAAAATATTCTGATTTTGGTGGAGGAAAATAAAATAATCTGATTCAGAGTTTTTGTCATATAACCTAATGTTATATTCTGGAAAAAAAAAATTCTAACTCTCGTGTCGTTAGAAAACAAATTTCTGTACGAAAAAAACCCCCATAGCACCCCCTCCCCCCCACTGCAAGTTAAATGGTCGGTCCCTAAGCAGTTCTTGTTCCACTTGTGGCGGCGGTCGTGTTGCTCCAGTGACAAACCAGGTGATAAGTCATGAATGAGGAAAGGACCTTCACCACTACCCAACCTTAAAATAATATACCGTGCATAATAAATATAAACTACAAAAATAAAATAGTACAAATGAGGGATCTACTTTATAAGATCCGTTTTCGTAATTTTAAGGTTGCAAGAGGCATGTTCACAATCAAATTAAAAATTAAAGGACGAACTGTTTTCATTGCTTCAGCAATATTATTTCAGTATATTAAACGCAGTGGATCCTTCCTGAAAATATTATGATCAATATATGCTTGTTGTCAATGATATCGCGGTAACTTTCATATTCACGAAAATTAGTTATACAAAATGTATATATATATATATATATATATACGTCTGAAAATTAAACCAAACAGTGTTAGAATTAGATTTTAGAGCTGTCAAATTTTTGTTCTTCCCTCGACGGGATTTGAACCCACACCATTGATACACTGCAGCACCATTCGCTTAGCCTTACGTCCAGCGCCCTAGACCACTCGACCACATCCATTCCCTATTAAAAGGAGCTTCAATAATCGTAGTGTTACCTTTTCTCGTAAGGCAAATCTAGGGATAGGCGTAAGACATGTGTATAAGCGTGTGTAGATGGTACATATATACTTAATATTATAATTTGACAGCAATCTAACTCAGCAATTTTTAATATATTGTATAGGATAATGAAGAATTCATTATACAGTCACAGGAAATAAAGTATATTATACAAACGTCTAGAAGCAAGTGACAACCATACAATATATCTGTCCCACTGGATCTCAAAGTTACTTGTGATACTAGGTTAATACTAAATATTATATACGTCTGAAAATTAAACCAAACAGTGTTAGAATTAGATTTTAGAGCTGTCAAATTTTTGTTCTTCCCTCGACGGGATTTGAACCCCCACCATTGATACACTGCAGCACCATTCGCTTAGCCTTACGTCCAGCGCCCTAGACCACTCGACCACATCCACTCCCTATTAAAAGGAGCTTCAATAATCGTAGTGTTACCTTTTCTCGTAAGGCAAATCTAGGGATAGGCGTAAGACATGTGTATAAGCGTGTGTAGATGGTACATATATACTTAATATTATAATTTGACAGCAATCTAACTCAGCAATTTTTATTATATTGTATAGGATAATGAAGAATTCATTATACAGTCACAGGAAATAAAGTATATTATACAAACGTCTAGAAGCAAGTGACAACCATACAATATATCTGTCCCACTGGATCTCAAAGTTACTTGTGATACTAGGTTAATACTAAATATTATATACGTCTGAAAATTAAACCAAACAGTGTTAGAATTAGATTTTAGAGCTGTCAAATTTTTGTTCTTCCCTCGACGGGATTTGAACCCCCACCATTGATACACTGCAGCACCATTCGCTTAGCCTTACGTCCAGCGCCCTAGACCACTCGACCACATCCACTCCCTATTAAAAGGAGCTTCAATAATCGTAGTGTTACCTTTTCTCGTAAGGCAAATCTAGGGATAGGCGTAAGACATGTGTATAAGCGTGTGTAGATGGTACATATATACTTAATATTATAATTTGACAGTAATCTAACTCAGCAATTTTTAATATATTGTATAGGATAATGAAGAATTCATTATACAGTCACAGGAAATAAAGTATATTATACAAACGTCTAGAAGCAAGTGACAACCATACAATATATCTGTCCCACTGGATCTCAAAGTTACTTGTGATACTAGGTTAATACTAAATATTATATACGTCTGAAAATTAAACCAAACATATATATACAACGTCTGAAAAACCAGTCAACGATCAATCTTACGGGGTGTTGGATCGTTACGGTATAACGATACTATACAAGTAAAACAATTATAAACGTCTAAAATGGTTTGTAAAACAACACCAAGTACACAAAACAAAGTGATAAAGAATTAAACACTTCGTAGAATGACAAAATTTTCGTCCCACCGAGAGACTTTATCAATGTCTAATTAAATAAAATCTCGAAACAATATGGCGACTTTTCAAATTTAAAAAAAAAGTTTTTGACGGTCCATGTACGGCACAAAAGAACCAGAAGATGCACATATGAAACTACATGCATAAAAGAATGGAAATCCTACATATAAATTAATAAAAGTACAATAACAATAATATAAATATACAATAGGGCTACACATTTAAATAAATGTTAAATTAGAAATAAAAATAAATATAAAAATGAGACATTATTGGTAAATGTATCAAATAGCACTGTCAAAATATTGTTGAAAACGGTATGATACCCAAACTCATTAAAAAAAACGGCCCGCCACAGTGTGGAATATATACTGCGCTCTGTAATTTATCCAGCATCGTTCGTGAGCACTGGACAACCATACAATAACACCCAGAACTGTGTAAAATCTTCAAAGAACCACCCGTCTTGGCCTTCAGGAAACCCAAAAGTTTGAAAGACATCTTGGTGAGAGCTGACATCTCCCCTCGATCTGCCTACAATGGTCAGTGTCAAAAATGTGATTCGAGACGATGTATGACGTGCAAAAACATCCAATGCACACAAAAATTCAGCAGCACACATACAGGAGAAAAATTCATCATATACTGCAATGCCAACTGCAAGACAGAAAATATTATCTACCTCCTGGAATGTGCAATTTGTGGTCTTCAATACATCGGAGAAACTAAACAACAACTTAGTAAACGCTTGAATGGCCACAGAAGCGATGCAAATTGCAAACCTGACCTTCCACTCAGCAGACATCTCAGATCGACGGGCCACCATGATTCTTTCGGCAAACTGAAGGTCACCATAATTGGCCATAACCCCAAGTGGGATGATAAAAGCAGACAGGAAAGGGAAAGCTTCTGGATTAGAAAACTTACGACCTTATCACCGAATGGAATCAATGAGAAAAAGTAATATCCTCTCTTGACTCCTATTCGTGTTGATCTCCTCCAGTCGTATTAGGACATACAGTTTGCTCTATTGGCCCAAAGTATATATTCCACACTGTGGCGGGCCGTTTTTTTTAATGAGTTTGGGTATCATACCGTTTTCAACAATATTTTGACAGTGCTATTTGATACATTTACCAATAATGTCTCATTTTTATATTTATTTTTATTTCTAATTTAACATTTATTTAAATGTGTAGCCCTATTGTATATTTATATTATTGTTATTGTACTTTTATTAATTTATATGTAGGATTTCCATTCTTTTATGCATGTAGTTTCATATGTGCATCTTCTGGTTCTTTTGTGCCGTACATGGACCGTCAAAAACTTTTTTTTTAATTTGAAAAGTCGCCATATTGTTTCGAGATTTTATTTAATTAGACATTGATAAAGTCTCTCGGTGGGACGAAAATTTGGTCATTCTACGAAGTGTTTAATTCTTTATCACTTTGTTTTGTGTACTTGGTGTTGTTTTACAAACCATTTTAGACGTTTATATATATATATATATATATACATGCATGTACTTGTACAGAAACGCTATGATGCAAGCTTAGTATGCGTAAATTATGACCAATTATTGTTGTGGTTGTGATTGTGAGAAATATGTATTGTAAAACATATTTGTTTGTGGTATGATGGCGTTGCCTGGATAATATTTGTTACTTACGTAATGAACTTTCCATTTGTTCTAAGTGATATTCGGAAAGTTTCGTATGTCGGAGAGCATTATATTATATTGATTTTTCTACAAATTTCCATTGCTAGCAACCTGTTATTCTTGGCAGCCATGAAGCACCGTCAGCATAGAGATTATGACGAACACACACTACAGCCGATCCCATGATAAAATCGGATTTCAAATAAATACAGAGGAGATATTAACACAATCTGTCTCTACACCCTATAACAAAATAGAGGCATACACAGAAGTATCCTCTGACAAAGACATTACACCTTCAAACAACACACGAGAAGCAGCAATGACTCGTAAAATATTAATGGGCTGAGGAGGAGTAGTTGTCAAGAACAGAACCAAACCTAGCAGACATAGGAAAAGTTTGAAGATACTAAACGTGTAATCTGAAGCAGTAAACTGAAGGCCACAATATCATGGTCAAAAGTCAAAGGACTAAAAGACAAACATTGATTCAAAACACTGCACAAAAACCCCCCAGAGATTGAACAAAATCAATCCACTAAAAACTAGGCTACAATGAACAAAGGTGCACCAGTTAGATAAGCAGCATCTGCTCCACTGGTTGAACCGGTCGTGTTTCTCCTGTTATAAATCCTATGATAAGTCATGAACGAAGAAGTAAGGGCGGGATTATGACTACGACAAACCGGAAATATCCGCGGTCATCTGCGACAGACATTCGTAACGGTTAATAAAAATCATGATGACGACTGTAAAACTTTCGAAGCGATGACTTCACCTCATCCAAAATGAACCCATGGTTCAGTAGCTTCCTTGTTAGTAGTAGGAGCACTCTATAAACGAAATAATGAGCGGATACACAAGCTGTGACATAATATATATATATATATCTAAATACGAAATGCTGTAATTGGAATGAAGTGGAACGTCAATCAATCAATCAATCAATCAATCAATCAATCAATCAATCAATCAATCAATCAATCAATCAATCAATCAATCAATCAATTTAATGAGTTGACTTTCATATTTGTAAAACAGGATAAAGATGGTTGCATATCTACCAAATTAATTTATAAAACACAGGTGTAAATCAAACTGTTTGTTGAGCCATATGTCAAAGTACCATATATTACGACACTTAGCGTTAAAAGCACCTGTCCGGACCACCAGTGTTAAATTATATCAGGTAATATCATTGAATATGAATAAATGATCAGCACTTTATTGTATCCAATTAATATAGAATAATGGCCTTCATTGTTCTGATACTGATGTCGATCTAATCATATAGAAAATAACACAAGCACTTTAGTTCAATAGTTTAATTGAAATTCCAATATATTTCTCAAATATTGTGAATTCTAGGAAAATAATCTACGTTGTTTTAAATAATATATTAAAGCAAAATCACATTCAAGTGGCACTAAACCAGCATTTTATTGACAATTGTACATTATGTATTTTGAAAAAAAAGTTTTGTTTGTTTCTTTTTTTCTTTTTTTAAAAATCTCATTACAGTAAATTCTTTCTTTTCTGGAAAGTTATATTTCGGAGCATTGGCCTCTTTGTTGATAAAACTAGAATACCCATTGTAACCCTACACTTTTGAAGTTATATAAAAGAAGATAATTAGCTTAATTATTGTAAATTGTCTGTTAATTTGCCGATAATTTTGAATATTGACGTCGCTGTACAGCTTTTCTGGTCACAGTTTATGTGTCAGATGCTTAAATATTTATATTTTAGCACTTCTTTGTGACTTGATGAGTTTAATATTTCTCCACTTATCCTTGCTCTTTTAATGAGTAAGTACAAAACATTAGGTAGTATGTGTTCCTGTATACTATTTAATACTTTGGAAAGACTGAGCTGCGCTGAATTCGAAATACGTGTGTAGTTATCTATGAGTGGTCATTTTTCATTGTTTTACAGGAAAGTATAATGTATATCCTTCCACATTTTGCCTGCACATGAAAGTGGTAAACTGACCGATAATTTTCGTATTATAGCTAGTAAAGTGATAATGTTTATTATTGATTGTTAGAGATCATATACAGTTTGTTCAGATTATCGATAGTTCGAATTATCGGAGATACACCACAGGGACTTGTTGCGATTTTTTCCCTCGACTACTCTTAAAAACCACAAGGGAGGAATCTCAAATGTCAAATTTTCATACAACACCTTTTCCAAATAATTTTGTATTGGTGTCTTGACCCGATTCGCCATAATATTGGTACCCCTTTGAAGCATAATAAATATATTTTTGATATTCCGATTCCTTTTTGTCATCATCTTTACCTACCTGCAACTTTAAAGCAATCCTTCACAGAATTTGCAGTCGTCGAAAAAGTCTCCCATACTGTTTACATGTCAGTACTGGGCCGAATTCCTAAGTGCGATTTGATTGGTCGGTTATTTTTATGCAATCCTGACCATTTAAAAAAACTCATTTAATTTTAGATCTTAATAAATAAATATATTAAGGGTTTTAGCTGATCTTAACGTCTAAAACTAAGGAGATAAGCATAGGAGCTGTGCCGGTCAGCTATATATTTATTTATTAAGATCTAAAATTAAATGAGTTTTTTTAAATGGTCAGGATTGCATAAAAATAACCGACCAATCAAATCACACGTAGGAATTCGGCCAAGTACTGACATGTAAACAGTATGGGAGACTTTTTCGACGACTGCAAATTCTATGAAGGATTGCTTTAAAGTTGCAGATAGGTAAAGATGATGACAAAAAGGAATCGGAATATCAAAAATATATTTATTATGCTTCAAAGGGGTACCAATATTATGGCGAATCAGTTCAAGACACCAATACAAAACTATTTTGAAAAGTGTTGTATGAATATTTGACATTTGAGATTCCTCCCTTGTGGTTTTTAAGAGTAGTTGATGGATAAAAAAAATCGTAACAAGTCCCTGTGGATACATCGACTTTAATATTTTCGTTTTATCTTCTAGTTTGTGGAAACAATTATTTGCGTTTTCCTTTTTCAGTTTTCCTAAACATAGTCATAGAAAAGTATAGTCGTTTTATGATGTCCGGTTTTTCGTAAGGTTCGTGTTGCTCAATCTTTAGTTTTTTTGCGAAGTAATTTGTAGATCATTATTTGCCCTTTCTTCTTAATTCTTTTCACCATTGAATTGTAGGTCTTCTTCGATCTACGCTTCTGATTACCGTCTTTGGCATATTCAAACTTTTCTTAAAGTGCTGGAATCACGAGTTATTATTTCTAAATCTCCTGATATTATTGCTAAGCATTATTATTTTTCAATTTCCGTGGATTAAAAGAAAAATGAAATATTTAGATGACAATTAATTTTTTAGATTACCATGCTATGTTCATTATACCCTGTATTAACTTTGTACATTTGTTTGGGTGCCGAATTTCATGGTTTAGTGGTATACGACAAGAAACTATATAAACTAATATACATTGAATAATAATGACTTTCCGTTTAGAGAGTAATGACTTCATTTATGTCAAGAAATGATGCATCGCCGCGTATCAAAGCGAGACAGATAGGTAAGATGACAAGTTTGAAGATACAAATGGGGTAATCAGCATCCGTATATCGAAGAAGGATAAATAATACAATGACCAAACGAAAAAGGACAAATAATGTTATGCAAATCACTACACATAAAACTAAAGATTGAGCAGTACGAATATCCGATGCTTCGGAAGAATAAGACGTTCCTGCTCCACCAGTGACACCCTATATCATGTTAAAAATAGATCAGAGAGCAACATATTACTAAGCTAAGCAATTATTTGATCGAAAATTGACGAATAAAATTTATAAATTGATGAATATCCGGTCGAAATCGACATTAAAATTAGAATTATTTCTATTTGGGCAAAAATTGTTTGTGGAAAACAACCCAAAATATCATGCATTATGTATGGTTTATCATACCATTTGTATTCGCAACAAAATTTCGATATTAAATGGATAAAATGTTTGGAAAAAATATTAAACGAAACTGGTTTTTCTAATACAGCACATGTATATGGCAAACGCAAACTTTCAAAAGCATTGAGTGGCTAAAACAAAGTATAAAACAAAGATTGTTAGACTAATTTTTACAGGATTGGAATTCGTCAGTCCATAATTCCCCTAAAGCATCTAATTATAGAATTTTCAAATCTGATTTTAAATTTGAAGAATATTTTAATATTTTAGATGAACAAAATTCCCTTCTTTAATGTAACTTTATAACTACAAATTATAAATTGCCCATCAAAAAGGGAAGATGGAGTAATATTCCGAGGGAAAATCACTTTTGCGAATCAAATTGGAGACGAATATCATTACATATTTGAATGTACTAATTTAAGCGAAAAACGTAATTCACTACTTCCAAAACATCTCACTGAACGTCCCAATATAATAAAATTCAACAATTTAATGACTAGTAAACGGAAACCAATCCTGCAAAAACTATGTAAATTTATTAGATATATAAATATGATAGTTTGTCCTCCCGGCTAATTCCATCTGTCGATTTACTGTACTTGTATATATTGTATATAGTTTAATCAGTTCATTTACTCTCCTTGTATATATTGTATATAGTTTAATATGTTCATTTCTTTGTAACTTCTCTGTATATGTGCTATGTACTATCAGTTTGAGAAATAAAGATATATAGAATCTAACACTGGGGAGAGTACAAGATAGGGAAATCTCCGACACCCGAGGGTAAGATTTCAATCGTTCTCTTTACGAGGCTTGCCGAGTTAGAGAACGATTGTAATCTTACCGAAGGGTGTCGGAGATTTCCCTATCTTGTACTTTTTCCGGTGTTTGATTTTTTTCTCACTAAACACCTAATTGTTTTTGTTTACATTCCATCGAGCGTTTTCCCGCAATTTATTTTTCCATTGCTGAAGTAAATATTCGATTTATCCATATGCAACCGTATCTCAGCAGTATTTCAAATGTATTGCATCATAAAGTACAATGTATTTAATAAATATGTTATAAATGTTACTACAACAGAGATAAATACCTGTAAAAAAATATTTTGAATTTGGTCAAAGGGAGGTGATTTCTTTCTTGACGTTAGTTACTAACAAGGGAGAGCACTCTATTATTTACTCAAGTAAGCAAACATTGACTGGAAGAGAGCCTGAAAAAAGAATCAAACACCGTGAAAGGTGCATGTTAGCTAGCAGAATATAATACATAAATGAATTTAAAAATACCTATGTAGTAGAATCGTGGTTAATTGTTTATTTTAAACAGGAAAAGCATGGACAGTTGACATAAACTATACAGCATGCATTTGCCGGTAAAACGCACGTGATTTTTTTTGTCTTGCACTAGTGCAAGATAAGAAAATCTCACATCGCTAAAAATAGGAACTGGTCTGTCTCAAAAGTGAGAAATATGTATGAATTAATTCAAGTTTCAAGTCAGATCATTTTTTAACGTCACAATATGCATTGTTATCCATGTTCATAAATGTTCTGAAGACAATTCATTGGACAATAACCGCAGAAGAATGGCACACAGTGGGGTTCTTGTTCTCAAGACTTTTAAATAATTTGGCTTTCTAATCTTTTGAAATTGAATTTACTTGGATGAAGGTTATTCCAGAAAAGCGTCGTACACATGTAATTAGACCTTTACGTTATCATTGCAGTGACTTTGAAAGACTTTGGAAGACTAATTATCATAATTATTTTACCACTCTCACCAGCTCGGCAAACATAATAAAAAAAAATATGTGTTGAATATAAATAAATATACCATAGTTTGATTATAAAGTTCTGATCAATTAGTAATAAACAAAATATAGCATAAGATTTGTAGTATTGTTGAAGGATCAACATTGCTGTTCAACAAAAAGAAATAAAATCGGACACCAATTGTAACAACAATATCATGATGAGATTCAAATACGTTTGGTTGATTGATTTATTGATTGATTTTTTGGTGCTTTACGCCACTTTCAGCAATATTTCAGCTATATCATGGTGACCAGTGTTAGTGATGGAAGAAGACGGAGTACCCGGAGAGAACCACCGACCATGGACAAGCAACTGGTAAACTTTATCACTTGCGGTTGCGAGTCGAGTGCACCCTTTTTGTAATTTACAAAGCCGGGCGCGAACCCACGTCGCATTGGTGATAGGCTTGTGTGAGTTGTTAGGTAATCCAACTACCTAACTCATTGAGCCACCCGGGCCCTTAATACGTTTGGTATGATGAACTGTTTTTGAAAATAAGTCAAGAAAGATATTAACATTTCACCTTTCAAAAAGTGCATTTATATTTTGGATTTGAACAAACATATAATTTTCACAGTATGCGGAAAACATTTATTGTCCCTTTTCAAACATAATAAATACAGAAAAAGAGAGTTGGCACAGCTTCCATTCTCTCGACAACAAATAAAGGTTATCTACCTACTTCTTGTCTCAAACTTCCATCCTCTCGACAACAAATAAAGGTTATCTACCTACTTCTTGTCTCAAACTTCCATCCTCTCGACAACAAATAAAGGTTATCTACCTACTTCTGGTCTCAAACTTCCATCCTCTCGACAACAAATAAAGGTTATCTACCTACTTCTTGTCTCAAACTTCCATCCTCTCGACAACAAATAAAGGTTATCTACCTACTTCTGGTCTCAAACTTCCATTCTCTCGACAACAAATAAAGGTTCTCTCGACAACAAATAAAGGTTATCTACCTACTTCTGGTCTCAAACTTCCATCCTCTTGACAACAAATAAAGGTTATCTACCTACTTCTGGTCTCAAACTTCCATTCTCTCGACAACAAATAAAGGTTATCTACCTACTTCTGGTCTCAAACTTCCATCCTCTCGACAACAAATAAAGGTTATCTACCTACTTCTTGTCTCAAACTTCCATCCTCTCGACAACAAATAAAGGTTATCTACCTACTTTTTGTCTCAAACTTCCATTCTCTCGACAACAAATAAAGGTTATCTACCTACTTCTGGTCTCAAACTTCCATCCTCTCGACAACAAATAAAGGTTATCTACCTACTTCTGGTCTCAAACTTCCATTCTCTCGACAACAAATAAAGGTTATCTACCTACTTCTGGTCTCAAACTTCCATCCTCTCGACAACAAATAAAGGTTATCTACCTACTTCTTGTCTCAAATTTCCATCCTCTCGACAACAAATAAAGGTTATCTACCTACTTCTGGTCTCAAACTTCCATTCTCTCGACAACAAATAAAGGTTATCTACCTACTTCTTGTCTCAAGCTTCCATCCTCTCGACAACAAATAAAGGTTATCTACCTACTTCTTGTCTCAAACTTCCATTCTCTCGACAACAAATAAAGGTTATCTACCTACTTCTGGTCTCAAACTTCCATCCTCTCGACAACAAATAAAGGTTATCTACCTACTTCTGGTCTCAAACTTCCATCCTCTCGACAACAAATAAAGGTTATCTACCTACTTCTGGTCTCAAACTTCCATCCTCTCGACAACAAATAAAGGTTATCTACCTACTTCTTGTCTCAAACTTCCATCCTCTCGACAACAAATAAAGGTTATCTACCTACTTCTGGTCTCAAACTTCCATTCTCTCGACAACAAATAAAGGTTCTCTCGACAACAAATAAAGGTTATCTACCTACTTCTGGTCTCAAACTTCCATCCTCTTGACAACAAATAAAGGTTATCTACCTACTTCTGGTCTCAAACTTCCATTCTCTCGACAACAAATAAAGGTTATCTACCTACTTCTTGTCTCAAACTTCATTCTCTCGACAACAAATAAAGGTTATCTACCTACTTCTTGTCTCAAACTTCCATCCTCTCGACAACAAATAAAGGTTATCTACCTACTTCTTGTCTCCAACCTCCATCCTCTCGACAACAAATAAAGGTTATCTACCTACTTCTTGTCTCAAACTTCCATCCTCTCGACAACAAATAAAGGTTATCTACCTACTTCTGGTCTCAAACTTCCATCCTCTCGACAACAAATAAAGGTTATCTACCTACTTCTTGTCTCAAACTTCCATCCTCTCGACAACAAATAAAGGTTATCTACCTACTTCTGGTCTCAAACTTCCATTCTCTCGACAACAAATAAAGGTTCTCTCGACAACAAATAAAGGTTATCTACCTACTTCTTGTCTCAAACTTCCATCCTCTTGACAACAAATAAAGGTTATCTACCTACTTCTGGTCTCAAACTTCCATTCTCTCGACAACAAATAAAGGTTATCTACCTACTTCTTGTCTCAAACTTCCATTCTCTCGACAACAAATAAAGGTTATCTACCTACTTCTTGTCTCAAACTTCCATCCTCTCGACAACAAATAAAGGTTATCTACCTACTTCTTGTCTCAAACTTCCATCCTCTCGACAACAAATAAAGGTTATCTACCTACTTCTGGTCTCAAACTTCCATTCTCTCGACAACAAATAAAGGTTATCTACCTACTTCTTGTCTCAAACTTCCATCCTCTCGACAACAAATAAAGGTTATCTACCTACTTCTGGTCTCAAACTTCCATCCTCTCGACAACAAATAAAGGTTATCTACCTACTTTTTGTCTCAAACTTCCATTCTCTCGACAACAAATAAAGGTTATCTACCTACTTCTGGTCTCAAACTTCCATCCTCTCGACAACAAATAAAGGTTATCTACCTACTTCTGGTCTCAAACTTCCATCCTCTCGACAACAAATAAAGGTTATCTACCTACTTCTGGTCTCAAACTTCCATCCTCTCGACAACAAATAAAGGTTATCTACCTACTTCTGGTCTCAAACTTCCATCCTCTCGACAACAAATAAAGGTTATCTACCTACTTCTTGTCTCAAACTTCCATCCTCTCGACAACAAATAAAGGTTATCTACCTACTTCTGGTCTCAAACTTCCATTCTCTCGACAACAAATAAAGGTTCTCTCGACAACAAATAAAGGTTATCTACCTACTTCTGGTCTCAAACTTCCATCCTCTTGACAACAAATAAAGGTTATCTACCTACTTCTGGTCTCAAACTTCCATTCTCTCGACAACAAATAAAGGTTATCTACCTACTTCTGGTCTCAAACTTCCATCCTCTCGACAACAAATAAAGGTTATCTACCTACTTCTGGTCTCAAACTTCCATCCTCTCGACAACAAATAAAGGTTATCTACCTACTTTTTGTCTCAAACTTCCATTCTCTCGACAACAAATAAAGGTTATCTACCTACTTCTGGTCTCAAACTTCCATCCTCTCGACAACAAATAAAGGTTATCTACCTACTTCTGGTCTCAAACTTCCATCCTCTCGACAACAAATAAAGGTTATCTACCTACTTCTGGTCTCAAACTTCCATCCTCTCGACAACAAATAAAGGTTATCTACCTACTTCTTGTCTCAAATTTCCATCCTCTCGACAACAAATAAAGGTTATCTACCTACTTCTGGTCTCAAACTTCCATTCTCTCGACAACAAATAAAGGTTATCTACCTACTTCTGGTCTCAAACTTCCATTCTCTCGACAACAAATAAAGGTTATCTACCTACTTCTGGTCTCAAACTTCCATTCTCTCGACAACAAATAAAGGTTATCTACCTACTTCTGGTCTCAAACTTCCATCCTCTCGACAACAAATAAAGGTTATCTACCTACTTCTTGTCTCAAACTTCCATTCTCTCGACAACAAATAAAGGTTATCTACCTACTTCTGGTCTCAAACTTCCATTCTCTCGAAAACAAATAAAGGTTATCTACCTACTTCTGGTCTCAAACTTCCATCCTCTCGACAACAAATAAAGGTTATCTACCTACTTCTGGTCTCAAACTTCCATTCTCTCGACAACAAATAAAGGTTATCTACCTACTTCTTGTCTCAAACTTCCATCCTCTCGACAACAAATACAGGTTATCTACCTACTTCTTGTCTCAAACTTCCATTCTCTCGACAACAAATAAAGGTTATCTACCTACTTCTTGTCTAAAACGTAATGTTAAATAAACAAAAATAACGAAAAGACACTGAAAATGTTAAACAAGACATAATTATCATCATGGAATCAGCACGAAACAGAATAATTTACTGTAATCGATTTCATTGAAAAACAAGACAATTATAAGTAAAAATAAGTATTCAAAATCGGTGCGAGACGATATTAAACACATAATAGTAATAGTTATATTGTTGAGAAAAAAATCCCGTTGCTATGGTGAATAACGTCATTTAGATAACTTTTAAATGAATGTTAATTTGTGAAAAACAACGCGTATATGTTTTACATAGTGTTAGTTACTGTAACGTGCGGACACGAAGCAGGTAATTTTTGTTTTATAAAATGAGCTTTTCAAAGAAATTTATTTATTTTTGGTTTTTATGTATCCATCGTTTTTTTTTTATTGTAAATTTGTGCTAAAATTTAAGCTCAGTTCATGTGTAATATTATTACATTTAAACATTTTAATATGTTAATTAATGAATATTCAATATTGAAAATCGTGTTTTTATTCAATTTACAACTCGATCTTTGTCGATGTAAAACTAAAATGTTGGTTGATATAAAGTTCCCAATCGCAAGTGGAGATTGATGCAATATTTCAAAAATTGTTTGGAAAAAAACCATTTGATTATGATTGAATAATTGAACAAAGTTTACATATGATAGCATTCACAAATGCTTGCAATGATATTTGATAGGTCGATCTTGGATTCTGGTATCAAAATTTAACCATCGACGAATCAATGAACCGAAACAACAGTCCTAAGATGTTTATTCATTATTGTTATACATCGTCGGTAATACAAGACTATTCACGCTTCGATACTCTTGATAGAATCGTAGCGTGTTCAACCATGGGTTATCGACAATGTACAGTATATTTTCCCTTGTACGTAGATTTGTTCTTTCCTCCATTACCGACACGATTTTGACCGGTCTTGACTCTATGAGTAACACGACAATCGGGGTCTGCTTACCCTTCGTGAATACCTGGGTTTACCCTCCTTTTTTTGTTGGGGTCCGCGTTGCTCATCTCTTTAGTTTTCTGTATTTTGTTCGTTTTGATTGTCTTAGTTATGTGTGTTGTGCCCAGTGTTGTATGTGTCTCTTGATTGTCCATTCTTCATTATCCCTTCGGTTTTCGCTCACGTGTAAATTGCACTGTACCCCTTTCTTCCATTACCGTGTTTTAATTAAAACATTTTCCGTGTGAACCCATATTTTTTTGCTTTGGTTTGTTTTCTTGTATAGGAGTATTAAGAATTAAATTACTAGTATGCAGAACTAAGCCCTTTTATGAAGATTATTATACCTGTATTATCAATATGGGGCTGTCACCTTTATTTATAATGGCAACAAATCTACATAATTTTTGAAGGTCGTATTTATTCTTAGATGTCATAATTTCCTTGAATTTCAAAGTATTATGTCTGTTCCTAAGCTTTTCTTTAATGTACAGTTTTCTTTGGTTATTAAAATTATCACATGAAAATAAATAATGGAATTCATCTCCAATTTCATTTTTTAAACATAATGTACAAATTCTGTCTTCTGTTGATACATTACACCAGCGTCCGCATTCAATTGGTAATCTATGGTTTGTTGTTCTAAATCTGCAAAGAGCAGTTAAGTCTTTGTCTTCTAAAATATTAAAATAATTTTCAAATTCCAAAGTATCTTTGAAAATTTTGTAATTTAGACCTTTTGGCGAATTATAAAGTGTAGATAGCCATAATTGTCGGAATTGATCTTGAAGTCAAACTTTTATTACTTGCTTTAACCATATATCAGTTATAAAGGTTTGTGTCTTCCATACATAAGGGAACGACCATTTAACTTTAATATTCTGATTCCCAATGTTGCTGAAAAAAAGATTCTGATTTTGGTGGAGGAAAGAAATAATAATCTGATTCAGAGTTTTTGTCATATAACCTAATGTTAAATTCTGGAAAAAAAATTCGCGCTTCTCGCGACAAAAAAAATAATATTCTAACTCTTGTGTTGTCCGAAAAAAAATTTCTGAACGAAACAAAAAACCATAACCTCCCTTCAAGTTAAATGGTCGGTCCCTAAGTATAACCACAATGATCAAATACACCTTTTACAAATTCAATCTGATCAAAATTTATATTGTTGCTTAAACTTAAATTATACATATACTTGTATATTAAAAACGAAAGTTTTGACTGTTTACCAGTTAACAATCTTGCCCAATAAGATATAATTTGGACTTTGATATCAGTATCCATAGGGTAAAGTCCTAATTCTCTGTATATCATATAGTTTGGTGTTGACATTTTTAATTTTAAAAGGATTTTGCAAAACTTTAGATGAACTCTTTCGATGCTTTCATTATTTGAGAAATCCCATATTTCACTGCCGTATAAAAAAATTGGCTTGATAATTTTCTCAAAAAGATCCAATTGACACTGTATTGATAAATTGTGCAGTTTGCCATTCTTCAATACTTCAAACATAGCTTTTAATGCTTTTGCAACTTGTGCTGCTTTAGCAAGTTGGAAATTACCTGTTTTTGAAAAAAGCAGGCCTAAATAACTAAATTCAGTAACAATATCTAGTTCCTTTCCACTGTATCTAAATAATAAATTGTGGGGGAGTCGTCCCTTTGAAAATAGCAAGACTTTCGTTTTTTTTTATATTAACGGTTAGTTTCCAGTACTGACAATATTCGTAATAAATATCAAGTTGTGATTGTAGTTCATTAGGGGATTCTGCCATTAGAATAGTGTCATCTGCATATAGTATACACAATATTTTGAGAAATACATTTAATTGTCGTTCAATATCTGCAGTAGCAGTTTCTAACCTAACAATATCTCTATTTTCATGAAAGGATTCTAAATCATTAAGAAAAATTTAAATAAAAAAGTGTAAAGATTGTCACCTTGCCTCACACCATTACAACATGGAAAAAAGTATGATGTACAATTATTATTTGTAACATATGATTTAACATTTTCATACATATTCAGGATAACTTTATGGATTTTAACATTAAAGTTATTTAACAATAGTCTATACCATAAACCTTCACGCCATACTTTGTCGAATGCTTTTTCAAAATCGATGAAGGCGCAGTACAACGTTTTCTTTTTTCTTTTGAAAAGTTTATCCGTTGTTGAATAACCTTTTCTGAATCCACATTAGTTTTCTTTTAAAACAAAGAATTCTTCTGAGTTTTTATTCGTATATCGAAGAACAGACAACACAATGGCCAAAGGAAAAAGTACAAAAGGACAAACAACGATCTACAAAACATACATATAAAACTAAAGATCGAGTGACACGAACTGCACTAAAAACCGGGGGTGAACTCAGGTACTACACTAGATCCTTTACAAGTAAAATTACCATTCTCATCTCAGTTTAATCTTTCATTTAATATTAAAAAAAAATTGTTTTCTTTACAAAATTCTAGTAAAAGCTTGCCAAATTTATTTTTTACCCTAATCTTTACTCACACGTTTCCGTGGTATATTAAGAAGATCTAAATGTGTTACACCATTTTCAACGAAGTTCACTAGTTCAGGTGCTTTATCTTTTTCGTCAACTATAATAAAATCGTCAGGTGCAGCTGTTCTGCTATTAAAATCTCCTAAACAGACAAATATTAACATAATTTACAGAAAAAATCAAATATTCATTCTCAATTTGTTTGCCGGAATACATCATCCGATGAATATGATGTGTATTCTGGGGGAATATACACAATACCAAATAATGAGTCTTCCCCCATTTGTAATAATTTTGAATCGACTTTGAACCAAAGAATAAATTTACAATCAGAGTCAAGCGGTATTATATGACCAGCAAATTTCTCCCTAAATCCTAAACTAATTCCAAATAGAATTACAATCTATATAAATGATATAATATGCAACGTCTTTAATTGGATGGAGATTAAGTTGCACGAACTTGCATTAATCATAATGACAAAGTTTCAATGGAAAAGAGACCCCATAGAAGACAGAATCCGTCACAGTTGTCTCCTATTGGCTGTCTCACAAAATACATTTACAGAATAAAAACTCCACTGACGTTCAATTCTGTAGATATTTGACAGTAACTTAATTTACAATCAGCAACAATAATCACAAGATGGACATTGAAATAACGAATCTTTAAACATTTGGTAAATTTGCAGCAGTGTTCATACTCGGGTTTTGGTGAGGTCCGTGCTACTCATATTTTAAGTTGTGGTGTTTTTTGTTTTCTTTGTTTTTCTGTGTCTTGTGTGCACAATGTTGCCTGTGTTTGTTCTTTTCTGAATGTCCCTTCGTATTTATAATTGTTGCTTACATATTACAGCTGTATGTGTTGAAAAGATACATAATACATCCAAAATATATAATGCAGTCATATTGGTTAAATAAATACCCAATACAGCCATATTGATTAAATAAACACACAATGCAGTCATATTGGTTAAATAGATACACAATATAGTCATATTGGTTAAATAAACACACAATACAGCCATATTGATTGAATAAACACACAATATAGCCATATTTGTTAAATAGATACACAATACAGTCATATTGGTTAAATAAACACAATACAGTCGCATTAATTAAAGAGACACACAATACAGCCATATTGGTTAAATAAACACACAATACAACCATATTGGTTAAATAAACACACAATACAGCCATATTGATTAAATAAACACACAATATAGCAATATTAATTAAATAAACACACAATACAACCATATTGATTAAATAAACACACAATACAGCCATATTAATTAAATAAACACATGTACAATCATATTGGTTAAATAGATACACAATACAGCCATAAAGGTTAAATAAATACACAGGATAGCCTTAGTGGTTAAATATAATGCAGTCATATGGATAATTTTATTGCGACTCAATATGCGAGCGCGAGCGAGCTCTTTATGGTATAAAATGTGTACTTAGGATTTTTTGACAAACATGGCTGTACATATTGACGAATAAACAAAAAATCGACGCTTTGTAAACACCGGTTCCGTGTAACACACTAACACACTCAACTAATGAAGATCTTCTTAACATAAAGCGCAAAGGTGATCCTGAAGTCTCGTACCCTCTCTCGTACGTCCGATACCACTGAAACCCGGAACCCGTGTGCAATAAAAGTCATTTTGTTAGCTTGTTTGACTTATATTGATATGTTTTAATTGATTAAATCTCTTCTGACATACTGACTAGAATTTGTGTCTCTACGCGGAAGTTAACTTTTGAGATTTCGTAAGGAACGATAACTCGAATAAAGGAACGACAGCTTGATTGAATGAGACTAGATTCGGCCCTAAAAAAAGTCGTCCCCAATATATCTTGGGCCCAAAAATCTCGACACTTTTTGATGCACTGGATGAGCGTGAAATTGCCAGATAATTGTCAGATGCGCGAGCATTCATGGCCGTGCCGGTTTCATATTATGCGAGCGTTAACGAGCTCTTTATGGTATAAAATGTGTACTTAGGATTTTTTGACAAACATGGCTGAACATAGTGACGAATAAAAAAAAAAATCGACGCTTTGTAAACACCGGTTCCGTGTAACACACTTATACACTCAACTAATGAAGATCTTCTTAACATAAAGCGCAAAGGTGATTCTGAAGTCTCGTACCCTCTCTCGTACGTCCGATACCACTGAAACCCGGAACCCGTGTGTAATAAAAGTCATTTTGTTAGCTTGTTTGACTTGTATTGATATTTGTTAATTTATTAAATCTCTTCTGACATACTGACAAAAATTTTTGTTTCTACGCGGAAGTTAACTTTTGAGATTTCGTAAGGAACGACAGCTCGATTGAATGAGACTAGATTCGGCCCTAAAAAAAAGTCGTCCCCAATATAGCTCGGCCCAAAAAATCTCGATACTTTTTGATGCACTGCGTGCAATTGCCTGATAATTTTCAGATGCGCGAGTATTCATGGCCGTGCCGGTTTCATATTAAACAAAGCTAAAAAGTTCAAACCTAACTCATGTAAATTCAGATTTATACTTTACTAAACATATCAACAATATGCTGGTAAAATGATACTATATCTTACTCTTACAAACTTCTAGGAATATCATTGGTTTAAAGTGAACACGTGGAAACCGTGTATATTCAATACACGGTCAGGAGTTTTTAATACACGGTTAGTAGTAGAGTTATCTCCCCCTTTTCTTTCAAAACAAAGATGACGTCACAAATGGATCACTTCACCTGATCACTTACACACAACCCACAAACTGCATATTTATTAGTTTTGATGCAGTTACATCTAAATCCCTCATTCAAAGGAACGATATATTCGTTACACAGTGTGCTAGTGACCTAATACGATTTATTATACCTCATATATTAATTACCATAAATAGATTAATTTGATTGGACAATGGGTAAAAATCAGAACACGTGATCATACAGGACAAAAATCATATTCTGTGAAATAAAAATTATATTCCACCCCCTCGGAAGCCTCGTGAATTTTCCCGCCAGAGTTATCGTTCTTTGACAGGAAACGTCAGAGGCACTCGGAACGCATCACTTTCAGGCAACCGTTACAATGAATGTGGTTTTTAAATGTCTGAGACAACGTTCCAATGGAAGCCAGCAGTATTTTACATGTATATAAATTAATTTTAGAATCACATGTCATTAAATACGTGTTTTGATTGGTTTAATAAGTTGAATTTATATTCGTATGAACTGAATCTGAAAATAGACGTCGTTCCCAAGGCGTCGCGTGCGTTGTCATCAGGCGATTTTCTTTAAATGAGGCACCTTTGGGGTTATTTTAATTTATTTCCGATTATTTTGAAAAAATAAATATATTTTTCAATATCATAACAAACAAAGTTTGAATTAATTTATAAGGATTGATCGAAATTATTTGTTCGGTTCATTCGAAATAACCTCAATCAGGTTGTACACACCGTGTAACCCGCGTAGCACGGTTATTCACCCACGGTTATTCACCCACGAGTATCATATTCCCCTCGGGCGTTGCCATCAGGGAATATGATACTCTTGGGTGAATGAATTTTCATATTTCCCTCACCAGCATGCAATAAATGTATAATGATATACGGGGTCAGTAAATTCCATATCTCCTCATGGAATTTACTGACCCCGTATATATCGTATTAGGTCATTAACACATAAATGTCTTTACAGGTGTATGACTGATTGGTGTTAATCATGTTAGCAGTTTCAGTCATAATTGTTTTTGTTGTCCTAGGGTAATGATCTGTTACCAACAGATTCTAGCTAGGGATAGAAGTACATAACAACAAAATAACAAACTTCGCCCGCTAAGAACAAACTAGTTATTTATTTTAGATAAATGGGATCACATGTATCATAGAAATATCGTGTAAATCCTGAAAAAAGCAATCGGATAATATTGTTGAGTCTGTCTTCTTGTTCGACTTATCTTTATAAAAACAGTTAGTCCATAAACAGATTAGGTACATTGTCAAAAAATATATAATTCATTTCTATGAACTTTAGAAACATGTAGAAGAGAGAGCATTTGGTGAGCTTTCCTGTCTTGTTTCGCAGCGATTTCAAATAATATAAAAATATTTACTGACAATGTATGTATATAGCGTTTATCATACAATGCCAAAAAGGTCTTAAACAACTGTCAAATTGTCTGAAAAGAGGATAAACTCTGTTGGTAGACTATTAACATCTTAGGCTTTCATTCGCCCAGAAGTCAGTATATCAGCAGTGGTACGGTTCATTTGATATATTTATTACTGAAATTTACAGTTCCTAAATAATGAATAATTATTGAAACTTTAATGTTTAATCTTTTATTGTTAAAAAATTAATGTCCCCCAGGTGTAAGAGACCTAATCGATTTTGGCTCTCCTATTTAGGGCTTTTTGTGTACTTGCTGCCAAAGACCTTATTTGGCTTTCCAATCTTTTGACTCTGAGCGGTACGATGAAATTTCATTCCTAAAACGTGTCGTACCCACGAAATTACATATCTACAAAATGTACGTTTTTATTATTATTATTATTATCGATCTATTCTATCGTTTGTTAACAATATAATGCTAACTAATAACTATTCTATCGTTTGTTAACACTATAATGCGAACTAATAATTATTCTATCGTTTGTTAACACTATAATGCTAACTAATAATTATTCTATCGTTTGTTAACACTATAATGCTAACTAACAATTATTCTATCGTTTGTTAACACTATAATGCTAACTAATAATTATTATATCGTTTGTTAACACTATCATGTTAACTAATAATTATTCTATCGTTTGTTAACACTATCATGCTAACTAATAATTATTCTATCGTTTGTTAACACTATCATGCTAGCTAATAATTATTCTATCGTTTGTTAACATTATCATGTTACCTAATAATTATTCTATCGTTTGTTAACACTATCATGTTAACTAATAATTATTCTATCGTTTGTTAACATTATCATGCTAACTAATAATTATTCTATCGTTTGTTAACACTATCATGTTAACTAATAATTATTCTATCGTTTGTTAACACTATCATGCTAACTAATAATTATTCTATCGTTTGTTAACACTATCATGCTAACAAATAATTATTCTATCGTTTGTTAACACTATCATGCTAATTAATAATTATTCTATCGTTTGCTAACACTATCATGCTAACTAATAATTATTCTATCGCTTGTTAACACTATCATGCTAACTAATAATTATTCTATCGTTTGTTAACACTATCATGCTAACTAATAATTATTCTATCGTTTGTTAACACTATCATGTTAACGAATAATTATTCTATCGTTTGGTAACACTATAATGTTAACTGATAACTAATCAATCGTTTGTTAACACTATGATGTTAACTAATAATTATTCAATTGTTTGTTAACACTATAATGTTAAATAATAACTGATCAATTGTTTGTTAACACTATGATGTTAACTAATAACTATTCAATTGTTTGTTAACACTATAATGTTAAATAATAACTGATCAATTGTTTTTTAACACTATAATGTTAACTAATAACTGATCAATCGTTTGTTAAGACTATGATGTTAACTAATAACTGTTCAATCGTTTGTTAACACTATGATGTTAACTAATAACTGTTCAATCGTTTGTTAACACTATAATGTTAACTAATAACTGATCAATCGTTTGTTAACACTATAATGCTAACTAAAAACTGTTCAATCGTGTGTTAACACACTAATGTTAACTAACAACTGATCAATCGTTTGTTAACACTATAATGTTAACTAATAACTGATCAATCGTTTGTTAACACTATGATGCTAACTAAGAACTGTTCAATCGTGCGTTAACACTATGATGTTAACTAACAACTGATCAATCGTTTGTTAACACTATAATGTTAAATAATAACTGATCAATCGTTTGTTAACACTATGATGCTAACCAAGAACTGTTCAATCGTTTGTTAACACTATGATGTTAACTAATAAGTGTTCAATCGTTTATAAAATTGACTTATATACGATTTCCGCATAAACACGATGTTCGGTTCGTCTTTACCTCCGGTTGTGTGCAGGAGGACTAATGTCTCATTTGTGTTTGTATAGTGGTGTCCAACACATATTGTGTTGCGTTTTTTATTTTGTTTGTCTTCATCCTGTGTCTTGTGTACCCAATGTTGCCAGTTTCTCTGGATTTTCCATTCTTGATTGTCCCTTCGGTTTCTCTAACTTTTATGTATCAATAATTGTGGTAATACAAACATCACATGTGTCTACTTATTATTTTCAGATTGAACTTCAACAAAAGAACTTGTCAACTTTAGCCTCTTGAGTTTTGATATTAATCGTCAAAAAAAGATTCAAAAATGCATATAATTGGACCTGTGTTTCTTGTATTTTCATTTTTATGCTTTGTTTTTAATATATTGTCTCTAATAATATTATTACGAACAATTGACTTAAGACAAAAACAATTCTACTGTTTAGCTCTATATCTGAGTATAAGTGATGCTGTAATAGGCTTTGAGACAATAAGTTTCTATTCTATTGATCAATATACAGAGTTCACGGAGTTACCACTTATAATAACGTGTACTATCTTAAAAGCATCCATTGCTGGAACTATGATATTTTCCTTGACTCAAGTGTTAATGATATGTTTTGAAAGGTTGAATGCAACACTACAAATTTCAAACGTCAATTTGAAAAGAATAACGTCTAACAAAGCAGTAGGAATCAGTTTTATTGTCACCCATCTATACACATTCACAGTTCCAGTGGCTGAATTCTTACAAAATGGCAATCCATGCGTCATAAAGTCAACACTATTGAGATTTCTGATTTTTGACTTTTCTGTTATTATTTTAACAGTAGCCATAGTGACTATATATCTTCTTATAATTGTTAGAATTGTAATGCAAAACAAAAAGATGCAAGCCTTCGTAGAGCCATTGGCTTCAAACAACAACAGTGAACAAGATATAAAAGAATCGACGAAAAGAAGAAAAAAGAACATAATAACACTAGGAATTATTATACTCATCGCTTTAATATCGACAATGCCCAGATGTGTAACATCTGCTATAGCTTTATATCTAGGTAACACTACAGCCATCACAAAAAGCTTAGAGATTAGTAATCATTTCATGCTCATTAATCCTCTAATGGATCCCGTTATTTATATATTAAGAATCAAAGAATATCGTCAAAGGTTACGTTGTAAATAACCGTTGAGTTGAAACAATAAGGTGGCAAAGCAAAGAAGATGAATGGTACGGTCCAATGAATATGTGCACTTCAACCAATTGAAATCATGTAAATGCTACAAATGAATGTCATCGTTGCACCATCGACTTAAATGGATTAATTGTCTGACTTAACTTAATTTACCAACAAAAATAGTATGAAATTAAATTTGTTCGAAATGGTATTGTTGTTTCTTGATGAAGTATGGCATGTCTGATTTTCCCTTTGGTATCTTCAAACTCTTCTTAGAAAAATGTAATTATTGTCTTTGAGTTACATCACCTCCTGTTAGAAAAATGTGCAGATAATTCAGCATATACTTGCCGAGGCTCATGGATAATGCAACGACAAGATAGCATTTTATGTGATCAGTTCAACAAAAGAGATAAACAGGAAAACACGCGGTTGACGTTGCATATATAAATATGCATTAATTCGCAATTCCTACCTCGTATGTTATAAAAATACACCACTGAACCTCTCAGTCATTTGACCAGCTTATCTGTATTTCTACAGAAAAAAAAAATGATTTTCAAATATTAAAAAAACTTTGGTCTCAGAAAAAAGAGCAACCTAGGGTTTAAGTATGACACGTCTATATATATAAAAAAAAAACATTCGTTTTCAGCCCATTATGTATATCTAACAACTACGATACAAAAACCATTATCTTCTTCTGTAAAAATTAGACAATTCAGATCGAGTGTTACCTACCACTTTATCTTTTATTGTTAAAAAATTAATGTCCCCCAGGTGTAAGAGACCTAATCGATTTTGGCTCTCCTATTTAGGGCTTTTTGTGTACTTGCTGCCAAAGACCTTATTTGGCTTTCCAATCTTTTGACTCTGAGCGGTACGATGAAATTTCATTCCTAAAACGTGTCGTACCCACGAAATTACATATCTACAAAATGTACGTTTTTATTATTATTATTATTATCGATCTATTCTATCGTTTGTTAACACTATAATGTTAAATAATAACTGATCAATTGTTTGTTAACACTATAATCTTAACTAATAAATGATCCATCGTTTGTTAAGACTATAATGTTAACTAATAACTGTTCAATCGTTTGTTAACACTATGATGTTAACTAATAACTATTCAATTGTTTGTTAACACTATAATGTTAAATAATAACTGATCAATTGTTTGTTAACACTATCATGTTAACTAATAACTGATCAATCGTTTGTTAAGACTATTATGTTAACTAATAACTGTTCAATCGTTTGTTAACACTATGATGTTAACTAATAACTGTTCAATCGTGTGTTAACACTATAATTTTAACTAATAACTGATCAATCGTTTGTTAACACTATTATGCTAACTAAGAACTGTTCAATCGTGTGTTAACACTATAATGTTAACTAACAACTGATCAATCGTTTGTTAACACTATAATGTTAAATAATAACTGATCAATCGTTTGTTAACACTATGATGCTAACTAAGAACTGTTCAATCGTTTGTTAACACTATGATGTTAACTAATAAGTGTTCAATCGTTTATAAAATTGACTTATATACGATTTCCGCATAAAAACGATGTTCGGTTCGTCTTTACCTCCGGTTGTGTGCAGGAGGACTAATGTCTCATTTGTGTTTGTATAGTGGTGTCCAACACATATTGTGTTGCATTTTTTATTTTGTTTGTCTTCATCCTGTGTCTTGTGTACCCAATGTTGCCAGTTTCTCTGGATTTTCCATTCTTGATTGTCCCTTCGGTTTCTCTAACTTTTATGTATCAATAATTGTGGTAATACAAACATCACATGTGTCTACTTATTATTTTCAGATTGAACTTCAACAAAAGAACTTGTCAACTTTAGCCTCTTGAGTTTTGATATTAATCGTCAAAAAAAGATTCAAAAATGCATATAATTGGACCTGTATTTCTTGTATTTTCATTTTTATGCTTTGTTTTTAATATATTGTCTCTAATAATATTATTACGAACAATTGACTTAAGACAAAAACAATTCTACTGTTTAGCTCTATATCTGAGTATAAGTGATGCTGTAATAGGCTTTGAGACAATAAGTTTCTATTCTATTGATCAATATACAGAGTTCACGGAGATACCACTTATAATAACAGGTACTATCTTAAAAGCATCCATTGCTGGAACTATGATATTTTCCTTGACTCAAGTGTTAATGATATGTTTTGAAAGGTTGAATGCAACACTACAAATTTCAAACGTCAATTTGAAAAGAATAACGTCTAACAAAGCAGTAGGAATCAGTTTTATTGTCACCCATCTATACACATTCACAGTTCCAGTGGCTGAATTCTTACAAAATGGCAATCCATGCGTCATAAAGTCAACACTATTGAGATTTCTGATTTTTGACTTTTCTGTTATTATTTTAACAGTAGCCATAGTGACTATATATCTTCTTATAATTGTTAGAATTGTAATGCAAAACAAAAAGATGCAAGCCTTCGTAGAGCCATTGGCTTCAAACAACAACAGTGAACAAGATATAAAAGAATCGACGAAAAGAAGAAAAAAGAACATAATAACACTAGGAATTATTATACTCATCGCTTTAATATCGACAATGCCCAGATGTGTAACATCTGCTATAGCTTTATATCTAGGTAACACTACAGCCATCACAAAAAGCTTAGAGATTAGTAATCATTTCATGCTCATTAATCCTCTAATGGATCCCGTTATTTATATATTAAGAATCAAAGAATATCGTCAAAGGTTACGTTGTAAATAACCGTTGAGTTGAAACAATAAGGTGGCAAAGCAAAGAAGATGAATGGTACGGTCCAATGAATATGTGCACTTCAACCAATTGAAATCATGTAAATGCTACAAATGAATGTCATCGTTGCACCATCGACTTAAATGGATTAATTGTCTGACTTAACTTAATTTACCAACAAAAATAGTATGAAATTAAATTTGTTCGAAATGGTATTGTTGTTTCTTGATGAAGTATGGCATGTCTGATTATCCCTTTGGTATCTTCAAACTCTTCTTAGAAAAATGTAATTATTGTCTTTGAGTTACATCCCCTCCTGTTAGAAAAATGTGCAGATAATTCAGCATATACTTGCCGAGGCTCATGGATAATGCAACGACAAGATAGCATTTTATGTGATCAGTTCAACAAAAGAGATAAACAGGAAAACACGCGGTTGACGTTGCATATATAAATATGCATTAATTCGCAATTCCTACCTCGTATGTTATAAAAATACACCACTGAACCTCTCAGTCATTTGACCAGCTTATCTGTATTTCTACAGAAAAAAAAAATGATTTTCAAATATTAAAAAAAACTTTGGTCTCAGAAAAAAGAACAACCTAGGGTTTAAGTATGACACGTATATATATATAAAAAAAACCATTCGTTTTCAGCCCATTATGTATATCTAACAACTACGATACAAAAACCATTATCTTCTTCTGTAAAAATTAGACAATTCAGATCGAGTGTTACCTACCACTTTATCTTTTATTGTTAAAAAATTAATGTCCCCCAGGTGTAAGAGACCTAATCGATTTTGGCTCTCCTATTTAGGGCTTTTTGTGTACTTGCTGCCAAAGACCTTATTTGGCTTTCCAATCTTTTGACTCTGAGCGGTACGATGAAATTTCATTCCTAAAACGTGTCGTACACACGAAATTACATATCTACAAAATGTACGTTTTTATTATTATTATTATTATCGATCTATTCTATCGTTTGTTAACACTATAATGTTAAATAATAACTGATCAATTGTTTGTTAACACTATAATCTTAACTAATAAATGATCAATCGTTTGTTAAGACTATAATGTTAACTAATAACTGTTCAATCGTTTGTTAACACTATGATGTTAACTAATAACTATTCAATTGTTTGTTAACACTATAATGTTAAATAATAACTGATCAATTGTTTGTTAACACTATCATGTTAACTAATAACTGATCAATCGTTTGTTAAGACTATTATGTTAACTAATAACTGTTCAATCGTTTGTTAACACTATGATGTTAACTAATAACTGTTCAATCGTTTGTTAACACTATAATTTTAACTAATAACTGATCAATCGTTTGTTAACACTATTATGCTAACTAAGAACTGTTCAATCGTGTGTTAACACTATAATGTTAACTAACAACTGATCAATCGTTTGTTAACACTATAATGTTAAATAATAACTGATCAATCGTTTGTTAACACTATGATGCTAACTAAGAACTGTTCAATCGTTTGTTAACACTATGATGTTAACTAATAAGTGTTCAATCGTTTATAAAATTGACTTATATACGATTTCCGCATAAAAACGATGTTCGGTTCGTCTTTACTTCCGGTTGTGTGCAGGAGGACTAATGTCTCATTTGTGTTTGCATAGTGGTGTCCAACACATATTGTGTTGCGTTTTTTATTTTGTTTGTCTTCATCCTGTGTCTTGTGTACCCAATGTTGCCAGTTGCTCTGGATTTTCCATTCTTGATTGTCCCTTCGGTTTCTCTAACTTTTATGTATCAATAATTGTGGTAATACAAACATCACATGTGTCTACTTATTATTTTCAGATTGAACTTCAACAAAAGAACTTGTCAACTTTAGCCTCTTGAGTTTTGATATTAATCGTCAAAAAAAGATTCAAAAATGCATATGATTGGACCTGTATTTCTTGTATTTTCATTGTTATGCTTTGTTTTTAATATATTGTCTCTAATAATATTATTACGAACAATTGACTTAAGACAAAAACAATTCTACTGTTTAGCTCTATATCTGAGTATAAGTGATGCTGTAATAGGCTTTGAGACAATAAGTTTCTATTCTATTGATCAATATACAGAGTTCACGGAGATACCACTTATAATAACAGGTACTATCTTAAAAGCATCCATTGCTGGAACTATGATATTTTCCTTGACTCAAGTGTTAATGATATGTTTTGAAAGGTTGAATGCAACACTACAAATTTCAAACGTCAATTTGAAAAGAATAACGTCTAACAAAGCAGTAGGAATCAGTTTTATTGTCACCCATCTATACACATTCACAGTTCCAGTGGCTGAATTCTTACAAAATGGCAATCCATGCGTCATAAAGTCAACACTATTGAGATTTCTGATTTTTGACTTTTCTGTTATTATTTTAACAGTAGCCATAGTGACTATATATCTTCTTATAATTGTTAGAATTGTAATGCAAAACAAAAAGATGCAAGCCTTCGTAGAGCCATTGGCTTCAAACAACAACAGTGAACAAGATATAAAAGAATCGACGAAAAGAAGAAAAAAGAACATAATAACACTAGGAATTATTATACTCATCGCTTTAATATCGACAATGCCCAGATGGGTAACATATGCTATAGCTTTATATCTAGGTAACACTACAGCCATCACAAAAAGCTTAGAGATTAGTAATCATTTCATGCTCATTAATCCTCTAATGGATCCCGTTATTTATATATTAAGAATCAAAGAATATCGTCAAAGGTTACGTTGTAAATAACCGTTGAGTTGAAACAATAAGGTGGCAAAGCAAAGAAGATGAATGGTACGGTCCAATGAATATGTGCACTTCAACCAATTGAAATCATGTAAATGCTACAAATGAATGTCATCGTTGCACCATCGACTTAAATGGATTAATTGTCTGACTTAACTTAATTTACCAACAAAAATAGTATGAAATTAAATTTGTTCGAAATGGTATTGTTGTTTCTTGATGAAGTATGGCATGTCTGATTATCCCTTTGGTATCTTCAAACTCTTCTTAGAAAAATGTAATTATTGTCTTTGAGTTACATCCCCTCCTGTTAGAAAAATGTGCAGATAATTCAGCATATACTTGCCGAGGCTCATGGATAATGCAACGACAAGATAGCATTTTATGTGATCAGTTCAACAAAAGAGATAAACAGGAAAACACGCGGTTGACGTTGCATATATAAATATGCATTAATTCGCAATTCCTACCTCGTATGTTATAAAAATACACCACTGAACCTCTCAGTCATTTGACCAGCTTATCTGTATTTCTACAGAAAAAAAAAATGATTTTCAAATATTAAAAAAAACTTTGGTCTCAGAAAAAAGAACAACCTAGGGTTTAAGTATAACACGTATATATATATATAAAAAACCATTCGTTTTCAGCCCATTATGTATATCTAACAACTACGATACAAAAACCATTATCTTCTTCTGTAAAAATTAGACAATTCAGATCGAGTGTTACCTACCACTTTATCTTTTATTGTTAAAAAATTAATGTCCCCCAGGTGTAAGAGACCTAATCGATTTTGGCTCTCCTATTTAGGGCTTTTTGTGTACTTGCTACCAAAGACCTTATTTGGCTTTCCAATCTTTTGACTCTGAGCGGTACGATGAAATTTCATTCCTAAAACGTGTCGTACCCACGAAATTACATATCTACAAAATGTACGTTTTTATTATTATTATTATTATCGATCTATTCTATCGTTTGTTAACACTATAATGCTAACTAATAACTATTCTATCGTTTGTTAACACTATAATGCGAACTAATAATTATTCTATCGTTTGTTAACACTATAATGCTAACTAATAATTATTCTATCGTTTGTTAACACTATAATGCTGACTAATAATTATTCTATCGTTTGTTAACACTATCATGCTAACTAATAATTATTCTATCGTTTGTTAACACTATCATGTTAACTAATAATTATTCTATCGTTTGTTAACACTATCATGTTAACGAATAATTATTATATCGTTTGATAACACTATCATGTTAACTAATAATTATTCTATCGTTTGTTAACACTATCATGCTAACTAATAATTATTCTATCGTTTGTTAACACTATCATGCTAGCTAATAATTATTCTATCGTTTGTTAACATTATCATGTTAACTAATAATTATTCTATCGTTTGTTAACACTATCATGTTAACTAATAATTATTCTATCGTTTGTTAACACTTTAATGCTAACTAATAATTATTCTATCGTTTGTTAACACTATCATGCTAACAAATAATTATTCCATCGTTTGTTAACACTATCATGCTAATTAATAATTATTCTATCGTTTGTTAACATTATCATGCTAACTAATAACTATTCTATCGCTTGTTAACACTATCATGCTAACTAATAATTATTCTATCGTTTGTTAACACTATCATGTTAACGAATAATTATTCTATCGTTTGTTAACACTATAATGTTAACTGATAACTAATCAATCGTTTGTTAACACTATGATGTTAACTAATAACTATTCAATTGTTTGTTAACACTATAATGTTAAATAATAATTGATCAATTGTTTGTTAACACTATGATGTTAACTAATACCTATTCAATTGTTTGTTAACACTATAATGTTAACTAATAACTGATCAATCGTTTGTTAAGACTATAATGTTAACTAATAACTGTTCAATCGTTTGTTAACACTATGATGTTAACTAATAACTGTTCAATCGTGTGTTAACACTATAATGTTAACTAATAACTGATCAATCGTTGTTAACACTATAATGCTAACTAAGAACTGTTCAATCGTGTGTTAACACACTAATGTTAACTAACAACTGATCAATCGTTTGTTAACACTATAATGTTAACTAATAACTGATCAATCGTTTGTTAACACTATAATGCTAACTAAAAACTGTTCAATCGTGCGTTAACACTATAATGTTAACTAACAACTGATCAATCGTTTGTTAACACTGTAATGTTAAATAATAACTGATCAATCGTTTGTTAACACTATGATGCTAACTAAGAACTGTTCAATCGTTTGCTAACACTATGATGTTAACTAATAAGTGTTCAATCGTTTATAAAATTGACTTATATACGATTTCCGCATAAAAACGATGTTCGGTTCGTCTTTACCTCCGGTTGTGTGCAGGAGGACTAATGTCTCATTTGTGTTTGTATAGTGGTGTCCAACACATATTGTGTTGCATTTTTTATTTTGTTTGTCTTCATCCTGTGTCTTGTGTACCCAATGTTGCCAGTTTCTCTGGATTTTCCATTCTTGATTGTCCCTTCGGTTTCTCTAACTTTTATGTATCAATAATTGTGGTAATACAAACATCACATGTGTCTACTTATTATTTTCAGATTGAACTTCAACAAAAGAACTTGTCAACTTTAGCCTCTTGAGTTTTGATATTAATCGTCAAAAAAAGATTCAAAAATGCATATAATTGGACCTGTATTTCTTGTATTTTCATTGTTATGCTTTGTTTTTAATATATTGTCTCTAATAATATTATTACGAACAATTGACTTAAGACAAAAACAATTCTACTGTTTAGCTCTATATCTGAGTATAAGTGATGCTGTAATAGGCTTTGAGACAATAAGTTTCTATTCTATTGATCAATATACAGAGTTCACGGAGTTACCACTTATAATAACGTGTACTATCTTAAAAGCATCCATTGCTGGAACTATGATATTTTCCTTGACTCAAGTGTTAATGATATGTTTTGAAAGGTTGAATGCAACACTACAAATTTCAAAGGTCAATTTGAAAAGAATAACTTCTAACAAAGCAGTAGGAATCAGTTTTATTGTCACCCATCTATACACATTCACAGTTCCAGTGGCTGAATTCTTACAAAATGGCAATCCATGCGTCATAAAGTCAACACTATTGAGATTTCTGATTTTTGACTTTTCTGTTATTATTTTAACAGTAGCCATAGTGACTATATATCTTCTTATAATTGTTAGAATTGTAATGCAAAACAAAAAGATGCAAGCCTTCGTAGAGCCATTGGCTTCAAACAACAACAGTGAACAAGATATAAAAGAATCGACGAAAAGAAGAAAAAAGAACATAATAACACTAGGAATTATTATACTCATCGCTTTAATATCGACAATGCCCAGATGTGTAACATCTGCTATTGCTTTATATCTAGGTAACACTACAGCCATCACAAAAAGCTTAGAGATTAGTAATCATTTCATGCTCATTAATCCTCTAATGGATCCCGTTATTTATATATTAAGAATCAAAGAATATCGTCAAAGGTTACGTTGTAAATAACCGTTGAGTTGAAACAATAAGGTGGCAAAGCAAAGAAGATGAATGGTACGGTCCAATGAATATGTGCACTTCAACCAATTGAAATCATGTAAATGCTACAAATGAATGTCATCGTTGCACCATCGACTTAAATGGATTAATTGTCTGACTTAACTTAATTTACCAACAAAAATAGTATGAAATTAAATTTGTTCGAAATGGTATTGTTGTTTCTTGATGAAGTATGGCATGTCTGATTATCCCTTTGGTATCTTCAAACTCTTCTTAGAAAAATGTAATTATTGTCTTTGAGTTACATCCCCTCCTGTTAGAAAAATGTGCAGATAATTCAGCATATACTTGCCGAGGCTCATGGATAATGCAACGACAAGATAGCATTTTATGTGATCAGTTCAACAAAAGAGATAAACAGGAAAACACGCGGTTGACGTTGCATATATAAATATGCATTAATTCGCAATTCCTACCTCGTATGCTATAAAAATACACCACTGAACCTTTCAGTCATTTGACCAGCTTATCTGTATTTCTACAGAAAAAAAAATGATTTTCAAATATTAAAAAAACTTTGGTCTCAGAAAAAAGAACAACCTAGGGTTTAAGTATGACACGTATATATATATAAAAAAAACCATTCGTTTTCAGCCCATTATGTATATCTAACAACTACGATACAAAAACCATTATCTTCTTCTGTAAAAATTAGACAATTCAGATCGAGTGTTACCTACCACTTTATCTTTTATTGTTAAAAAATTAATGTCCCCCAGGTGTAAGAGACCTAATCTATTTTGGCTCTCCTATTTAGGGCTTTTTGTGTACTTGCTACCAAAGACCTTATTTGGCTTTCCAATCTTTTGACTCTGAGCGGTACGATGAAATTTCATTCCTAAAACGTGTCGTACCCACGAAATTACATATCTACAAAATGTACGTTTTTATTATTATTATTATTATCGATCTATTCTATCGTTTGTTAACACTATAATGCTAACTAATAACTATTCTATCGTTTGTTAACACTATAATGCGAACTAATAATTATTCTATCGTTTGTTAACACTATAATGCTAACTAATAATTATTCTATCGTTTGTTAACACTATAATGCTGACTAATAATTATTCTATCGTTTGTTAACACTATCATGCTAACTAATAATTATTCTATCGTTTGTTAACACTATCATGTTAACTAATAATTATTCTATCGTTTGTTAACACTATCATGTTAACGAATAATTATTATATCGTTTGATAACACTATCATGTTAACTAATAATTATTCTATCGTTTGTTAACACTATCATGCTAACTAATAATTATTCTATCGTTTGTTAACACTATCATGCTAGCTAATAATTATTCTATCGTTTGTTAACATTATCATGTTAACTAATAATTATTCTATCGTTTGTTAACACTATCATGTTAACTAATAATTATTCTATCGTTTGTTAACACTTTAATGCTAACTAATAATTATTCTATCGTTTGTTAACACTATCATGCTAACAAATAATTATTCCATCGTTTGTTAACACTATCATGCTAATTAATAATTATTCTATCGTTTGTTAACATTATCATGCTAACTAATAACTATTCTATCGCTTGTTAACACTATCATGCTAACTAATAATTATTCTATCGTTTGTTAACACTATCATGTTAACGAATAATTATTCTATCGTTTGTTAACACTATAATGTTAACTGATAACTAATCAATCGTTTGTTAACACTATGATGTTAACTAATAACTATTCAATTGTTTGTTAACACTATAATGTTAAATAATAATTGATCAATTGTTTGTTAACACTATGATGTTAACTAATACCTATTCAATTGTTTGTTAACACTATAATGTTAACTAATAACTGATCAATCGTTTGTTAAGACTATAATGTTAACTAATAACTGTTCAATCGTTTGTTAACACTATGATGTTAACTAATAACTGTTCAATCGTGTGTTAACACTATGATGTTAACTAATAACTGATCAATCGTTGTTAACACTATAATGCTAACTAAGAACTGTTCAATCGTGTGTTAACACACTAATGTTAACTAACAACTGATCAATCGTTTGTTAACACTATAATGTTAACTAATAACTGATCAATCGTTTGTTAACACTATAATGCTAACTAAAAACTGTTCAATCGTGCGTTAACACTATAATGTTAACTAACAACTGATCAATCGTTTGTTAACACTGTAATGTTAAATAATAACTGATCAATCGTTTGTTAACACTATGATGCTAACTAAGAACTGTTCAATCGTTTGTTAACACTATGATGTTAACTAATAAGTGTTCAATCGTTTATAAAATTGACTTATATACGATTTCCGCATAAAAACGATGTTCGGTTCGTCTTTACCTCCGGTTGTGTGCAGGAGGACTAATGTCTCATTTGTGTTTGTATAGTGGTGTCCAACACATATTGTGTTGCATTTTTTATTTTGTTTGTCTTCATCCTGTGTCTTGTGTACCCAATGTTGCCAGTTTCTCTGGATTTTCCATTCTTGATTGTCCCTTCGGTTTCTCTAACTTTTATGTATCAATAATTGTGGTAATACAAACATCACATGTGTCTACTTATTATTTTCAGATTGAACTTCAACAAAAGAACTTGTCAACTTTAGCCTCTTGAGTTTTGATATTAATCGTCAAAAAAAGATTCAAAAATGCATATAATTGGACCTGTATTTCTTGTATTTTCATTGTTATGCTTTGTTTTTAATATATTGTCTCTAATAATATTATTACGAACAATTGACTTAAGACAAAAACAATTCTACTGTTTAGCTCTATATCTGAGTATAAGTGATGCTGTAATAGGCTTTGAGACAATAAGTTTCTATTCTATTGATCAATATACAGAGTTCACGGAGATACCACTTATAATAACGTGTACTATCTTAAAAGCATCCATTGCTGGAACTATGATATTTTCCTTGACTCAAGTGTTAATGATATGTTTTGAAAGGTTGAATGCAACACTACAAATTTCAAAGGTCAATTTGAAAAGAATAACTTCTAACAAAGCAGTAGGAATCAGTTTTATTGTCACCCATCTATACACATTCACAGTTCCAGTGGCTGAATTCTTACAAAATGGCAATCCATGCGTCATAAAGTCAACACTATTGAGATTTCTGATTTTTGACTTTTCTGTTATTATTTTAACAGTAGCCATAGTGACTATATATTTTCTTATAATTGTTAGAATTGTAATGCAAAACAAAAAGATGCAAGCCTTCGTAGAGCCATTGGCTTCAAACAACAACAGTGAACAAGATATAAAAGAATCGACGAAAAGAAGAAAAAAGAACATAATAACACTAGGAATTATTATACTCATCGCTTTAATATCGACAATGCCCAGATGTGTAGCATCTGCTATAGCTTTATATCTAGGTAACACTACAGCCATCACAAAAAACTTAGAGATTAGTAATCATTTCATGCTCATTAATCCTCTAATGGATCCCGTTATTTATATATTAAGAATCAAAGAATATCGTCAAAGGTTACGTTGTAAATAACCGTTGAGTTGAAACAATAAGGTGGCAAAGCAAAGAAGATGAATGGTACGGTCCAATGAATATGTGCACTTCAACCAATTGAAATCATGTAAATGCTACAAATGAATGTCATCGTTGCACCATCGACTTAAATGGATTAATTGTCTGACTTAACTTAATTTACCAACAAAAATAGTATGAAATTAAATTTGTTCGAAATGGTATTGTTGTTTCTTGATGAAGTATGGCATGTCTGATTATCCCTTTGGTATCTTCAAACTCTTCTTAGAAAAATGTAATTATTGTCTTTGAGTTACATCCCCTCCTGTTAGAAAAATGTGCAGATAATTCAGCATATACTTGCCGAGGCTCATGGATAATGCAACGACAAGATAGCATTTTATGTGATCAGTTCAACAAAAGAGATAAACAGGAAAACACGCGGTTGACGTTGCATATATAAATATGCATTAATTCGCAATTCCTACCTCGTATGTTATAAAAATACACCACTGAACCTCTCAGTCATTTGACCAGCTTATCTGTATTTCTACAGAAAAAAAAATGATTTTCAAATATTAAAAAAAACTTTGGTCTCAGAAAAAAGAACAACCTAGGGTTTAAGTATGACACGTATATATATATAAAAAAAACCATTCGTTTTCAGCCCATTATGTATATCTAACAACTACGATACAAAAACCATTATCTTCTTCTGTAAAAATTAGACAATTCAGATCGAGTGTTACCTACCACTTTATCTTTTATTGTTAAAAAATTAATGTCCCCCAGGTGTAAGAGACCTAATCGATTTTGGCTCTCCTATTTAGGGATTTTTGTGTACTTGCTACCAAAGACCTTATTTGGCTTTCCAATCTTTTGACTCTGAGCGGTACGATGAAATTTCATTCCTAAAACGTGTCGTACCCACGAAATTACATATCTACAAAATGTACGTTTTTATTATTATTATTATTATCGATCTATTCTTTCGTTTGTTAACACTATGATGCTAACTAATAACTATTCTATCGTTTGTTAACACTATAATGCGAACTAATAATTATTCTATCGTTTGTTAACACTATAATGCTAACTAATAATTATTCTATCGTTTGTTAACACTATAATGCTGACTAATAATTATTCTATCGTTTGTTATCACTATCATGCTAACTAATAATTATTCTATCGTTTGTTAACACTATCATGTTAACTAATAATTATTCTATCGTTTGTTAATACTATCATGTTAACGAATAATTATTATATCGTTTGTTAACACTATCATGTTAACTAATAATTATTCTATCGTTTGTTAACACTTTAATGCTAACTAATAATTATTCTATCGCTTGTTAACACTATAATGCTGACTAATAATTATTCTATCGTTTGTTAACACTATAATGCTAACTAATAATTATTCTATCGTTTGTTAACACTATCATGCTAACTAATAATTATTCTATCGTTTGTTAACACTATCATGTTAACGAATAATTATTATATCGTTTGTTAACACTATCATGTTAACTAATAATTATTCTATCGTTTGTTAACACTATCATGCTAACTAATAATTATTCTATCGTTTGTTAACACTATCATGCTAGCTAATAATTATTCTATCGTTTGTTAACATTATCATGTTAACTAATAATTATTCTATCGTTTGTTAACACTATCATGCTAACAAATAATTATTCTATCGTTTGTTAACACTATCATGCTAATTAATAATTATTCTATCGTTTGTTAACACTATCATGCTAACTAATAACTATTCTATCGCGTGTTAACACTATCATGTTAACTAATAATTATTCTATCGTTTGTTAACACTATCATGTTAACGAATAATTATTCTATCGTTTGTTAACACTATAATGTTAACTGATAACTAATCAATCGTTTGTTAACACTATGATGTTAACTAATAACTATTCAATTGTTTGTTAACACTATAATGTTAAATAATAATTGATCAATTATTTGTTAACACTATGATGTTAACTAATAACTATTCAATTGTTTGTTAACACTATAATGTTAACTAATAACCGATCAATCGTTTGTTAAGACTATAATGTTAACTAATAACTGTTCAATCGTTTGTTAACACTATGATGTTAACTAATAACTGTTCAATCGTGTGTTAACACTATAATGTTAACTAATAACTGATCAATCGTTTGTTAACACTATAATGCTAACTAAGAACTGTTCAATCGTGTGTTAACACACTAATGTTAACTAACAACTGATCAATCGTTTGTTAACACTATAATGTTAACTAATAACTGATCAATCGTTTGTTAACACTATAATGCTAACTAAAAACTGTTCAATCGTGCGTTAACACTATAATGTTAACTAACAACTGATCAATCGTTTGTTAACACTGTAATGTTAAATAATAACTGATCAATCGTTTGTTAACACTATGATGCTAACTAAGAACTGTTCAATCGTTTGTTAACACTATGATGTTAACTAATAAGTGTTCAATCGTTTATAAAATTGACTTATATACGATTTCCGCATAAAAACGATGTTCGGTTCGTCTTTACCTCCGGTTGTGTGCAGGAGGACTAATGTCTCATTTGTGTTTGTATAGTGGTGTCCAACACATATTGTGTTGCATTTTTTATTTTGTTTGTCTTCATCCTGTGTCTTGTGTACCCAATGTTGCCAGTTTCTCTGGATTTTCCATTCTTGATTGTCCCTTCGGTTTCTCTAACTTTTATGTATCAATAATTGTGGTAATACAAACATCACATGTGTCTACTTATTATTTTCAGATTGAACTTCAACAAAAGAACTTGTCAACTTTAGCCTCTTGAGTTTTGATATTAATCGTCAAAAAAAGATTCAAAAATGCATATAATTGGACCTGTATTTCTTGTATTTTCATTGTTATGCTTTGTTTTTAATATATTGTCTCTAATAATATTATTACGAACAATTGACTTAAGACAAAAACAATTCTACTGTTTAGCTCTATATCTGAGTATAAGTGATGCTGTAATAGGCTTTGAGACAATAAGTTTCTATTCTATTGATCAATATACAGAGTTCACGGAGTTACCACTTATAATAACGTGTACTATCTTAAAAGCATCCATTGCTGGAACTATGATATTTTCCTTGACTCAAGTGTTAATGATATGTTTTGAAAGGTTGAATGCAACACTACAAATTTCAAACGTCAATTTGAAAAGAATAACGTCTAACAAAGCAGTAGGAATCAGTTTTATTGTCACCCATCTATACACATTCACAGTTCCAGTGGCTGAATTCTTACAAAATGGCAATCCATGCGTCATAAAGTCAACACTATTGAGATTTCTGATTTTTGACTTTTCTGTTATTATTTTAACAGTAGCCATAGTGACTATATATCTGCTTATAATTGTTAGAATTGTAATGCAAAACAAAAAGATGCAAGCCTTCGTAGAGCCATTGGTTTCAAACAACAACAGTGAACAAGATATAAAAGAATCGACGAAAAGAAGAAAAAAGAACATAATAACACTAGGAATTATTATACTCATCGCTTTAATATCGACAATGCCCAGATGTGTAACATCTGCTATAGCTTTATATCTAGGTAACACTACAGCCATCACAAAAAGCTTAGAGATTAGTAATCATTTCATGCTCATTAATCCTCTAATGGATCCCGTTATTTATATATTAAGAATCAAAGAATATCGTCAAAGGTTACGTTGTAAATAACCGTTGAGTTGAAACAATAAGGTGGCAAAGCAAAGAAGATGAATGGTACGGTCCAATGAATATGTGCACTTCAACCAATTGAAATCATGTAAATGCTACAAATGAATGTCATCGTTGCACCATCGACTTAAATGGATTAATTGTCTGACTTAACTTAATTTACCAACAAAAATAGTATGAAATGAAATTTGTTCGAAATGGTATTGTTGTTTCTTGATGAAGTATGACATGTCTGATTATCCCTTTGGTATCTTCAAACTCTTCTTAGAAAAATGTAATTATTGTCTTTGAGTTACATCCCCTCCTGTTAGAAAAATGTGCAGATAATTCAGCATATACTTGCCGAGGCTCATGGATAATGCAACGACAAGATAGCATTTTATGTGATCAGTTCAACAAAAGAGATAAACAGGAAAACACGCGGTTGACGTTGCATATATAAATATGCATTAATTCGCAATTCCTACCTCGTATGTTATAAAAATACACCACTGAACCTCTCAGTCATTTGACCAGCTTATCTGTATTTCTACAGAAAAAAAAATGATTTTCAAATATTAAAAAAAACTTTGGTCTCAGAAAAAAGAACAACCTAGGGTTTAAGTATAACACGTATATATATATATAAAAAACCATTCGTTTTCAGCCCATTATGTATATCTAACAACTACGATACACAAACCATTATCTTCTTCTGTAAAAATTAGAAAATTCAGATCGAGTGTTACCTACCACTTTATCTTTTATTGTTAAAAAATTAATGTCTCCCAGGTGTAAGAGACCTAATCGATTTTGGCTCTCCTATTTAGGGTTTTTTGTGTACTTGCTACCAAAGACCTTATTTGGCTTTCCAATCTTTTGACTCTGAGCGGTACGATGAAATTTCATTCCTAAAACGTGTCGTACCCACGATATTACATATCTACAAAATGTACGTTTTTTTTTATTATTATTATTATCGATCTATTCTATCGTTTGTTAACACTATAATGCTAACTAATAACTATTCTATCGTTTGTTAACACTATAATGCTAACTAATAATTATTCTATCGTTTGTTAACACTATAATGCTGACTAATAATTATTCTATCGTTTGTTAACACTATAATGCTAACTAATAATTATTCTATCGTTTGTTAACACTATCATGCTAACTAATAATTATTCTATCGTTTGTTAACACTATCATGTTAACGAATAATTATTATATCGTTTGTTAACACTATCATGTTAACTAATAATTATTCTATCGTTTGTTAACACTATCATGCTAACTAATAATTATTCTATCGTTTGTTAACACTATCATGCTAGCTAATAATTATTCTATCGTTTGTTAACATTATCATGTTAACTAATAATTATTCTATCGTTTGTTAACACTATCATGCTAACAAATAATTATTCTATCGTTTGTTAACACTATCATGCTAATTAATAATTATTCTATCGTTTGTTAACACTATCATGCTAACTAATAACTATTCTATCGCGTGTTAACACTATCATGTTAACTAATAATTATTCTATCGTTTGTTAACACTATCATGTTAACGAATAATTATTCTATCGTTTGTTAACACTATAATGTTAACTGATAACTAATCAATCGTTTGTTAACACTATGATGTTAACTAATAACTATTCAATTGTTTGTTAACACTATAATGTTAAATAATAATTGATCAATTGTTTGTTAACACTATGATGTTAACTAATAACTATTCAATTGTTTGTTAACACTATAATGTTAACTAATAACCGATCAATCGTTTGTTAAGACTATAATGTTAACTAATAACTGTTCAATCGTTTGTTAACACTATGATGTTAACTAATAACTGTTCAATCGTGTGTTAACACTATAATGTTAACTAATAACTGATCAATCGTTTGTTAACACTATAATGCTAACTAAGAACTGTTCAATCGTGTGTTAACACACTAATGTTAACTAACAACTGATCAATCGTTTGTTAACACTATAATGTTAACTAATAACTGATCAATCGTTTGTTAACACTATAATGCTAACTAAAAACTGTTCAATCGTGCGTTAACACTATAATGTTAACTAACAACTGATCAATCGTTTGTTAACACTATGATGCTAACTAAGAACTGTTCAATCGTTTGTTAACACTATGATGTTAACTAATAAGTGTTCAATCGTTTATAAAATTGACTTATATACGATTTCCGCATAAAAACGAAGTTCGGTTCGTCTTTACCTCCGGTTGTGTGCAGGAGGACTAATGTCTCATTTGTGTTTGTATAGTGGTGTCCAACACATATTGTGTTGCATTTTTTATTTTGTTTGTCTTCATCCTGTGTCTTGTGTACCCAATGTTGCCAGTTTTTCTGGATTTTCCATTCTTGATTGTCCCTTCGGTTTCTCTAACTTTTATGTATCAATAATTGTGGTAATACAAACATCACATGTGTCTACTTATTATTTTCAGATTGAACTTCAACAAAAGAACTTGTCAACTTTAGCCTCTTGAGTTTTGATATTAATCGTCAAAAAAAGATTCAAAAATGCATATAATTGGACCTGTATTTCTTGTATTTTCATTGTTATGCTTTGTTTTTAATATATTGTCTCTAATAATATTATTACGAACAATTGACTTAAGACAAAAACAATTCTACTGTTTAGCTCTATATCTGAGTATAAGTGATGCTGTAATAGGCTTTGAGACAATAAGTTTCTATTCTATTGATCAATATACAGAGTTCACGGAGTTACCACTTATAATAACGTGTACTATCTTAAAAGCATCCATTGCTGGAACTATGATATTTTCCTTGACTCAAGTGTTAATGATATGTTTTGAAAGGTTGAATGCAACACTACAAATTTTAAACGTCAATTTGAAAAGAATAACGTCTAACAAAGCAGTAGGAATCAGTTTTATTGTCACCCATCTATACACATTCACAGTTCCAGTGGCTGAATTCTTACAAAATGGCAATCCATGCGTCATAAAGTCAACACTATTGAGATTTCTGATTTTTGACTTTTCTGTTATTATTTTAACAGTAGCCATAGTGACTATATATCTGCTTATAATTGTTAGAATTGTAATGCAAAACAAAAAGATGCAAGCCTTCGTAGAGCCATTGGTTTCAAACAACAACAGTGAACAAGATATAAAAGAATCGACGAAAAGAAGAAAAAAGAACATAATAACACTAGGAATTATTATACTCATCGCTTTAATATCGACAATGCCCAGATGTGTAGCATCTGCTATAGCTTTATATCTAGGTAACACTACAGCCATCACAAAAAACTTAGAGATTAGTAATCATTTCATGCTCATTAATCCTCTAATGGATCCCGTTATTTATATATTAAGAATCAAAGAATATCGTCAAAGGTTACGTTGTAAATAACCGTTGAGTTGAAACAATAAGGTGGCAAAGCAAAGAAGATGAATGGTACGGTCCAATGAATATGTGCACTTCAACCAATTGAAATCATGTAAATGCTACAAATGAATGTCATCGTTGCACCATCGACTTAAATGGATTAATTGTCTGACTTAACTTAATTTACCAACAAAAATAGTATGAAATGAAATTTGTTCGAAATGGTATTGTTGTTTCTTGATGAAGTATGACATGTCTGATTATCCCTTTGGTATCTTCAAACTCTTCTTAGAAAAATGTAATTATTGTCTTTGAGTTACATCCCCTCCTGTTAGAAAAATGTGCAGATAATTCAGCATATACTTGCCGAGGCTCATGGATAATGCAACGACAAGATAGCATTTTATGTGATCAGTTCAACAAAAGAGATAAACAGGAAAACACGCGGTTGACGTTGCATATATAAATATGCATTAATTCGCAATTCCTACCTCGTATGTAATAAAAATACACCACTGAACCTCTCAGTCATTTGACCAGCTTATCTGTATTTCTACAGAAAAAAAAATGATTTTCAAATATTAAAAAAAACTTTGGTCTCAGAAAAAAGAACAACCTAGGGTTTAAGTATAA